>MU004240.1:960881-1373458 GCA_010405405.1 Microthyrium microscopicum | reverse complement strand
AGAGTATAATATATAAAGAGGAGTATAAGGTTATAAGTAGATTAAAAGAAAAGGATAAAAAAGAGCATAATAGATAAAAAAGAGTATAAGGTTATAAGTAGGTTAGAAGAGAGTAATAAAGAAGAATATAGTATATAAAGAAGAGTATAAAGTTATAAGTAGATTAAAAAAGAGTAATAAAAAAGAGCGTAATATATAAAAAGAAGTATAAGATTATAAGTAGGTTAGAAGAGGAGAATAAGGTTATAAGTAGATAAAAAGAAGATAATAAAGATAGGCATAAAAATTATAAAAGATTTAAAATTAAAAAAAAAATTTTAAGGAGTAAATAAATAAAGTTAAGAAAAATATAGTTACGTTAAAATAATAAAGTAAGCTAAAGTAATATAATAAAGGTTAATAAGGCGTAAATTATATAGTAATTAATTAAAAGGAGTAAATAACTTAATAGAGTAAGCTATAGAATAATTTATAGCCTATAGTAAATAAGAATATTTAGAATATTAGCCTTTAACTTAGTAAAACTTAATTTAAACTAATAAGAGAAGGATATTATAATAAATAAACGTTTTAAAAAATAAAAGCTATAATAGACTTTTTAAATTTTAATTAATATTTTTATAACTTCTTAAAATTTAGCCTTAATAATAGCTTAATATTAGTATAAAGTTTAGTACGCCTTAATTATAAAACGCTAGTTTTAATAAGTTTTATTACTTCTAACTTCTTATAATAGATTATTTATATACTATTATTAAATATAGCTATATTTTAAAACTATAACTTTAAACTCTTTAAGTCTATATAACCTTCTAATCTTTATAAGTTTATTTAAGTTATAATACTAACTCTACTTTTTGCTTTAGATTTTACTTATTATTATTTTTTTATCTTCTTTTTCTTACTAAATTTTTAGTAGTATTTATATTTATTTTACTACTCTTCTAAGTAGTAAATCTTAGAAATAAATTATAGTAGAAGTTATCTTACTATGCTAAGTAAACTCTTACTATTATAATTACGTACTCTTATATAATAAACTTTAAAAAATTTATTATAAATATTTCTAGTTAGTATAAATAATATAAACTTAAATTACTATAATAATAATAATGCTACTTATGCTTCCTACTATTAATATTTATACTTATTTACTCTTTAAGACTATAGTTCTAAAACTTTCTATATAAAAGCGCTATATAATTTATAAGTAGCTAATTATTATTTTTTAGTAAGTGCTTTAGTAGTAATACTTCTTAAATAGCTATTAATAATAGTCGTAATTTTTTCTAGTAGTATAACCTTTATAACTAAAGATAATTAAGGTAAGAAGTACTCTAGTTACTTATTCTTAGCCTTATAATTATTTTTAGACTAAAATATTCTCTACTATTTAATTATTATTTAAATATAAAGATATAAGTAAGTTAATTTAGATAATATTTTTTATTACTATAATAAGAAAAATATAATAAAAGTTAATTAGTATATTATTTTTTTAAATTAAGTATAGAGATTAATAGGCTATTAAGATATTCTTACTTTAAGGTTTAAATATTATATTAAGTAGTATAATAAAGTTAATTATAGAAATAATTTTTAGATTTAGTATATCTTATATAGCGTATTATAACTACCTAAGTAGAACTAGTATTACTTTTTAGTAAATATACTAATTAAGAAAGATAAGATAGCTAACTATTAGTAATAACTAGATTAAGTATAGATTATATAAAGAAATAACTTTATAGATCTCTAGTTTATAGAATTACTTTTAAAGAAAAGAGACTAGGCTAAGTAATTTTAAGAAGAGCTAAAAAATATAATAGATTAAGAAAAAGTTTAATAGTATAGTAATATAAGAAGTTAGAAAGAGAAATACGTTATATTAGTTACTTCTTAAATTACTAGATTAGTTAAATTAGCATAATTAAGAAGTAAATAATTAAAATATAGAGCATAATTAATTAATATTAAAAAGGAAGGAAGAATAAATAGAAGTTTCTATAAATAGTATTATAAGATAATATAAATAGTACTAGATTTCTAATTAATACTTTTTTAACTTACTAATTTTATTTCTTTAGAACCCTAGGTTTTTTTAATAAAGTTAACACTACTCTAAATTATATCTTCCTTTACTTTTATTTCTAATTCCTTTATATTTAAAGCTAGCTTAATAACTTTTTTCTTATTATTATAACCTACTATCTAAAATAGAGGTATTATTACTAATAGTACTATTCTAAACTTTTCTATTAGCATATTACCTTTTAGTCTATTAGTATTTACTCCTCTTATTTCTAGTATAATACTTAAAGCATTAAAGGAATCTAATAATTAAGAAAAGAAGGCGTATTTATAAAGTAAAGATACTAATAATTATTTTTAGACTTAGTAGCAAATTATATCCTAGTTTACTACTAACTAAGAAAGGCTAATTCTTATATAAATAGATTTTTATTAGCATAGTAGAAAAAAAAGCCCTATTTAGGATAGTATATAAGTAAGCGCCTTTAAGTTTACTAGCTAGCCTTATTATTATTATATTTATTATTATAAGTTCCTTAAATACTACTATCTTTATAAAGATAATACTAGTACCTTTCTTATTAGATAAGAATTACTTAATAAGTATATTACTTCCTAAGATTATAATAATATTACTATAGCTAAAGGTAATAAAAATTAAATTATACTTAATTAAATAAAATTAATTATAACTCTAGTATATTTAATTCTTACTACACTATACTATTATTAATTATAATATTTATAAATATATAATATAAAGCTTAAGGCTATTTATAGCTTTAATAAGTATAAGATTATGCTATAAGATTTTTTTACTTTATAGGCGTATTTAATTATAGTTAAGGGTCTTCTTCTTAGTATATTTAAATTATAATTTATATAGTAAGTTATTAATTACTATATACTATTAGGTATTTAACCTTAATTTACTTTATAAAAAACTATTACTTTAGAAGTTATAAAATAAGTTATAATTAATTTTATAAAGTTAAGAAAGGAGTTTATTTAGCTAGGCAATAATATATATATTAGCGTTTAGCTAAATAGGTAGTCTTTAAATTTTACTTATAAAGAGTACTTAATTATTATTAGATAATAGATTACTCTATAGTAAAAATAGAAAAAAAAGCTTCTTAGCTTTTCTTCTACTATTAGAAAGTTTATAAATAAAGCTTATACTAAACTTATAAGTAATATATTTAATTAATATAGCATTACTAAGAAAGTTTACTTTATTATAGTTAATAATACTAGTAATAATAAGATAATAGTACCTATATTAAATATATATTAATACTTTAAGCATACTATAAGTATTATTTAAGTTCCTTATATATTTTATATTATTTAACTAGTATAAGGCACTTTACTTTCCTATTTTAGCTATAAGTCTATAGATAAAGAAATTAAATAAGTATTTATTAAAGAAGATATTTTAAAGGAAAGGAAACTTACTATAAAATATAGCTTAGTTACTCTTATTTTATATAAGGTAAGTTAGTTCTTATTTTTAATAAGTTAAAAAAGTATTAATTAAAATAGCTAATATAATTTAGGCTTATAGTATTATTAAGTATATTAGCTCCTCTAAACTATATCTTCTTAGGTTCCTTACTTATTTAGCTAGTTTTTATTCTAATAAATCTTAAATATTTAATTTATACCCTATTAATAAATACTAGAATAATCTTAATCCTTATAGTAACCTTTAGCTAATCTAAGATATTAAAATACATTAAGACTTAATAATAATAATAAGACTTTACCTTTAAATTATTAAGATGTTTTTTATATACTTCCTTATTACTAAAGCTTATAAAGCTAGAAAAAAAAAGGATTAGTAATAAGTAAGGATTCTTATATTATCTAATATAGAATAAGCTAATATTAAGTATCTAGTTTAGCTTACTACTTTATTTAACGCTATAACTTAGATTCTTAGTAGATCTAAGACTCTATCTATCTATAAGGTCCTTTTATACTTCTAAAAGCTCTTTTAATATATTAATAATAAGGAGGCTATTCTAAGTAAATATATATTAGTAAGTACTTAACTATATTAGTAGAGTAAACTTTAGTCTAATCTAAAAGAGGCTTAAGAAAAACTATAAGTATATTTTAACCTAATATAAACTAATATTTAATTATAGCGTATTTATACTTTTAGTTAGTTATTATCTTTTTATATAGCTAAGTCTATTTTTACTAATCCTTAGTAGAAGGACTACCTTAGTTTAAATAGTTTATTTTAGTATAACGTAATAATTAAAGACCTTTATAAAGTTTAGTTTAAGAAGTATAGTAATTTAAATACTTAATCTAATAATATAGAACTAATTATAAATAATAATAACGTTATAGTAGATAATAGCCTAACTAGCTTATTTTTATTTAATAAGTTTATATAATACTTTAAAAGTAGTATATCTTTATTATTATATTATTTATAATTTATTAATATAATAATAGTATCTATAAAAAATAATAATCTTCTTTTTATATAGAAAGAAAATAATAATCTAGACCTCTACTTAATAATAGTTTATATAGTACGCAATTATCTTTATATATTAGCTACTAAAGTTAAAGCAAAATATATCTTCTTTATTACCTATAACTAATTTAAATATAATTATTTTTACTCTCCTTAGATATTTTATAACCTTATACTATTATAAGATATACTCTACTAATATAATAATAATAAATTTACTAAATTAATAATTAATATTTTAGACTATTAAGGTAGTTCTAATAAGATTAAAGTAAAGGTTAGTACGTATAAAAAATATATTAATATAATTATAAAATAACCTATAAATACCCTACTTAATTATATTTATTTTAGTAATCTTAATACTATATACTATTAGATATTTAATTATATAACTTATTATAAAGATTTAGATAGGTTACCTATTATTTTTAATAAAGAAAATAATTTAGATAATTTAGGTAAGAATAATAATATTTTAGATAAGAATATAGATAAGGCTAATAAAGATAGTTTTAATAATAAAAATAATACTAGTTTTAGATTTACTAAAGGGAAAGAAAACCTTAAAAGTACTAATATTAATAAATCTATAAGCTTAAAGACCTCTTTTAAATTTTATAGTATAGATTTAAATAATAGTAAAAATAGTAATAAGGTAAAGAATAGTAATACTTAAGACTCTTTTTATAGATAATTACTAAAAGATATTAGTAGGCTTCTATTTATAGTAGTTACTAATAGAAGAGTTTATAAATTAATATTTAAGTCTATCTTTTAGTAGAAATTAGAAAATAAGTAAAAGTAACTATTAATAGGTATAGTCTTTAGTAAGGCTAGTAAGAAGAAAAAAGTTTAAACTAGTTATTAAGGTTTTAGTAGTAGTAGCTAGTTAATATATAGTTTAATTTATATACTATATTAAATATTTTAATTAATACTTTTCTAACTTCCTAATTTATATACTAAATTATCTCTACCTACTTAGCTTTTACTAATTATATTAGGTATAGTAACCCTTTCTTTATAATCTAAATAGATTACGTACTAAATAAACCTTACCTAATAGGTCCTTAATTTAGGTCCTTTAGGTTCCTTAGGTTTAACCTATAATAATTTTATCTTACTTAGGTTAGGTATAGGTTTTATAAAATATTTTTAAAACCTAACCCAACGCTAAGAACCTATATATATTAAGTCAACCCTAATGGGTTACCTAACCTATGCCCTAGCATAATTGCTACTCACTCTCCAACTCCTTTTAGTCGCTTAGGCTACATAACAACTCAATCTTCTCTCATGCTAAGATGTTGATCTTAGCTGCACTCTGACTCTACATGGTCTTTGGCTGCATAGTTGCAGGCGTAGCCTTAAGTTGAGTTGCCCATAACTCGTTTGCAATCTCTAAACCCAAACCAATACCACCAACGGGAAATTTCCTACCTTGATACTCAGGCTCACTGCGGGCCCCCGTCGCTTCAAATCGAACATCTTCAATATTCTGGTAGATGGTTGATCCCGCGCTGTCGGTAGCATACACGCCCTCTTCAGCAGATGGGATCAAAACATCACTGGCACCGCATGCATCAAAACGCCAATGAACACCGAGCCAGACGCGACTCAGTGCATTCTCCCAAATGGCTTCCCATAGACTGCCGAATTTGCGGGACACATGAGTACGTACGTCACCGCTTTGCTCTTCAATTCTCTTGGACGGAATGTACTCCTGGTACAGGTCACGGCTCTTTCCATTCATCTCGTCAGAGACGAGCTCGAAACTGATTTGATCAGGCTCGTTGGACTTCCAAGGAGTCTCACCAGGCGAAACACCCCCGTCATAGAACAGACGGACGATTTGGAAACATGCTGCTCCGAAAGTCGCGTGGCCGGATGGGTAGGCTGGGAATGGCGGCTTGAAGGAGCGACCGAAGGAGTTTGTAGCTGGTGCTCCTTGCGAGAGCCAGAAAGGATCGGCAAATGCCTTTCGACCGTCATTGCGAACACCGGAAATTGGGCGCCATACCTCGAACTTGTACTTTTCTTTCCAAGCAAAGATACCAGCATCAGCCATGGCGACATTGGTAAGTGCGAGTAGACGTGCAAAGGTAGCGTTGTTGGCTTCGCTAGTGAGCTCGCCCTCAGCGCGACCGACAGCAATCCTGCGAATGATCTGATTATACAGACGCGGCGGAGTGCCAATGAGATTTGCTCCATCATAGGTCCAGTAGATGGAGCCGACGTCCTGGTCAAATGCACGTTTACAAGTGCTGAGAGTCTTTTTGCCGCCCATACGGTGAACATCTTTGAGAGCATCGTCGTACTCAGCAGTCTGTGACGCGGCGCTAAGATTAGGAATGCCGGGTGGATCAGCTATCAAATGATCATTCTGCGTAGCAAATCGCTTGGCTTCCGTCCCATAGAAAGGGCCGTGATGCTTTTGGCCGGGGTTGGTAGGATCCTCGTCGTAGTAGTACTTCTGCCCATGCTTAGGTTCGTAAGAACCTGTAGCAGCACCGTTAGGATGGTAGAGATATTGAAAGATAGCTTTGCCAACAGCCTCCCCGAACTTGTAACTCGCAGAGCTGATATTGACACCTCCGAATCCATGAAGTAGATCATTGATCTTGCGCTTGAATATTCTAGTCAGGTCTGGATCGAGATTCGGGTTTGATTGGGCGTAATGGAGGTCAAGGACAGTCTTTGCCGCGCCAGCAACTGCTTGCCGTGAATCATTGGCTCCAGACTTGTCCGGCAATGGCGGGAGGTCTGGAACATTTGGATCAGGAGTCAGAAACAGACCAAACCCAGTCGGAGCATGAATCGCGAAGTAAGCATCGTGAATTGCAAGCTGGAGAATTCCGAGAGTCCTCGCTGAGATGGGAGGTCCCGATTGTGGTGCTGGTGTTTTATCCTTATTGTGAAGTGAATGGGTCAATCTATTGAGTTCCAGTCCAGCGAAGTTCCAGTACAGAATATAGTTGGAATTGAATGGCGTGTTATCTGATTTAGAGCGGGTCTCCACGATATCTGGAAGCACAGGACTGATAGCACGTAAAGCCTTCAGCTGGATGTCTGTCAAATCGTCATTAAACTCCGGCTCTGGGATTGGTTTTTGAATGGCATCCATGTTGCGAAAGCAGTATGGATTGATACAATAAAAGCAAGTAGGATTGAAGTGAGGTTACTAGTACTGTTGAACCAGCGAGGACACTTTACGTTCAGTGCTCTTGAAAATCCATTGAAGGATCAATACGGAGTTTGATACTCAGCCTTATTATGTAGTAATTCTCCATGTGAGCAATTAGTTGCCTACCTCTCACCGGGACTAGCTGAACCTGGCCTCTGGCCTCAAACGGACTCGTATTCATAACTTGGCTTTTCCAAAGCTACATCTCGATGGCTGACGTTCCCGCTCAGGAGCGCGAGCTGAAGATAGTGTAGTCCACTAATGTTCCAAGCAAGCAGTGATCAGTCCACACAAGTATTGGCAAAATTACGAGCTGAGCTTAAGTTATCTCATTTATTAACCCAAGTAAGCGCATAGCAGTCCACCACAAGTGTTTAGAGTATCGTCACGCATCATTGTATCTTGTGCTGCTTGGCAGCTGAGTTGGTAATGCCTCAGGGCCACTCTCGTCGACTTATGGGAGGACCAATGGTGTTATAATCATACCGATCGCATCGAAGTAATGCTCCGATTGGTATAGCACTTTCAGGCTCCAGTACGATATCGTTCCAGAACTTGTAAAATAGGCCCAACTGTGCATGCCAAGTTCAGATATTGGCGCCGAGAAGAGGGGACACTTTTACACCGCCGTCTCATTCGAGCTAAGTTCGTCTTTTGCAACTACTTTGATGTAGCAGGCGCCTTGTTTAGACGGTGATGAAGAGCTGTTCAGTCGTTGCGAATCTGACACGATGATGTTCGGCGATATCTCGTAAGGAAGGGGTTATTGACAACGCGAGTTATGACATCCCAAGAGCACTTGTGATGTTACCTTCGTGTAAATCGAGTCCACCCAAAGTTGTTTAGTAGCCGCCTGCTGGTTGTATCTTGTCTTGTGTGTCGGTCTGTTTTTCTATCGTGAAGAAGACGGTAAGAGTAAACAACATCAAGATCCCGTCCCGACCTGCCGTCTTCCAAGGTCAAATGTGGCGTAGGCACTGCGCCAGGCGCCACAGAAGTCAGGGGTTCCCAAAATGGTATGCAACCACCTGCCTTTCTCGTGATGACCTTCATTCAACACCTGTCCAATCACATCCAATGGTCCTTCCTATGCAACTTCTTATGAGACAGAATCATGCCAGGTCCAGCTGTCACGATGGCGATTTTGACGTCAAACCCCAGACGAAGTCGTTGTATTAGTTCTAGCACGCGGTGCGAGCCGAATCGTGCGCGAGTGGTGTAGCCATACACCCCTCACGCGTCGAGATCTTTGAACAAAGCTTGTACACCATACTGAAGCTTCTGTGGCTCAAACCTAGAAGTAGAGAAATTAGATGTAATTATGATGTTGATCGCGGATGCCAATACAAAGAATGTCTTTCTTGGCGCGTTATAACTTCAACCGTAAGAGATTCTTCACTCTGGAAGGCACGTTACAAAAATCACAACTACGACTTACTTCTACTTTTCATTTTCTGTTAAGGCACTGAAGCTTGAAAGAGCGGCGGTGTTGGCACGATCTTAGACTTTGCGGTAAAAGTTTGTGTGCAACCAGAATGGCTGAATTTGGCAGTATCAGAGCTCGATGGACTATGCTCCTGGCTCTAGCTTCGATTCTTCTCTTCCTCTTCGCGCTGCTTGTTAACACAGAGCTTCCAAGAGAAAACATACGACCAAGCAGGTTTCAAACAAAGCAGCGTTTGTCTGACAAGGCAGAGAGGGCCGCTCAAGGGGATCAATATCTCCTGGGCGTGGGCAAAGCCGATATCACTGGGTGAGAGCCATTTGTCTGCTGTTGTAGTTTTGAATACTGACATAATCCAGGCCTGTAGTAGAGATCAACTTTATGGGGCAAGTACTTATCAATGACGCAAAGAAAAATGGCACTGACAACCTTCAGATATGCCAGCGCGGCTCAAGTTGGAACTGGGTAAGATTAATAAACAGTTTGCTAGAGCATGTCAGAGTGTCTAGTGTAAGGATCACCGGATATGAGACTGACAAGACCTTTAGACTACGGCAGCGGATCTTTGCACGAGCTTTCATCGTTGGCGACGTCGCTAAGCCGACCGACCGCTTCATATATCTGAATATTGATACGTCTTGTGGAGACACAGCAATTCGAAACGGTATATTGGAAGGAATTGCGGCATTAGGCTCCAACTACACTGCTTATGGACAGCAAAATGTCGCTGTCGTTGGAACACATCAACATAGTGGACCTGGAGCATACATGAACTATTTGCTTCCTCAAGTTACAAGTCTCGGATTCGATCCTCAAAGCTATCAAGCGATTGTCGATGGATCAGTCCTCGCTGTCAAGCGCGCCCACGAGGCCTTGACACCTGGCTACCTTTCTATAGCAACAACGAATGTCACAAACGCCAGTATCAACCGGAGCTTATATGCTTATCTGGCAAACCCAGCAGAAGAAAGAGCACAATACGAAGACGACGTTGAGAAGCTGATGACCATGATGCGCTTTCAGCGAGCTTCAGACGGCAAGAACATGGGAGGCATGACTTGGTTCCCAGTTCATGGAACGAGTATGCTCGAGAACAACACTCATGTGTCAGGAGATAACAAAGGTGTTGCTCAATATCTATTCGAGAAATCCATGGTTGACGATACGTCGGCAGCGGACGGCTTCGTTGCTGCTTTCTCACAGGCATCTGTCGGCGACACCACGCCAAACGTCCTTGGAGCCTATTGCGATGATGGCAGCGGCCAAATGTGTACGCTGGAGAATTCTACTTGTAGTGGTACGGCTGCTACTTGCCATGGACGAGGACCCTTCTTCGACAAGGTGGATTTGGGGGTCAGTTCGTGTTATGAAATCGGCAAAAGACAGTTTCAGCCAGCACGGAGTCTATATGTACGTTAAAGTCGTTGGAGTAGGTCGACTTGCTAACTCTTTAGGATTCGTTCGATAGCATTGCGACACCAGTCTCCAGTAATGGGGTGAAGGCTTTCCACTTCTTCCAAGATATGCAATACTTCAATTTTCAACTACCGAATGGTACAGCTGTTCAAACTTGTCCTGCATCATTAGGTGAGTACAATAAGACTTTATTACAGCTGTATACTGACGATCTAGGCTACTCATTCGCTGCAGGAACAACAGATGGACCAGGGCCATTCGACTTTACCCAGAATGATCCCAACAAACCTAACGCAAACCCACTCTGGCCGTTAGTGAGCCATCTGATCAGATCTCCGTCACCAGAACAAGTTGAATGTCAAAAGCCAAAGCCCATTCTTCTCGACGTCGGTGAGATGGACATCCCATATGCTTGGAGTCCGAACCTAGTCGACATCCAGATGTTTCGGGTCGGTCAGATGTTTATGATCATCTCTCCAAGCGAAGTCACGACCATGTCAGGCCGTCGATGGAAAAGCGCTATAGCAGCAGCAGCCAAATCCCAAGGAATCACAACCCAAGAGCCGATGGTTGTCATTGGTTCACCTGCTAATACATATGCCCATTATCTGACCACTCCGGAAGAATATGGCATTCAACGCTATGAAGGCGCATCAACACTATACGGACCATGGGAGTTACCTGCCTACATAAATCTTACTGTCAGCAATCTGAAATACCTGGCCGCCAGCTCAACACAAGGACCACCACAGGGAACACTCCCTCCTGATAATCGCAAGAATAGTCTAAATCTTAACACTGGAGTGGTCATGGACAATCCGCCAATTTCCAAATCATTCGGTCAAGTTCTGACGCAGCCTAATCCTAGATACTCTCGAGGGGCTGTTGTGAATGCCACGTTCGTGGGCGCTAATCCAAGAAACAACCTTAGACTTGAGGGCACCTTTACTGCTGTCGAACAGCTACAAAATGGAAATTGGGTGCAAGTTCGAAATGATTGGGATTGGTTCTTATCAATGACGTGGACGCGCGATGATCCAGTGCTTGGATCATCTCATGTTGTTCTGAGCTGGGAGACTGAACAGGATGCTGAGGCTGGAACTTACCGACTTCACTACTATGGGGATGCAAAGGCATTTGTATCTGGAAGTATCACACCTTTCGAAGGTATCAGCAACAGCTTTATGTTGTCCTGAGGTGAAGCGTTATTCCCTTAATTGTGCTACTAAATATCAAGGTAACTTTTAATATAATACATCAATAAAGAAGACATCAACAGATTACTTTTAATATCCAATCATAATCAAAGTCATGTCAAAAATCAAGCAAAAGTAATATTTAAAAAGCCAGCAGACATCTACTATATGTACGTCGCGTCGTAAATTTACTACTATGTAGCGTTTGGGTCGTAAATGAAAGTGTAGCATAATTCCTCGCCTAATAAGTGATATATGCTAGCCGGATACGTAACTTTGAGACCTCCTCACCAAAGATTCTTGAGCATACCGAATCCTAGAACCGTGTTCGAATCTGAGCGACAGCTAACATAAATGCAAAATTAGGAAACTAGTTTTCGTAGCCACAGACACGTAATGGTGTGTGGTTAGCTTTTTGGTATTTTTTGACAGGTTTTTATGGTGTTTAATGGATGTATTTGCGTGGTTGATGTTGTGGTGGTGGTTGATTGCGGTTGGGTATAAGGCTGAGAGCAAGGCTGAGTCATGTCGAACTTCTTTTTGTGTTTTGGCAGCGTTTTACGGCTAGCAGCGATCAATCACTTTCACCATGGCCAGACGTTTTTATATAAAGTCCAATATAGAGTCACACATCGTGAAAATTTGCTTAAGTAAACCTCTCTCATGATTTCAATGCAACAACACACTCAAAAAAACCACCGAGAAATCAAAGTCCAATATAGAAAAGATAATATTCAATCCCGCTTCAAAGCACGCTAATCATGATCTAATCCCATCATACGCCATGCCATGCGCCAAAATGCATAACAATAATAATAAGAATCAAAAGCCCATGCACCTGTGCAATAACACACTTTTTTGCTATACCAAAAAGAAGAACCTGTGGCGTACAAAAGAAAGCGAGAGTTTGACCCTAAGAGGGTCCGGATGAAGAGACAGGGAGGGACAAAACGTATTATGTACAGACAAAGTAGTCGCGTTATGTTTTTGACCTTGGTGGATACCAACGAGCACCTAGTCTAACCTATCGGCCATTTCGACCTGGTAGTTCATTCATACTACCAGATCCAGAACTCGTAACCCGTCGTTTCCGCGTAGGTGGCAGTCGAGCTGGCTGTGCGCGCGCCGCGGCCGCCGGACTTATCGACGGTGCTGGACTATGCGTGGGTGTAAGGTTTTCTTCGCGTCGATGGCTTGCGAGGTTTAGACGTGAGAATTTCGCGGCTCCTTGGCTTGTGCGCGGCAAGCGACTTTTCGCACTACCGCTGCCATTTGCCGCACTGCCATCACGGCTCGTTGGTCGGAATGATGAAGGGGTTAGTACCGCGGCTGATGAGAGTCGTGAGGAGCGCGGCGGATCTAGTTTTGGGCCGGGGAGGTTTGCGTCAAAGAGTGCCTTCCCAGCTGCTGTGCGAAGAAGTTGAGGTGTGCCTGAAAACCCCGCTGCTGCCGCCATGAGGACGGGCGAAGGTGTTGAAAGACTAGTTGAGGAGCTAGAGCGACGAGTGCCAGGTCGTGCGCGTTCGTATGAAGCGCGAGTGGAGGATTCGTCGCAGCAGCGTATGAGTTCGGTGGCGAGGCCGCGGACCATGACAGCCTGGTCAAAGTCCGCCACGCGTTCGACAACATCATAGAGGCCAAAAGAGCGAAGGAGGCGGGCGCCACCTTGGTCTTCGGACGCGTCGCAGATGCTGCGGATGATACGCAGGAGATTGCCTCGAACGAGAGCCTTCTTTGTGCTCAATTTCTGGGCGGTGCGGGTGAAGAGATCTGGATGGGCGAGTGTGGAAGCAACGGCTGGACTGAGGATAAGGAGTTTTTGGAGAGGTTCAAGGAAGTTCTCAAAAGCGTCGGGGGAGGCTTCGACGTTGTTGAAGCATTCAACTATTGATTTACTGAACGAGCCATCGAGGAGAAATGCTTCGACTCGTGCGGTTTCTTCTTGAAGCCAGACGAATATTGCGTCTAGTGCGGTGACTTGCCAGTATTTATCGTTTAGTAGTGTTATGTAGAATTGGAGACCTTTGTGGTTCCATAGAGCTCGTCGTCCAACGTTGCCGGAATGTGCCATGTCGCAAAGTATTGGTAGAGCGAGTTCCTTGAGTGGTCGTTCAGTGCGAACAATCTTTTGTAAAATTGGTATAAGTCCGTGAATTGCGGCATCTTGCTGTCTAGTCTTGCTGAGACGGCAAAGATTAAAGAGCGTATGTAAGACGTGATTTGGTATTTCTCTGGATTCAGGATTTTCGATGCTTTCGCTTAGTAGATCTGTAAGTACCTCGATGGCATTTGAATTTTGTAGAGCATCGTGGGTCGTCGCAAGCATAGACAGATTCTTTAGAAATTTGAGGAGGGTGATCTGATGAACTTGGGATAGCTTCTTTAGATCCTTCAGGATGTCTGTGACGCGTTAGCTTACATCAAAAACGCTTCCATATGAACTTACAACTAAGGACCATACGGTCTGCCACGATCTCCTTGACGTAGTTCTCCGCTTGCGAAAATGGCAAGAAAATATTGAGAATTCGTCCTTTGATCTCTTCAGCCAGTGATCCTCTTTCATTCACCAATTTCCGCAAAAGAAGAGAGAGCTGGTATAGAATTTGACTTCGAGTCAATATTCGACAAAAATCGTTCTTCGGAGTTGGTCCCTGCAGTTCGAAAACACTGCAAATTCCGTTGACTCCTATGAGTACTAGATCTCGCTCAGAGTCCAAATCCTCCTCAAGAAAGCTAACAAGGACATTCAATCCACCACAGCTAACAAACATTTGGAGTGCCAGAGTCGATGTTTGACAAAGCTGTCTAATAAAAGCTGCTGCTTCATGTCGAATCTCAGTTGGAAATTGCTTCATGGCAAATTCGGAGACCGTGGGTATGCCGCCGACGAAGCAGAGATTTTCCAGCATTTCGATATTCGTAGAGATGATCAAGTTGACTATCTTCAGAAGTCGAACAATTACCTCTCGACAATCGCAAACCTCGAGAATCTCGAGGATTGGAAGTAGACCATGGGAGCTAATGATGACGTTTTTGAGTTCTGGTGTTTCAACCAAAAATTGGATCTGCTTGGGTTAGTAATACTCTTGAGACGAATCTTGACGAGCTTACCAGCTGTTCTGTCAAGTCAGACAGTACATCGTCAGGTTGACTTGCTTGCAACCCAGAAACGAGTCCTTCCACAATCGTACATTGCCGAGCATATCTATCTCTGGCAACATTGGCCTCCAAATCCATCTGGTCAAATTCTTCCTCGAACTGTGCAAAAGGATCATCATATTCGTCTTCCTCGTCCACGGATGTTGTAGATACTTTAGAATTAGACATAAGAAGGGTCCCCCGATCAGAACCGCTGTCCGATGCTGGAACTGGCAGAACAATGCCCTTCTCAAAGAATGATTCTGGATCTTCATCATCGTCTTCGGCATATTTCTGGATTTCGACCGAAGACTTCGTTCTCTGGAGTCCCGGTGCAGCCTTTTCTTCGCTGCTCGGAAATCGGCGAAGACTGGTGCTCTTCCGTGGATGTGAAGTTGGTTTGGGAGAATGCTGGAAATCGGACAGATGAAATAGCTTGGGAGTTAGAGACTTGGAATCATGAATCTTAAGCGCATCCAGTTTCTTCTGAAATGCATCCTCGTCTGTTCCTGCATCTACCAAGTCGGAATAATCCTCAACAGTATCCTCTCTGAAGTCAAAGGTAGGTCTGCCTTTTGTGCCTGGACGAGGCTTAGAGCCAGGAGCGGACGATTTGCTGCCATTTCGCTGATGGGAACTCCTAGGTTGCGAGGGTTGGCGGAATGAAGACGTGTTTGGTGCCGATGTCTTCTGTTCTGCCTTCTTCTTTTGGGGTGTGAAAGGCTTGACAGTCTCCATTGGATCTACTTCGTGAGATCTACCTGGGGTTCTTGCCTCTTCCACCACAGTCTCGAAAGTCGCGTAGTGCCGCAAGTTTTCTGCACTGAATAAGCCCGCAAAATTGTCCTGTGGTTTTAGTTGAGGAAGTTGTTGAAGTGCTCTAGGGCTTATTGCCGTGGCAAAGTCGGCGTCCCAGTTATCATTTTCAAGCTCAGGTGAGCGGAAAGCATCCGTACTTGGTTTCACGCTAGTCAGTGTTAAAGGTCTTGGGGTCCGTCCTAGTGAATGCTCCTTCTTGGTAGGTAATGGTGACAAAGATGTCGGCCGTGAACGTCGTATCGAATCATGATCTGGTGTTTTGAGAGCTTCATTCCATTGCTGGACACTCTTAATAGCTTGGTCATACTGAGGCGGCTGGGCAGCAACAATAGAGTCTGCTTTTCTTCCGCTCGCTAACCAGGGATGTTTGAGGAGCTTTTTGGCAGAGACTCTAAGATTAGGATCCTTTTGAAAGCACTGCATAAGAAAATCTCGGACAGCCTGAATTCATTAGCGCCGAAGTAGACGATAGTGAAACAAGAAACCTACGGGAGACGCGCCCTCGGGCAATGGTGGGTGATCATCGTTTACTATCTTGAAAAGCGCTTGCATTGGCTGCAATTTATGGTAAGGTGGCTTGCCATCAAGGAGTTCTATCACAGTACACCCCAAACTCCAAATATCGGAGGCCGTTGTAGCTCCAGAGAGCTCAATGACCTCAGGTGCCATCCAGTAAGGAGTTCCGACAACACTAGCCTCGGTGATATTGGACTTTGTAGCAACACCAAAGTCTGCTAATTTAACCAAGCCATCTTTGGTGAGAAGTAGGTTGGCTCCTTTGATGTCTCGATGAATCACGCCCTGCTCGTGAAGGTATAGAAGTCCACGTAATACCTGTGTCAAATATAAGGCGACCAAGTTCTCGGGGAACTTTCCGTATTGCTTGTAGATGGTATGGAGAGAGCCGTTTTCGCAATATCTGACCCAGTTAGCTTCATTACAGCTAATTCGGTATTGTATTCTTACTCCAAAATAATGTATAACGAGTCATTTGACTTGACAAAGCCATGATATTTGACGATATTGGGATGCTGAAAGCAGTTAGTATACATCAACTTATATGTTGATAGAGAAACGTACATTGAGCTTCTTCATGAGGTCAATTTCGAGCTGTGGTGATCCAAGGTTAGCAATGATCACTCGACAATCACAGCGCTGTTCAATCATACCATGATGACTTTGAGCTCGGTCTTGGGAAGATTCTCATGCTTGACCTGCTTGATAGCCACAGTCTGGCCAGTATTCATATGCAAAGCCTGGTATACCGAACCAAATGCTCCACGACCAAGACAATTGCCCAATTTCTACAATCAGTATTAGCAGCGTACGATGCCCCGCATGTCGACATAGTAACGAACATATTCTTTTAGACCAGCAACTTCCAGCGCAGCTCGTTGAGCAGTCCCATCTTTACTCGGCCGTTCAGCCAACATTTTTCCCGCCATGCCTGGGGCAGGCGTGCCATTTGCATTTGTCCTGCCCTTTGGCTTGTCTCCCCCAGATCCATGTCCAACAGTGACCATGTTGTTCAGAAACGGTTTACAGCAGCGCAGCGGTGACGTTCAACCTCGAATGGGGGTGCGCTTAGGACAACATGGAGTAGGGGTGGGGGCCAGCTTGAAGTTGGACGCAGCGGTGGTCGGATTGAGGGTCGAGTAGGAAAAGAGACGCGGGTGCTGAAAGGAACACCGGAATCGTCATAGCAGTCTCAATTAGAGATGACGACCAGAATGTAGAGGCGGATAGCGGAATAGTGTGGTGGTGGGAGGGACTGGGCGGCTGTAGAGGAGCCTCAAGGTGGATTTTGGAGCGGCATTCGGATTCCGAGATGGAGGAGAAAGGAGAGTTTGAGGTTACACGAAGAGATGGGAGTTGGTAGTAGTGGGTGGGAATATCAGGCTGTGTTAATGGTATGGTGTTAAGGATCAAGGTTCAACAGGTAGACGACTCTTGGTACAATACCGGATGCAGTGCACGCGTGCAACTTCCGTCCAACAGTCCAACACGCGAGATGCTCTCACACTCTCCTGCAAATCCAAAAGTTGCTGCGTTTCAAAGTATCGTTGGCACGGAGACGGCTATGCATTATAATCAGCACTTTTACAATTCCATAACTTTTTATTATACAACTAAATCTGTCTATGTTGCCTGTGTCAGATCCCAAATAATCTATGGGGGATGGATTAGCCATGGATAAGCATGAAATAATTGCATGTACCCTTCCATCTCAAAGTGGAAGGTCAGCCCCGGCCTGTTTGCTTTTCGCGTCAACAACACGACTTGTAGTCCTTGACTCGACAATATAAAAACAATCTGCCAACACATTCGTCTCCATTGGCCATATGCGTATGTCCATCTATTTTGTGCATCTCTTGGCTTCACCGCATACTGCACATATTTGCATAGAATCTGCCCGGCCGGCAATGACAACCTGCATCCCTCTCCTCCCGTCTCATCAACAATCAGACACAACATACACTTTTGGACAATTCTTCAGCGCCCACCCACGACATTCAAAACTCCACCATCAATAGCGAGGATCTCCCCGTTGACATAATTGTTTCTTGCCAGAAACAGCTAACACAGTAGCAATTAGTAACTTCAACAAGCACCACACAGATAAAACTTACCACCGCCATCGCCATCTCTTCATCCTCGCCCGGCCGACCCGCTGGAACATGACCCTTTTCCTGTATCTTCTCATCAGGGATCTCACTCTTATTGTCCTTCCCGCTTTCATTCGTTGTCATTTCACTCGGGAAGTAACCAGGAGCAATGCTGTTCACTCGGATCTTTGCCTTTTGGAACTCGGCACTCATCAGCTTGGTGAGGTGTACCGTGCCACCTTTGGCCGCATTGTAGCTGAAATGGCCTTGCGCATGCCGCATGATTCCGGACATGCTGGATATCACGATTACCGAGGCAGTCAGGTGGCCTTTGACGTTGGAACCCGCCTGCAGCAGCGGAAGGAAAGCGACAGTAGTGAAGTATACCGCGCTAACATCTGTAGTCATGGTCTTGTTCCAGTCCTCGAAGCTCTCATTATCCCATAATTTGGCTTTAAGATCTTTGGCATCCTTGGTGTCTGGCTCAGCCTTTGGACCGGAGATGCCGGCGGCGGTTATCAGCAGGTCGACGTGTTTCTCCTTACTGGAGATGTAGTCCACGAGCTTCTCCAAGTCGTCTTTGCTGGTGACATCTGTGGTTACACTTGCGATGATGGAGCCGGTTCCTCCATTCGGGTCGTGCCATTTTGATGCCTTTTCAAGGACTTCTGCTCGACGGCCTGTGATGTATACTTTTGCTCCGTTGGCAGCTAGTGCTTGAGCGGCCATTAGTCCTATACCCGTTCCTGAGAAGAGTTAAGCATGACCCGAAGAATATCTTAGAAGGGTAGTGGTACCTCCGCCCGTGACAACGCATACATAGTCCTGAACTGAGAACAGCTTCCCAGCTCTTAATTCGTGAGTTTCAGCAGGCATGGTGTAATTGTAACTGCAGAAGTGAATTGGAAGAAAATGTAAGTATCAAAGTGAGCATGTCTCACTCGCCACGAGCCCACACGTCCTAGGTTCCCATAGTCCTTGTCATTTATTTACTTCGTGACGTCACTAACCACAACATGAGGCACGAGCTGGGCAAGAACCCAATGCAAAATGGTAAGTTGAAGTGCTTGATTCTGTACGTTTGAGCTCTGGCAATCGCTCAAAGCTATATTTGTAAAATATATCATTTCAGGCTGGCGAATAATAGCGATATAAATCTTGAAGATGCACCCAGAGGCTAACCCAAATGTAGAACTAGCACGCTCGTGTTCCCCATTCGGTATACGAGCATGAAACGAGATGTAAGCCTTTTAAAGAGACAGGTCCCGAAATCATGTTCGGATATCCTCGTTTACCCGTTTTGATCATCGATAATGGCTAAAAAACCCGAACTTCAATTTGCAGATATCCAGACTGATGGAAGTACATCTCGAGTCCGTCGGACCCATCGGAAGTCAAGATATGGATGTTCAAGCTGCAAAGCTCGCAAAATCAAGGTACATTCCAACATAACATCTTACATGTTTTTGAGTGTTTACTAAGTGGTCTTTTCAGTGTGATGAAAAAACACCAAAATGCTCAGCATGCAGACGAAGAGGCGACGAATGTATCCGCCCACCCAAAATCGACAATGAACCAGAAGACGAAAAAGTCAAATTCACCAGCATCCCAAGCTCGCATCTTGACCTCATGAACATACGGCTCTTCTACCAATTCGAGCACCAAACGCTGCACACCCTGGCCCTCGGTGGTAGACCACGCGATACGATATGGAAAGAGAATATCCAAATGGCACTAACCGTAACCTCCCCATCACCATCTGCTTATCTATAGCCTCCCAACTAATCCATCATCAGAACGAATATCTAATGCACTCCCTCCTCGCCATCGCCGCCGCCCACCTCCTCGCAACGCAACCCCACGACCAAACCATCGCCGACGCCGAACTCCAGCACCAAACCATCGCCATCAACGGCTGCCGTCTCGCTCTCAATGCAAACCTAAGCGATGACCAAGCAAGCCATCTCTTCGCCTTCTCCGTCCTGCTACTGCATTACGCATGGGCCAAGCCAGAGCAGAACGAAGTAAGCATGTCCGGCATAGGCGACCTCATCCCGCTTGGCAAAGGCATCAAGGGCATCGTGATAGAACAGGGTTTATTAAAGGGCTCGTTGTGGGCGGCTACGATGGCGTATAGTCCGAAGATTCAGCTTGCGGCTTTGGTGAATGGGTCGGATGTGCCGGCGGAATTGCATGCGGCGTTTAAAAGGCATTATATGCTGCTGAGGCCAGATGATGCAAGGAAGGATGGTGATGAGGCGTACCAGGCGTATCACCGCGAGGTGGTGCGGGTGGTGCCGGTCATTTCTGTGCTGAAGCTGAGGGATCGTGGGATGCTAGATGTATCGAGGCTGGATCATGCGATTTCGAGGTATTTGTTCACGTGGCCGATTCTTATGTCGGCGGGGATGGTCAGGTTGGAGAAGCAGGGAGATATGGTTGCTTATTTGCTCATGTTTCACTTCTTTTCGGCGGTGGCGAATGCGAAAGTGGAGAGTATGTGGTGGGCACAGCGAAGAGCGAAATTGGCACTCGAGAGGCTTAGACATCAGCTTCGAGAGTATGATGTTGATAAGCTGGATTTCTTCTCTTCGCCTGAAGCACCTGGGATTTATGCTGGTGAGAAACCGCAGTATGATAAATGTTCAGTTGATTGTGCAGCAGCAGGCATATTCTGTACTATCACAGATCGGATAGTCGATGAATAGATTACATATTCGAATCATCAAGCGAAAATGCTTCGCTGAAGATTTAGTAGCCAACGCAAGAGACGTATTAAGATCAAACAATGCGAACGAAAGACATCTGCTTGCGATTTGGACGAGAAGCTTGCGGTGGACGTGGGAGGTCGCAGCCTTATGGTGAAAAAATAGGAAGGAACTTCCTTTGCAACTGCCTTCCAAGTCTCAAAGCAGCACTAAGTTAATCCCAAGGTGACCTTAGCTCTCTCCATATCTTACAGCGGCGGCCCTCGTAAGCTACGAGTCTTCCCACGACATCTGATATTCATCAACAACGAATCTACAACTTTGACATCCCTCAACATCAACTCTCCCTCCTCGCCCTGCCCAAAACTCATTGCTATCAGGATTATTATAGCACCTAATGGTGTTAAAAGCGACACGCAAGCAGAATCCACACAAAAACCAGCAGAACAACCAGATATGGCGCAGCCTGATCACATCTCATCTACCTCAACTTCACCTTCACAAGACATGAACCGGCAAATTGCAAAAGTGTTGAATAGCTTGGATCGTTTACCGAGCGAAGTAGCTGCTTCTTGTCGTGGCTTTTCCGACGGGATAATGTCCATCATCAACAACCAGGTCGCTAGTAACGACGAGCAGATTGCTCAAAAGGACGCACAGATTGCTAATAGGGACGAGTTGGTTGCTGGTCAGGTCGCGCTGATTGCCAATCAAGTCGAATGGATTGCTAGCAAGGACAAGAGAATTGCTGTCCAGGTCGAGCTAAATGCCCAAAGCGACCAGCACAAAGCCAAGTTAGACGCGCTGATTGCTACTAAAGACGAGATGCTTGCTCAAGGTGACCAAATGATTGCTGCTAAGGACCAATTGTGTCAAGGACCAAATGATGGCGTCTCAGGATATCGAGATTGCAGAGTTGAATCTACAATTAGCTCAAGCAAAGAGACAATTGGATTCTGAGAAGGCGAAGGTAGCGAGAATGGTCGCGACTGCACAAGAAGGGGAAGATGAGAGCGGAGATGAATCAGATACTGAGAGCGAAGATGGATCGGATAGTGAGAGCGAGGATGGATCAGACAGTGACGATGACGACCGAGCACTCGTGGATGGAGTCTGATGACTTACAGCGTCTTTATTGACACCGTGTCTATAATGAAAATTTCAAGTGAAGTATTCCTCTATCTATAAACTACAACAGACTCTATCAAATGTCCGATTCTACATCTATACACGTTCTATTGGGTAATAAACAAAATCAAACAGCACAACCATCATAGGATCCGATACCCTCAACCGGTCTACTCCGAAGGCTTGAACCGGAACCGACTCTCCTCGCTAGCCGTGAATGGAACACCCAGCTCAAACAACTTCATAACAACCTCCGAAAAGTCTTTGAAGAACGCATCATTATCCCTCGCATACAACTCGACCGTCTTCCGGAACGACTTGTCCTTGATCAGCGCATAGTCTGTTGGCAACATCATCAAGCTCTTGGTTTTCTTGTCTTCAAGCTGAGCTGGACCATTCCATTTCTTCCACTGCCACTTCTCATCCATCAACAACGCATAGTAGTCGTTCGTCAGCACTGTTGGTGAGAACGTCCAGGGTCCGTCAAATCCGGAGCGATCGGTGTGACAGCGGCCGAGCGCGTGTGCGCCGGAGAGAGCGACGATTTCTTGGTCGTTGAAACCCATGCGGTTGAAGATGGCGCGCAAGTGATCGTGGTTCTTGGATGCGTCGGGCAGACGGCCGTCGGGAGTACAGAAGCTCACGTCACGATCAGCACGGCCGGGACGCCAGGGAATGACTGGGCCTTGCATTTCTTGGATGGCGGCGACACCAGCCAGCGTCCAGAGGTCTGAATCCTGTCAGCATTACCAATGAATAACAGTGCTCTAGATCTCCTACCAGAATATGTGATCCATGGATATTCCTGTTTAATTGACTCCAAGAAGTCACGAGCATGTGTCAGACCGGCATTCGCGCCATGGTCTCCCTCAGGTTGGAAGCGCATAGTCGCGCCATTCGATCCGCCAGTATTCGTGTCCTTGTCGTATCTAATAGGCCAGTAAGTAGTGTTCCCACCAAAGACTTCCACAAACACTTACGTTCCACTTGCATGCCATGCCAGACGCAGCAGCACAGGTCCATAACTTCCATCATCATATTCGTCCTTCTCCACAAGCTTCTTTGCGACCGCATCATAAACTTTCTGATAGTCCGCAAAAGCAGGCGTAAACTCCTTAGCTAGCGCAGTCTCTCCGCCAAAAAGCCCTTGAGTATAAGCGTAGTAGCCTCCTCCACCAACAATAGCGCCAACGCCCAAGATATATTTCAACGCATTGCTGCCCCCTTTGGCTGCCGGAGGCTCTGTTGAGTATCCGCGACGAGATTGCTGGCGGAAAGCTTGAGTAGGGGGAGTAAACCGACCAGAGGAGCGAAGTAATGGTGTTTTCGGAGTCGATTGAGCAGTGCGGAAAGCGTTTCGAGCAAAAGCGCGAGCTGTGAAAGTCGAAGGCATGATATCAAAATTCCTTATCGGTGGATATAAAAAGTTGAATGTTCGATAACGGGCGGTGATCAGGGTTCAATGTAAGAAGGAGGGCCAAAATGAGGCCAAAGGAGTGTTTTGCACGAACAGGCGACCGTTATGAAGTCGAAATATCAAGAACAAAAGTTGGTGACAGGAGTCGTCAATTAATGCATGTGCTCGGCATTTATTTTAGGATGCGGCTCATTGAAGCTGCATGGGAGGCTCGCGATGCGACCCCTGTAATGTCTGATATTGAGGCTATTTCATTGGTCGATTGATGATTAGCGGCATGCGGCATCTTTTCCGTCATATTGTTTCAATTCATCAGAGTCATTCCGGTGTACGCCGAGTTCCATTTATAAGTAAGAGAATTCTAGATACTATTCTGCCTAGAATGGTTTCTAACCATTTGCCATCATTTACGTTTCATACAACCGAGTTCGGACCTCACACCCTAGAATCCGTGATTTCATCGGGGTATACCTGCCTAATCTAGTAGTTTGTTATTGCCGTGATCTCACCAAAAACGAGGAAGTAACTATCACGTTGAGGGTGTGTATAACATGCTCATAATCATCATTAAGCTCTAGTGCTTGTGTACGCCAGTCATGCTATTACGTGTACCCCTAGCAGCCTCCATCTCGGACTTCAAAACCTCACGTGGAGTTCCGCGCCAATTAAATATGCTTGATATCGGCTTCTACGCCTGAATACGCAGCTTCTTTTTCAACTTCTTCTTTCCCTCTCCACTTTTCGTTGCTTTGCCATCTTTTGATTCATGCGATACTGTAATGCCCTGAGCACTGTTCTCTTGGCTCACTGCACCAAGTGCTTTGGCAACGCCAATTCGGATGCCACGCTCATTGGAAAAGTCAATTGAGCGAAGACTGGAATGGGAATTTTTCTTGGCGACCTTCAGCCGATCTTCAAGAGAGCCTTTGAGAGAAGTTGGTGATGTTGGAGATAGCATGTCCTTGTCTATCTTCGAGGGTGTATTCGGCTCTGTGCCGGCAACATCGTCTGAAGACCACCAACCTTCGGGTCTGCTTCCAGATGTTTGTTCCGTAAGGGCGGTGTGTGATGTTGTGGTTGGTGAATATGCTGGGAGGGTTTTATAATGAGTGCTGCTGGAGCTGTCAGCTCCGGTAATGTTTTCAGTGTGCTTTTGTAAACTTTCATCCTCTGTGGCTGTTAATTCTTCTGCGCTTTTATCTGGCGAATCGTTCGCCGAGCGCGGATATGGTGATTTTGGATAGACTAAATGCTCCGGTGACAAGCCACCGTCCATGGTGTACTTTTTGAGGGCTGCAAAAACATGCGGGAAGACTTGTTGGTCAACGTCATGAGCCCAGAGGAAGTCCAGATGCTCATAATGGGGTATCTCACGGACCTCAGCGTGATGTGGGAGCTCTTTCAGCATGACGTTGATATCAACGAGACTGTCACTGCCACCATATAGCAGTACGATGGGGGTCTTGATGTTACGGGTCGGGAACTTGGCCACCTTGTAGTATTTTGAAGTATCGGATATGGCTAGTGGTCCTTGAATTTCATCATCGTACATTTGAAATTTGCCATTTCGAATGATCTGGAACCAATGGACAACGGATTTTGTTGACGTATAAGAGTATAGATGTGGATAGGCGGCGAGCTTTTGGTGAGGTGACATGTTGTGGTTTTTCCATCCAAAAAGAAAAGCGTTTCCTTGATCCACTAATCGAACGAAGATTGGAGGGTATAGTAACGCTTCCCACATTGTTGCCGAGCTCAGTATCGCCTTTCGTCCGAAAGCAAGGAACAAGAAATGCGGTGTTGCCTTGGCTAAAGAGTTGACAAGTCGTGATGATAAACCTGGAGGGGCCATTGCTGGTGCTAGAGCAATGAACACATCAACTTTCTGATTGAGTTGAGGATGGACCGACAAGCTCGCAAAGGCTTGCGCTGTGCCTTGTGAGAAGCCAATGTATGATAGGGATGGTTGACCCGTTGCCTTTAAGATGTAATCGATGCTGTCTGGGATGTCATGGAAAGCGAACTGGTCAATGGAAAATGACCAAAATCTCGCCTCAGTCGGTGCCCATTTCGTCGATTTTTTAGAGTATTTGTTGCCACGATTGTTTCCGAACTGTAGTACTGTTAGTATACACCTGGCCCTGATCTGAAACATCACTCACCCAAACATCATAGCCTGCCTCGACCAACTGGAATGGCAAACAACGCTCTTTATCCGTCAGGCATACCCAGACTTCAGAGTTCATCAAAAGACCATGCATACAAAATATGACTTTCTTTTGTATACTTCCAGGACCAGCATTGACAGGTGATAGATATTCCCCGCGCCGCCAGGCTAACCTGTGGAGTCCCAACAGGTATCCATCCTTAGTCTGTACAATATGTTCTTCCGCAGTATATCCGTACAGCTCGCATAGCTCTAGGAAGTCCGCGGCCTCAACTAGGGACTGTACAATGGCTTTCTTTTTGTTTCGCGAACGCTTCGAGGTCGCATCCGACAGAGCATTAAACAGTCTTCTTGATCCTCGATAGCATATATTGATGATTGGCTGGGGAAGGGCCAGTGTGATGATTCGAATGGCGCCTTCGAGAAACAGAAAGAGGAGAGAGATAAGCAGAGTGATGTACTCTATGAAGTACAATCGCCCCAAGAAGGGCAAGGAGAAAGCCATGCTGTCGCAAGCCAAATAGCGGGTCACTGAAATCTAGAGTGTAGTCCAGTATTGGCCGGCTATAAATCCATAATGCTAGTCATGAACAAAACTGGACAGGACGACCCTGAGGTTGACCTGAAATGGGACAGTACTGTAGATGATTGACGTTGACGTCGATGATAAACATGTGACAATGTGACTGCAAGCAATACCCTTGCTAGCTCGTGAGATGCCACGCGCGCGCCAAGCCACGAGCCGCGGTTGCCGCGTAGCTCGCTAAAGCATAAAAGGTATCAATTCACCATCCTAGATCTTTTATGTACCGGGTTAGAACTTAGGAACCAGGTAGCCTGTCAATTGTCCAGGACCCCCGTTTGACTTCAGCAACCGAGAACCTGCCTGGCAAACCTTTTCTCAACGTGTCTCTATATTGGGTCTTTTAAGTCTCTATCCTGCTCGACGCAAGCTCTTCGATCCACCTCAATCATGCCTTCCTGTCAAGAGATACGTACGTCCTTCCGTCCCAGAGCATCCATAGTACGAGACTAAGCGCTTTCGCCTTTAGGTGATGCTCTCGCCCAATGTCTCTCCGAGTCCGACTGCGTAATGAAAGGCAACAAACCAGGCGATTGCCTACGTCCACCGCTCGTAGACACGCTGTCTGATGAGTGTCGCGCACTGAAATACACATACGGCGTGTGTAAACGCAATCTTATAGACATGCGGAAACGCTTTCGTGGGCCCATGCCCGTTACATACAAATCCAAGGGCGAAGAGCCCACGCAGATGTATAGTAGCATCGGCCATAAAAAGGAGGAGAAACCAGCTGGAGAGGAATGAAGTGGGCTTGCAGGACAAGTTTGACAGTGGGTCAGAAGATTAGATGTACATTCATTGATGGCATCTCATAAGGGCAATCAGCAGAAACCGGTTGGAAGTGTGAGGAAACATGGCTTCTGACCCAATCAACAGATCAGGGGGAATACATGTTGAGGGTCGCAAGAAGAAGCTGTCTTGTTTGACACAAAGAACAGCTCTATGTACCACTATGACAAAAGATACTCAACTCTACCAATAGTATAGATTTGTATGCGACGCGCATTGTATTAGCAGAAATATATGACGGATAACACCAATAGACCATGGGAACACAATTGTTTCTCCCATCGGCAAAGTACTCGGAATCATGTACTTGTCCAACTATTAGTAGCTGGTACACAATCGTACCGTAACACCATCACCAATACCAGCCTTGCTGCACGCCCATCACTGTCCCAAGGCCTCGCTTATCCATTGTCGCATTCGTATAAGAGCAGAAGGCGTAGAAAAACGCGTACCTTTCAACAATCGGTAAGAGCCTCAACGGACAAGTTTTCCAAAGTGGGATAAATCGTGGAGCTGCTTACTGCTTTGAGAATGCTGAAACATCACGGAGACTGCTTTTGGTCAAGCGATGCTGTTTCAGACATCAGCCACGCTTAGTTTGGTGAGAAGAAGCACAAAATAAGCCGCCGCCACAGGAGATCGACAGGTACAGAAGAACTTGTGCATGCTCCAAAAGAAAACTCGCACATGGATGAGCTTTTTGAGCGTTATATATCCTGGTATGTACCTGCAGTTGGAAGTTGCTGGCAAGCAACCATTAGTTTACAACAACTCGACCTGGCACTCTACTGTCTTGTACCACTACTTGGAATAAGGCAACCAACTCGGGAAAATCTGGAAGCAAGGAAATGCAACATCCACCCGGAACGCAAGCTAACTCTGTAGCAAGGGAGAACATCAGAGAGATTATAAAGACTGGCGAATGGTTTGCAGTGGGCAGTGGTTGTATTTCTCATGGCTGCTCGGTTACTTCCAAATCATGATTAGATCATGCCAGTCGTGCGTTCTGCTTTACCGATGTATATGCGCCCTTTCACGATCAACGACAGGCCCGTTTGCAAGAATCGTTCCCTCCATATACTCCTCATGCCCAGCATGCTTTCAGACATAGCTTCCGACTGTTTTCCACATCAAGATAGCCTGGGCTTCTCAGACACACGATTTTCGACTCTTCTCGACCTCCAGCAGGACCAGCGATGTCAACTCTCGAACCGAACGCCCCTGTTGCTAGTGACTGGCACCATATTGTATATCATATGAAAGGGAAACACAGGTACGAGAACAAGTACTGAACTCTTCAAAGGAAAATAACCCAAAGCCACGCATCCTGGCGACCGCCGTCGATCAGTGGTGTATGGGGATTTCGAATTTTGCTCTAATCAAGTTTCATTTCGAGTCGTGAGGCTCATGATGCATTGCTTTAAAGTATGTGTTTTGCGGAATTGTCACGCTTGACAACAGCAGTAAGTAATAATGTACAAGGAGTCGCTCATGATACTATCAAGTGGAAAATCTTTGAGTCATGGCGTCGATTTCATGCCCAATAGTCGGGTGGGCCAGGGGGTCTAAGATTTTGCAGGCGATCTCTTGGTGGAGACCCTTCGCTGATGTCGGTAGATTCGCGTTCTTTCCGTGGTCGATCTTGTCGTGGGAGTCGTCTGCGAGCGTTGATGAACCAGTTGTTGACCTGCGGAGATGAAAATCAGTAAGGATCCATGAAAAGAGAGAATCCGCAAAACAGGATAGGGATCAAGGATATTGACAAAGAGCAAGGATGCAACACGATTTGCCGAACAAAACATTTTGACGATGCATTAATGTGTGATGGTCATCATGGGAGCTGTCGTGAGACTATTGAACGCCATGACTCGCCAATATTGGATTTTTGATCCTCATCCAGCATTGCAACAAAAACTATTAAAAGGGCAAGACTCACCTGGCTCATTTGTAGTCCAGTGCGTAGGCACAGCTGATTTTTTACTTCTTCACCCGGATACGGCGCATCCAAATGTTCGTCAAACCACTGTCTAAGGACTCGAGTCGCATCTTTTGGAAGATTACCCCTTCTTTTCCTTGTCTGGCTGGCCATACCCGCCGAACTGGCTTGGAAAGTACTCGAGTAGAAGCGTGACTCCTCAGTGGTGTTCATGACGCTGTCATTTCGGACGTGGCCAAGAGCATGGCCTGGAGGAGCCGGCGCCAACGGAGGATGTCGCAATAACGAACCTGGAATTGAAGGAATTGGCGGGTATTCTCCACCATATGGACCACCAGGTGCCTGATGTGGATAATGCTCGCCCTTGAAATTGGATGAAGAGCCTGGAACTATAGGATATGAAGGGAACGTTTGAGTTCTGTGATGGGACGTTGGAAAAGGGCCTGGCACGCGAATCTCACGAGTAGGTGGCGCTGCCTGAGTGAAGGCTCTGTTTCGATAATCAGAGGCCCTACGTACATGAGTACGGTGTGATCTTGGGCTTGCGGCTCCACCACGTGGACTCAATGGATGGCGATGTCCACTGCTAGAGTAGGCGTGCGGTGATGTTGGCTCCGAGGTTGCGAGGTAGTGAGCAGTGGGACTGGACAGATTGGTTCTACCGGAAGGTCCACGTCCGCCGAACTGAAACGTGCGAGGCTCGAGTGGAGGAAACGAGGCCGTGGGTTCTTGGCGTTTCCATGCAGCATCTGTCGCGGCTGGGATTGATCTAGAAGTTCCATTGATAGGCTCCGGATTGCGTTCTAGCAGTTCGACTAGCTGTGGATCATTGTCAGAACCTGGCACCCCATGTTTCAAGACACACAAACAACACCCAAAATGGAGTCTGAGGGACCAAAGTTACTTACTGAGTTGAATGAAGGCAGTTTAAGCGGTTGCTGTTCTTCTTTGGCCTGAAGCTCTTGCACCGTTTGACCAGTTGGTCGCACTGGGACAGGTTGGACCGGATGATTCCACTCTGGGGTTGATGGCCTACCTGGCTCTTGTCCGCTCTGATCCACGGGTCGTAATAGAGAAGCGATTGAACTAGATGGAGCTGCTCGAGCCGGATTTGACCCCGAGACTGGTGCTATCGATGATTCGGTTGGATGAGGATAGTAAAAAGATGATCCGTTGGATTCGGCCCATCGAGGCGCTTTGCTCGATGAAGTGCTGAGTACCGGATCAATGCGATGATAAGAATCTGAAGAGGCGCCTCGGTCATGATCAGAATGTCTAGGCTGGCGGGGAAAGTCATCTCTAGATCGGCCACCGTAGCCATCTGCTTGATGGTGGTCCATTCCTCGAAAGTAGCTTGAACGAGGTTCTTGAATGGTGAGATACTCCATTGATAGATCAATCTGAGGACAGTTTGGTCAACGCCTTTCTGTTCAAGGCGCAAGGCTACGAACTATCAATTCCGTCAGCGTCAGATACGTCCCGCTTTCTAATGGCACAAAGCGCAAGAGGGGATATGAAGTGCAGGCTTTATCAACCACAGGGGCGCAGCCCTGGGTATGCGTTGTCAATCAATATAAAGACCCGTCAAGCCGAAATGTCAAAGTCTGACATGCCAGCCCGTCGGATCACCCGCTTCCTAGGATGATGGGAATAAACTGACCTTGATAGATGCAACAGGCTGAGCAAGATTTACCGATAGCTCAACGACAAGACCGTCTGACGCAGACCACAAATGCTCGACTTGACCACGGACGAATACGCCGGCGTTGTACCAGCACTTCGGCACAAAAATGAGGGCGTATGTTGCAAAGCGATATCAAGGTCCTCAGGTCTGAAACGTTCGAGAGAGAGAGCAGTGACCTTCGAGATGGACTGTGATCGCACTTGTAATCAATATGGAGTACGATCGCGGTTTTCGGTATGAAGAGGGATAAGTGTATTAGTGACTAGGGAAAAGGGTGTGGAAGTACGTGGAGAGGGGGATGTGATCCTGGACAACGAATGCTCTCGCCTTGGGAATGTTCGCCTGCAGCGGCCCGCTGAAATGTACCCAGCAGCTGGCTTCTATGGACCTGGCAGAGAGCTGATGTGCCTTCTTTGCCGGGCACCTTACATGGGCCGTCAAGCCAGACGGAGCCAAAGCGTTGTCTAAGCGTTTTGACAGGTGAAGTGAAGCGCTAGCGTTCGAACTTGAGTTCTATTTCTCCGAATGGCGTTGGACTCTACAAAACCTACAGCAGAAAGACAGTGCACGAGCATCGGCACGTTTGAGACGAAGAAGTCTAAGTACGCATGAGCCAGAAAGAACTCATGGATTCAACAAGTTACTAAAAGCTGTTTCGGCAAGCCAACAGCCACCACGATCTTCAAGGTCTCTAGCACGGCCAGCGACAAGTTTCAATCAGGCCCGTCAGGTAAGTCTCTATGAACTCCTGCTCCAATGCGTTTCTTATTTCGAGCAATAAGAAGCCAAGCTGTCACTTATTTGTCGTTTACCCAATCACAGATTCAAGAAAGGTAGATCCACATGAGGCATGACTTGCCACTACTTCACGCACTGCTTCGGAACATTTGCCCTCGCTTCAGCCAGTCGCATCTTGCATATGGACGATGAAAGACGTGAGGGAACGACTGTCAACTGCAGACGGCTTCTAGCAAAGCCTCATCCTTGCAGAAGCCGTGGGGGATCGAAGCCGTGAGAGGCTGAATGAATCCACAAGCCTTTCCCTGCAAGAAACGGCTCTCAGTGGAGTCGAGCCTGTTGGGTCTTTGATTCGAAACGAATGAGACATTGCGCGTCACCGTCATCCAAAGAATGGGAGTTCATCATGACCAGAGTCGGATTTCTGGTCTGTACGCTAAAGCCACGCAAAGCCTAGCCAACTGGAGGCGCATCAAGTGCATGGTGACAGCGTGACATGTCCAGTTTTAGGCAGATCCAACGAACATGGCGTTTTATCGAACATCTCAAGAACCTTTGAAGAAGAATGCACTGCCGCTATCATGCTCAAGTCCGATAATGAATTCCAGGCAGGTAGAGATTAGTAGATTGGCCAAATTTATTCTCCGATATCTCTCTAGACCATACAACTAACCCCGGCATATTCCATCGGTGAATAGTCAAGTTACTCTGCCCTAGGCTTGACTCAACCACTGGGACCAGGTTGGTTGGGACTTGGTCACTTGGGTTCTCGGTAGTAAGGACTAAGTAATAAGATTGCGGTGGTCAGATACCAAAGTAATTCAACCTGCTGGCGCATGGCGGAGGGCAAAGCTCGTCACCGGCCAGTAGGACGAAGTACATCAAGACCTCGGTCAGCCATGTCAACCACCAAAGCGATTGGAGCTTGTCGGCCACAACGCTAAATCAAAAGGGCTTGTGTTAGCGGGTACAGCGCCTTTGGGTAGACCTTGCACGGCACAAAAGTAACGAAAAGAGTGCAGTCAGACAACGAATCCCGAGTTGATTTGGAGTCCAGATCGGAGTGGACCATACATATGCAGTCAAAAGGAAATCGAGTTGCTGCCAACTGAGCATCTGATCATTTGGAAGTTGATCAGCATCGTGGAGAACGCCAGATTTGGGACTTGATGGTCTTTGCCATATTTGATTGGTAGGGATGGTTAGAACGTCAGAGGTCAAAGGTGAGCAGTTTGCAGGATTTTGACGCCAAATTACGGATTTGACAGCTGTTTGACATCGGCGCTGAAGTGAGGCGTGCCGCGTGCATGGTGGAGGCCAGTGTAAGGAACGCGGGAGGATGGTCGTCTCGGCCGCATGGAGAAGATGCTGATTGGCGACTATGGGGAAAGCTGAGCTGGGCCCAACGCCACTGGCGGCGTGGACGATTAATCTCCGCCCAAGCTTAAGTTGTCCAAGGCCGATCCTCAATGGTCAATGTGCTAGGTAAAAAAGCAACCAGCTTCATTCGACCATCAAGACCTGCTGTGGGCAGCGTTGAGACGCAAGTGCTGACTATCGCCCTCTGTCTGGGGAACTGTCGTAGCACATCTTAGCAGCAAGTCAGAAGCATGTAAGCTACTGAGCCTGAAGAGCATGTGGATAAGGCATTGTTGCATCAGGGGCAGTTGCACCACGTGCAGCAAACAGCGCCATATGTTGAAATGGTTGTTGCTGGATTCTCTTGTGGTAAAGCAAGTGGAGATATGGTGGAAAAGGTGGTTGAATAATGGCAGTTGAAGTAGAAGTGAAGTCGGAAAGGGCGATAGGCGGACCGAGACTATTTCTGGGATCACTACGGGGATCCATCAAGGGTTGACTTCGCTACCGAGCCACCCACCGGGTCGATTTCTGATGACCGTAATAACCTTGATTACCTGACTTTGGGGGTGGATTTTTTGGCATCTTCAATCATGTCTGTACCTGTATACCCATCATCATCCTATTATGTTTGTGTAGGTACTCTGTTTGGTCTCAAGCACTAAAAGACCACCTTTGGAACAGAGTGCTATGCTCAAGGCTGATTGCTGACAGCTGTGCCCCGAGCCCCAACATGTCTTGCATGTCATTTCAGTAGTCTCTCCCCACAAAGTACTGTATTCAATGACAGACAACTTTCGAGTCCAAGCTGGCAAGTTACAAGCGAAAACGGGGTCCATCTCGAATCCTGCGGCCCAGCATCTTGCAGGGTTAACACAGGCTTGACAGGGTAAGGACGCCTGGTAATTCTATCCGTTAACTTCACCCCATCATTGGTAATGAGGCATCCTTCATCACTTTGACCAAGGATCAGAACCTGGAACTGGCTTGATCTCATCTCATCAAACGCTTTAGAGCCAGACATCTTCAACTCTCACTTGGCGTGCGACCCTGGTCTGCCTGGTGCCAACACCAGCCAGTGGCCACAAAGACTGACAATCTTGAACCTTAACTACCCAAGATATCTCCTCTCATGCAATAATGCCACCGCCTGCAGGTGCAAGTTTTCACTCAGACGCATGAGGTGGAGCAACAAGCTGATCTGTATGGAGCTTGCGGTGAGAATTGAAAAGCAGTGTCAGGGTATATCCTCGCTCTCTCAGCCTCCTGCAGCCTGGTCTACTGTCGACCGCCGGCTGATCCAAGATCGCGGTACAGACACCGAGTACTCAACTCTATGCTCCACAATCAAGTGACTTTGTCACCACCAATTGAGACCTTTTCAAGCCATTGAGATTCATTTTGACTCGCACACCATCATCGGGTGCTACCTTGGACGGTAACATTGTCCTCAGGATTGGCCCATCTTACCTGGAATCTCAAGTCCTCAGCAAAGCTAATTCAAGCTCGTGGTAGTAGTAGTGCAATCGTCAGTTGCCATCGGAAGGCTAAGAAGATACCCAACGATGCCAAGTTGCCAAACCATAGGGTTAGTAGGATGTACATCCACTCTAAGGCGCTTACCCATTATACATCCTTTTATTACAAGCTTCCTTGATACGGGCCGAACGGTTACGAAAAGCAACTGCTTCAAGGTTTGACGAGTCACTCTCGTATAGGTTGATTGTTTTCTCTATTCCTGGTTTCCGGATTACGGGAAGAGCAATGAGGAGGCGGGGAGTAACCATCCTTGCCCTGGTCACAGTTCTTTTGCTGGTTGAGATCGCTTCAAGGATATTTGGGGACCAAAAAATGAAATAACCCATTGATATCAGCAGAGGACTTGGTTTCTCCCAATATTTCAAGCAAAGATAACCTAGCTGAGTTAGTGCCATTGCGCATGAGACCGCAATTCTTTCTACAGTACGAATAGGGATTTATGAAAACATACATGCTATTCGATACTACAGGGGTTGTTCATGTATGCATGTGTTGGCAGCTTCCAACTACACTCACGATGGCTGACATTTCGCAAAATACTACAAATTCGGAGATATCGTTTGATGATTCAAGATGGCTGATGTTTGACTGGCAACCCTTGGCATGTCAGAGCTGTTGAAACAATGCTACAGTTCCGTTGTTCAATAAACAACTGCAACTGCCTTGCCGTTCTGGAGCCTCAAGTTTTGGATTTTCAGTCATGAACGGTTCGCTGTTTCGTATCGTGCTAACCCTGCCAGCAATCCAATCGAGCAGTCCAGCAATGATATAAAACTTAGCAACTTGGTTTGAATGAATACGGAATAGCACTATCCGTCATAATTACATGGTATGCGTTTCTTCACTTGTTGTATAATGAATTCATGCCACGCGCTCCACGTTGAACGCTTGTCAAGTTTAGGTGTTGCACTCTATTACTCTAAACGTGATCAAGATCCAGCAGCACGCCGTTGATGTTGCATTGTTAGCATAAGGTGGCTTGCTGGCATCCATGATTCACGCCTAAAACTAGCCTCACACTACTTTTCAAAGAGCGATGGCGGTAACTCCCGCCTTTCTGCACTATCTAAGATAGTATTCGCTGTCCCGACTCCAGGTGGTGATAAACTTTCCTGTACTTGGGAGCTTTTGTCAGGACAACATATTCTAATCGCTGTCGCACTTTCGGTTTTTTGGCTTCGGTCTTATTGCGGAGTATTGCTATCACCTTAACTTTCCCTCTCGTATTGGTGCGACTGCCAAAAGGCAGCAGGCTTGGAAACCAAGAAAGACAAGGCCGGTCTTGACATTAGTGCCTAAGAATAGCGCCTGTAGATCAACGGTCAACTGTCAAAATGTCGCTTCAAGAATTGGCGGGTGTGACGGGAATAGTGTGGTGGCACCAGAAAATTCTCCGATTGACTCGTTAAACGTTTGTGGAAACGCCTCAAATCTGCGGACCAACAGGACCTCTAACATCAACCCCCTTTCGAAGCAGCTTCCATCAACATTCTCTCAAGCCATCAGTCTTCTAAAAAGCTTCCCTGTCATCCACCATCCAAGTCATTTGACATGTGTATCAGGGCGGAGGCGTCGATGGTGAAACAGCCACGGTGGAGGTTAGACCGATACCAACAAACGCCCAATCTTGCACTGTTCAACTTGTAACCTTGTTCACTCTTTTTGACGGTAAAACAGCAAAACACCAGAGCCACGAGAGCCGCATCAGCCTCAAGGCTTTTCTCATTACCCTGTTCGCAATCAACTTGCGCCTAGAAGATCAATTGCTTCTCTTTCCGCTTCCTCGCTCTCCCTTGTGTTCTTTAGGCGTCCTGGCTGGTACGGTAACTTTTGGTCTGCCGTTCGAGAAGGTTGGTAGAAGCTTCTTTCATCGACATAAGAAGTTTCTCAAATTCACACGCGAGTCGATTGACGCAGCTCCACCACAATACTGAATGCTTGTGAGTTGTTCGTCTAGAACCTCGAGCTAGATGTCTCCTTATCTACGCTCTACGATTCAATGCTAGGAACATAATCTCACATATAACATGTATCCACCGAAAATCATGTAGGCAGGCAGTGATCAGAGAATGCTGTTATTACAATTCCATCGCAACAAGTCACGCATACACTGCAACAATATGCGCAAGGCCAAATCAGCCCCTTGGCAGATTGAATGAGAGCCTCTCCAGCAGGCTTGTTGTTGCTTTGAAGACCCGATATCAAGAGGACAGAAAGTTTACTCAAAAGACTTATGTTCCATAAGTACAACAGACACCAAAAATGCAATACGAACAATATAATTCAAACACTTGCCATGTCAAGACGGATCAACCTTATTCCTCCTTCCACTCGTATGAAGTATACTCTTCAGCAGTGCACATACTCTTGGCAGTCATGAGGTAAAGGCTCCAGACCACTTTCAATTGATTTGTTTCTGTATCTATGGCCCAGTTCTATCTGATATACCTGCTGCGGAAGTCGTGACAGACTGAACATGCCGACAAATGCATTAGGCTTTTGTCGAAGGTGTGATAGATCACCACCAAGTGTACTTGAAAGTGGCAAAAACCAAACAAGTCAGCTTTCAGTTGGTTCCTATAGACCATCATTGTTCTCGACAATGCTGAAGACTAAGACATCGAGGTTAACAACGTTCCAAAGAAGCAGAAAACCGCTCGAATTACTACAAGTGACTTGAGTTCTGATTGTCGCTTCAACGGTTTGCTTATCACAGGCCAATGGTTGGTGATTTTCGATTTCCCTCAACTTTATCTGGTTTTAAGGTTTCAGCATAGATAACTCCTGTATGGCACTGTGTCCGTGGAAGTAAACAACCCATAAGTAAACCAAACAGATCCAAAAGTGGTAACAGCTTCATGCTTTACAGTGACTGACATAAATCTGACAAGCTGACACACTGCACATGCCATTACCTATAACCTAAATCTAATATAGATACTTCATGAAAGACGAGACGTAGCAGATGAAGTAATCAATCTAGCTATTATATTAAGGGCGACAATAAACTTAAGAACAATACCGGTGCTGCTCGATGGTTTCATAACCTTCAGCTCATAGTCAGCTTATATCTAGGGTTCGTATGGAGCGGGCAGCTTTGGTTGGAACCTTAAGGAGCGGTATCGTTCATTTAAAGGACTACCTACCTTAGGTACCTAAGGTATACGCCTTGCTTAAATCTTGCCAAGTGTCACCACTCCAGAGTACCATTAGATGGCTACGGCCAATAGTCGCGGTCAAAACACAGCCATTGGCTGAGCTGAGCTTCGAAGCGGAAGTGCTTGAAACTTTCATGGGAGTGTGAGTCACTGGGCCATATATACCAGCCATTTGCTCTAGAAGACGTTGTTTTGGATCGATAGGAAGAAGCTTTACGACTCAATATGTTTCACTGACTTCTGTCAATCATTATGGAGAAGACGTTGCTAAACAGAACCACAAGTTGATGGTGTCATGTCCTCATAGGCATCTATTGCGATCGAAAAGCGCATACTTTCACACCTTTCCACCTCCAGCACGCACTGTTTGATACTGCCAGACCTTGACCAAATGAGTGGTTTGAAGAAATGAGTGTATCTGCAAGCTAGTATACTTATTTGAGTGGCTAAGAGACGATATCCTAGACTATATGCTAATTACGATCTTCCTAGGAAGCCTGAAACAACTCTGAGCTTCACAACCTCCTTTCTCATCTCGATATACACCATTATGCTTGAGGTTATCTTCTACCACCTTACTGTTCAGATGCACCGTGTGTGCATACTCGGCTTCAGGGTATACCTCGACTGTTCTGATTGTGCTGTCCTATAAATCCTCCATGACGGCATACGCCAACCTGGGTGGCTCATTAGCTTCACTGTGCTGTACTACTAGTTCCATCCATCAAGCGCATGGGTAGTGCGGCCAGGTCGATATTCAAAAGAAGCAAGAATGAGAAGAGTTGAAGGTGTAAAGACCACATGTCCGGGTCGCTAGTAAGAGACAGTTGGAGTCAAGCTGTGAAGCTCGGGTGCTACGCTTATGAGGGAAGAACCTTACCCAATGCCAGACGGGTGAGCAGCTTTTGCACCTGTGGAGAGGCGAGATGGGAGTCCAGAATAGCTTGGGATTCACATCTGCATCTCTTATCAGTGAGTACCATAGAAATCCTTGGTGTTCATACTCTTCCATCAAGTATATGGATGTTTCGTTGGAGTTGTCAGCTGGGAATCCGACTACATAGTGAATAACCCCAGGCTCTTTAGCGTAAGCAAAGTCGATGATATCACTGATTAGTTTAAAAAGCTACAGACTGGTCAAAGGTGATACGAGACCCTCGTTGAGTGCATAGTACTTGTTCTCAGGCTCCTTTGTTTGCAGCTTGGATGTGGACAGCGGTGATTATATTTGACTCGTTTGGCATATCGAACTCTGCTACCGCCAGACCTGAAGAAAGATGACTGGCTCTGGATGTCACAGAACCTGTCCCAGCGACTCGAGAAATGTAGAAACTCTTGGCTTTGTGAAGTATCAGGCTCGAGTGATTGCGAATCGAAGTGTCTGCCTTTGAACTTGCAGGCTATTGAAGAGCCATACACAGTGATGCAGGTCTTTTGGGATTACCGGGACCAAAGTGATGGTTGATGTTTACTCAGACGACAATGTACTTCGCCATCATTTGACTCCAAAAAAAGGTCAAACGGTCTGAAAGGGATGAAAGAATTGGAACATAGACCGTAAAGCCTTCTCAGAAGGAGGTAATTGGAAGGAAGCCATCTAAATATGGAAGGTAGCGCAATGAATGCAAAAGTATTACTGGACTCAAGATCGCAAAAGTTCTATACGTAATGACTTGTTGGTTCACCACACTTAGCCATGTCGGGCGAGTCTGAAGGCACGAAGAGTCTTCTGAGGACATCAGGAAAACACAGATTGAGATATTGGGTAAAAACCATTCATGACAATGAAGAACATGTATGCCTATGGTTACTCAGTACCTCGTCGGGTATACAACGAACTTTTCAAAGTATTCGAGTAAGCAGAAGGGCTGTTCGGTCAAGTTGTAAAACATATCAATATAGTTCTACTCGGCAATAAGTATACCCAAATATCACTTGCAGCCGATATGTTGGTTTGCGTTTCTCGGACATTGGGCAAGTAAATAAAGTAGATGGCACCTCATGGCCTCACCTTGCACCATGAAATTGCGAATGGAGGACCATCTTCTAGCACTTACTCGAATGCTGGATTCATATACACGAGGCGCTTAATCTGACACCTGTAGTATTTATATCTAACGTAGCATCGAAGCGACATAAATGGACAAAGGTGACCGTCGATGCGCTCAAGAGACTGAAGGTTTATAAAGAGAGGCAATTCAAAGGGCTTAGATCCAAGATTAGTGACGTTATCCGATTAATTTGAAGCCAGCAATATACTGCTCCTCAGTGGAAATGGTGGTAATCCAGTCTGTCCATGACAGGAATCTCGTTTCTCCAGGCTCCTTCTTTGCAAGGGGTCTTAGACACGAGGCGCCTCTTCCGTCTCGCTTTGTTTTCACGAGAACTGGATCAACGGGTTGTTCTCTTTTGTAACTCAACGACTGTTGATGAGCTTGATGAAAAGCCACACCTGAGGCCCATGAAGCTGAAGTCATCTGCCTCTGGCATCTATATTGACGATGCTCGACTTGATACACGTCACTAATTTCTTTTTGTCTCGTTCCCAGTTAGATATGATCTCCTCAGTTGAGAGGCATAGCGTAATGCTGTCCGGGAAACGTGTTCTGTGCCTCTAGCAATCGTAAAGTGTCGAGGAAGTGAAGCGTGCTGATTTAGCTGCAGTAGTTGATCAGACTGGTTGATATGTCGGGTATGTCTGCTACTCCATTGGGAGGTAGTAGGACACATCCATGGCTGCTGGCAATATGCATTCACGCATTTACTCATGGACTATTGCGAGCATATTTGTGGGATATACTCTTAGTTGAGCTCGACGCTACCCTGTGGTACGCCTCTCATGCTTTGGAGCCGCCTTGCAAAGAATTGCATGATCGGCAGCATCTCCTCTCTACTCCGAGGCATTCCATCTCGTACTCGGTTCCACTCTTTGATCTCGACAAAGTCAAACTCTGCTTTGAGCTTGTCCTCATCCTCAACTTCAACAGCAGACTCGTCACTAGCCTTGCACAAAAGCACCGGTGTTTTGCATTTGCCAGTGCGTACTTCCGTCACTTTGCTAGAAGGCATGCCGCTGCCAATGCTGATTACACCAGCCAACTCACCTTGAAGGTTGTTGGCAACATTCAGAGCCAACATGCCTCCTTGACCGAAGCCATATATGAGAATTTGTCGAAGTGTATAACCACACTTTTGAACCAAAGTCTTCTGGATGACATCGTCTATAATGAGTGCAGTGCTCTTGTTGAATCCGGTGTCCATTTCCATGTCGCCAGTCGCGTCGTCTACGAGGATATCATCGCCCCAGTGAAATCCAGAGAGACCAAAGGGCACCATCGCAGGACCACGCACTGATACACAGACTGTCTCTGGTAGATTCATAGCTTTGCCAAAACTTGCGAAGGGAGCATGAGAATCCCCTAGGCCATGGAGAAGGATAAGAACATTCGTAGGCGGATGGTTAGTGGGAGCTTGAAGATATTAGTACGCAAAAGTGGAGGAAGTTATTTTGGGAATTGCGAACGCGGAACTACAGATAAAGTTACCGACTCTGGAAAGTCGCGTGTCTTTGGCAGCATTGGCGCCATTACAGTCCGTCCTTGCGTGGAGAGAAAATTGGCTATGTATTATTGATGAGGCGTAAAGCTTGTTCGGAAAAAGGCAGTAATGGTGGTGAGATTCTCCAAAGCTTGGCAAGTTATTGGTGCTTGGCGACTTGACGTTGCCTTTTCCAGCATTTTCACGCGGTGGACTTTTTTTTGGGGCCAGTACTGGGTATACGTCTGCCAGCCACAGAGCCTCTTGTGCGCGTCTGCGATTCGCTTGGCTTTTTCTCCGAACGCGTATGATTATCGACTTTATCGCCGGGTAAACCGAAGATCATCTGGAAACTCGCTTGGAACATTCCTTGATCTTCAATTGATCTGGGGGATCGACAAAGTTGTACATAAACCCTATCGGACCCGCCTCTTTTGAATCTTGACTTTTCAGTCTCAATTCCGTCTACGAAATATCATATTCAGCAATCCTGGATTTTTACTTAAAGACTTCGAGGGTCTTGCGGTTGACGTCCGTCGGATTTCTTTAGTCATGGTTCATGGTTCCTTTCTCAGGGGCATCGACTTGTGGCGGCCGATGCAACATCCGCCAACCACTGTTCACAGTGGAGGCTCGCCTAGAATTATAGCTAATTCTACCCCTTTACGATCTTCTTGTCCAAAAGTAGGACCTAATTCTTAGTAAATGTGCCTATTCTAGCCTAGAATTGCCTGGACCCTTTACCAAATGCTGCAAAACAACTTGCCGTGGCTTCCAGAATTGTCCCTGGCTGTTAGCTTGACCGTCGCGAAGCCTGACCACGGGCTTCAACACCAGTCACGGTACGATAAACGCAAGCCACATCCGCTCATAGAGGCGAATAGCGGCTTGAGGCCAAAAATAATGGATCTGTGATGGGTCAGCTCAGAGGACCTGTACTGGTCGTGTGTCAACTCCTAAAACGGGGCTCTTGACTTAAAGACTTTACACAAAATCACCACCACAACACTCTCTAAGTTCACTCTTTACGCTTCTAACTTTTTTGTAATCCATTCATTCATTCATACACCCAGCATTCGTTTTCTGTGGTGTCCTAGTTTTATTTAATTTTCTGTCATTCATTACTAGAAGTCCTAGATCCATATTCAACATGAAGTTTACATCCACAACCGCAGCGCTTCTTGCCGCAGTGCCAGTCGTTTTCGCTCAGACTAACTGCACCACTGTCAATACCAACACTGGATGCAAAATTCTTGGCTACGATGTCATTGGCGCAACCTACTACTATGCTACAACCGACGCACAGGAAGTGGGCGAAAACCTACAGGCTGTTGGTCAGTACACCAGCAATTGATATTGTCGAATCTATTATCTAATCTTGTAAATAGGCTGCTCGGCTGGATCAACAGCACAAGTCTTCGCTAAGGCTTCCAATGGACAGACATACCCTTGCTCGAACCTGCTTCTTGATGGAACATCACAATTGGTACAATGGTAAGTCACTTTGTAGGATCGGAAATAGGAATATGATGTTGACTTTTATAGCACTGGCTTGACCCGTGGTACTGTGCCAGCAGGAAGTCTCGGTGTTTATGTCGCCATCCCAGGTAGCAATGGCACAACGACCGTCTCTGGAACTTATACTATCGCACATACTCAAGCCAGCACAACTGTTGTCGCACCAACACTAACTGCTACCACAACACCTCGTAAGCAACCATGATGCCTAGGAGCACATACACCAATCTAACATTTTGATCAGTCTCGACTGTGTTGACCACCAAGACCACCACATTCACCAACACCGTCCAAGCTGCGCCAAAAACTGCTACACTCGCTGTGCTAATCGGCGCTGCCACCGTGACTGTTATTCCAGCAGCATCCACGGTGACCTCGACCGTCAAGCAGACACTCGGCAGCACAGTCGTCAAATTCGCTGTCGTCAGCACCACTGTTACCGCAGGCGCCACTTGCACAGGTACCTACCGCGTTGCCCCAGCTGGTCTCAAGAAGCGTGGAGACGAAGACGAAGATGAAGTGCCTGAGCCACGTAACCTCATGCGCCGCCAACTCAATGCTGGAATCGGTCTGCTCGGCGATGGCCCAGCCACTGTCAGCGTGTACCCATCAGCTGCCATCCTTACTACCACAGCAGCCACTGGAGTCACTACCGTCACCCTGACTGCCAGCGCCGCCGATGCAGTTGTCACGGTGTAGGTTTTCATGTATCAGTAAATACGTTCCATCTGCTAACTATTCGTCCAGTGCCGCAAGCCCAGCGACCGTTACCATCGAGAAGGGTCTGCTCGTTGCCACCAAGAGCGTCACTGCTGTCAAGGTGACCTTTACCAAGACAGTTGCTACAACCACAAGTCTCGCTGTTGTCACCACGACCAGCACATTAACGTAAGCAACCACACCATGCCCCCCTTCCTTCGTATCAGATAACTAACTGGATCACAGGTATACTGCCACTGTACAAGGCAGCCCAACTACATGCGCCAAGCCAGCATCGTAGATTTGTGAATGAGAGTTTGTTAATTAGGTATATAAAACTGTGTAGCATCATCAACAAAGCGAATATAACGGCATTTTTCGGTTTCAGCAGTTTCCATGAAGGATATAAGTGGTAATGATAATTTTTAATCACCTGTTTGTTGGAGGGCTCGTCAGTGTGCGGATCGATGTGTTGATTGACATATCTTAGGCATCTTTTATGCTACTCTCTCCGACGAAAGAGCCAGGTGCCTATGCCCCTGAATAGTATATCTTTTGGTACCTCCATATTAGTCGGTTCCCTTGGGAGTCTGGAACACCATTTGTGTGTCTCCTTGTATTATGAGATGTGATGGACCTTCCTCTAGATACCATGGAGCATCCTTCTGCTGTTATGTTTCTTTTACACTTCAAAGAGGTCATCCGCACTTGGTCCCTTTTGAATCAAGCCTTTCGTAAACATACCCCTTGGCAATGCTTAGACCTTGCCTTCTGCCAATGACTTTCGGAACGAGCTCCGCCCCACCATATTTCCACGCTATCAACCCTACCGCGATCATCTTTTGCAGGCGAGGAATATATCCAACCATAGTTCATGCCGATATTGCTTTCCAAACACATACTCATATCGGCGCGAGGCAGTGCAATCACAGCCACCCAACAGCTCCCGTGCAAGAGGGATACGAGCGAGGGCAATGAAGCTTCTGATCTGATTCAAGGTAATATGCCCTTTAGCAATGTTCAATCGTTGTGGCAGGACACTCCCGCACTGGAGATCTCCACATGGACCCTGGCAGCCTGGTTAGGACAACCCCATCAATTGCGTAAACAAGCTCTCCCTCAGCTTGCTTGAATTCTCACGCTGCAGCAAAGCTTGCAAAGCTATGATTGAATCGCCATTGGATTGGCCACTGATTCTGCTCTATGTTCTTGGCTCCAAGGGTCCAGGTTTAGCTGAAGCTTGCGTGTATTTCGTCCAAAGTGACATATTCGCTATAAGCATCTAGTTGCCTAAGAGGGCCTCGTACATTGCGTTTGCTCCAATGGTGTAGACAGCAAGCTTTGGGCGGGGCGAGCTCTGGTACCGAGAGGTTCCGATCATGGCCTTGTTTGTGTGGATTATTCTAGAGCTGCTCGTGAAAGGTATATAAAGAGCAGAGTGTCTCGGGGGGTTGCTGGATCCACATCACATCATACCTCTCGTACAACTACTTGTACACTTTATACTATTCGGTATACTGCCACTCAAAGCTATTCATCATGTGGGGCCAATCTGAACAAGACTACGAGCGCGTGCAAAGCGCAGACCAACACAACGAAGGCTCCTTTGGCCATGAAGTGCTCGCTGGCGCCGGCTCCTTCGCTGCCTTCAAAGTTTTCGAAGATCATCAACGCAAAGAAGGTAAGATGAATTTGATACCATATCTCAAGACGACTGGAAGCTAACGCACTCCAATAGGCAAGGTCGTCAACCATGCATTCGCCAAAGAGCTCCTAGCCGGCTTCGTTGGCGGAGAAGTCGACAAGCTCGTCGAGGTGAGTTCTCCATCAGATCACTAGACACAAGTTACCGTCATCTAACCACTTGTATGACATAGACCAAGGGAATGGACTGGGTCGATTCTGAGAAGGCCAAACATGAGGGAAGAAGGCGTGCTGAGGAGATGTATGATCAGCATTATGGAAACGACGATAACTATAATCCAAACAACCGACCTCCCCCAAGGGAACTCCAGAACCAATACGGCAACCGGTGGTAGATGGTTTCATACGATGCTAGGGCCAAAAGAGCTCCAAGTTGAATTCCAGCTGCTATGAGTCGATATGTCTACCAAGCATACTAGTAGCTTAAGATGAAAAGGAATAAAAGCGTCTTGAAACAGTCTCACGGAATATCATGGTTTCGCAGATCAATTGACTGGCAGGATTGGAGTGTAGATGTGTTGTGCTCCAACCTTGTCAACGAACTCTGGAAAGGATGGAAAAATGTTATTAATGGCAACGCCCCGCACTTCCCTGTCAGTCGTACAGCCCATTGCCCCACCACCTCCCGGTTGCATTCAATCAATATCTCTGCTGTAAAAGCTACTACTCTAAACATGTATGTTTTTTGATAGGTTAGATGGATGTACATGCTGCAACTGTGGTTATTCATCTAGCTTCGATGATTATTTACAATTGGGCGGAGAACGTGCTACGAACAGCTCCTCTTATTTGTGGATTGCACTGAAGCCAGTGATTTCGGTTCCTACATTAGCCAAGTGGGATGACTCTTGAGTCTTGCAAGTCTTGATTCTTGAGAATTAAGTGTTGATAAGATACAGTAGTGTAACTACCACTGTATGAAGCTCGCTTGGCTCCCATGTACAGAGTATGTACTAGTACTAGTATTAAGATACTCTAGTAAGGAAGAGTGTTGATTGATCTGCAGGAGACGTCAACGACTCAAAAACCACCACCAAAAGTTCAAAACGAGCCTTATGTTTGTCGGACCGAGGGACGTGCATTCTTCATCTCCAGTCTTCTTTTCTTCGGCACTTCCACTTCAAATCCAATAAATGCTCTGCCCATTCGCTGCGGCTTGTAGAGCCTATTCATTTTCATCATGAAGTTTGCCGCGTACGTATCCTCTGCTGCTACCAAGACGCGACGCTAATCAGAGACTCCAGCGAGTTGGACCGCGAAGCTGTTCCTGAATGGAAGGCAAAATATCTCAACTACAAGGTATCCACCCCACGTCCTTGCATCCGATAATTAAATCATATTAAACTGGTACGCTAACCATCTATCCATTCACTAGGTCGCGAAGAAGAGGCTCAAAGCCATTAACCACGCGTTGCGAGACATCAACCGCACCCCAGTAGCACCCTCCTTCCGCAGTGCCATATTCAACACTCCTCCTCGCGCTGTTGGCGCCGTCGGGACTGGTCTGCTCACTACCGGTCCGCTCACAGCCGAACCAGAGCAAAGCAGCTCAGATGACAATGTGCCTCCTGAAGATCTTTCGCGCGTTTCCTCGCGCAAAACCCAGACGAAACCTCGCAAAATCCCCACCCCCCATCGCACGCCCGAGACAGAGCCGCTCTTTGTAAACGATCCTCATAACAAGCCAGGTGGACCTGTTAGATATGGCAGTATCATTGGAAGTCCTCCAAATGCTCCAAATGCACTGGGGCCACCATCACTCAAACTTCCGGATCCTGCTATAGGTCCAACGGCCGCGCGCAAGGCTCCTAAGAGGGCCAGAATCGCCTTGAACTCGGAAGAAAATGGCGACTCTGCTTATGAAGCGGGAAAGACCAACTCACCATCGCGTGATAAGCTTGCGCGGCGGAAGGGAAGTAGCATGTTTCGCCCTGCCGGGCCAACTTCAGAGCCATCACGTTTGCGGCGACTTTTCTCCATGGGCCCTAGCTATCAACCATCACCTGGATCTGTTAATGATTATCCACTTGATGCATATCGGGAGTTTGAAACTGCACAGACAGCATTTTTCAATTTCCTGGATGGCGAACTGGAGAAAATTGAAGACTTTTACAAAGAGAAAGAAGACGAGGCGACCTCCAGACTAGTTATACTGCGAGAGCAATTGCATGTTCTCAGGGATCGCAGAATGGAGGATTTGATCAAAGCCCGAGCTAGTTCGAAGATTTCTAAAAGAGGCTCTTCTAAGGCTACGCTCTCTGGATCCGAGCCCGAGAACGGTAACCACAAACCTGCTTGGCTTCTGAAAGCAGACCGTGCGTGGGACGCCGCCTTGAATGGAAGAATTGGGAAGAAAACAAAGGCGATGGAGACTCACGGAACTCCCGAAGCATTCAGACCAATAGATGCCCTCCGAGATTATGAGAGACGTGTTAAAGAGTTTGACATTCCCTATCGGAGTGCAAAGCGGAAACTCAAGCTTGCTCTACAGGAGTTCTATCGAAGTCTGGAGCTTCTAAAGTCATATACAATGCTGAATCGAACAGCTTTTCGGAAGATTAACAAAAAGTACGACAAGGCTGTTACGGCTCGTCCTACCGGTCGCTATATGAACGAGAAGGTCAACACGGCATATTTCGCCAAAAGTGATGTGCTCGACGGCCATATAACAGCTGTTGAAGATCTGTATGCGAGATACTTTGAGGCTGGCAACCATAAAGTTGCCGCTAACAAGCTGCGGAAAGCGACTAGGCAGAAGGTTTATCATGGAGGTGCCATGTTCCGGAATGGACTTTCTATCGCAACTGGTCTAGTATTTGGTATTGAAGGCATCACTGCGGCTGGTCAGCTCTTGTTCAGCCCGGACTCGGTTTTGGCCACTCAGACAAGCTATCTACTGCAAATATATGCAGGCTATTTCTTAATGCTGCAATTGTTTCTGTTTTTCTGTCTAGCTTGTCAGTTCTGGACAAACACCAAGGTCAATTATGTCTTTATATTCGAGTTTGACGCTCGAGATTACCTGGACTGGAGACAGCTCTGCGAGGTAAGTCGCTCTTTTGAACCATAAGTTCTTCACTAACGATATCAGCTGCCATGCTTCTTCTGGGCTTTGCTAGGCTTTTTCCTCTGGATCAACTTCTCTCGTTATGGGGATGACGATCTGTTTATATATTACCCCGTCATGCTCATTTTCACTACTTTCATGATACTGTTCTGTCCTATACCGATTCTGTATTGGAAGGGTAGGACATGGTTCTTGAACGCATGCGTAAGTCTTACTTTACAATTGCATATCCTTATTAACATAAACAGTGGCGGTTGTTTTGGTCAGGAATGTATCCTGTCGAGTTTCGAGACTTCTTTTTGGGTGACATGTTCTGTTCATTGACATATAGCATGGGAGTAAGTCAACAGCCCTTGATATCGATACATGTCCTAAAGCCTTCTAGAATATAGAAGTTTTCTTCTGTCTATATGCGCATCACTGGAACAACGAAGCCATGTGTAATTCTTCCAACTCCCGATTGCTAGGCTTCTTTTCTACCTTACCTGGCATATGGCGCGCCATCCAATGTGTCCGACGTTACAGAGACACGCGCAATGTCTTTCCTCATCTCGTCAATTGCGGAAAGTATTGCTTCACCATCCTATTCTATACTTCTCTGAGCATGTACCGCATTAATAAGACATCGAACATGCTTGCTCTCTTTATCACTTTTGCCGCGATCAACGGCGTCTACTGCACCGTTTGGGACCTGGTCATGGACTTTAGTCTTCTTGACCCCACAGCCCCGAAACCCTTCCTCCGCAAAACACTCGCCTATAAGCAAACCTGGCTCTACTATCTCGCCCTCGTCGTGGATCCTATCCTCCGCCACAACTGGATTTTCTACGCCATCTTCCACAATGAACTCCAGCACTCTGCCGTCCTCTCTTTCTTCGTCTCCTTCTCTGAGGTTTGCCGCCGTGGTCTCTGGATTCTCTTCCGAGTTGAAAACGAACACTGCACCAACGTCGGCCGCTTCCGCGCTTCTCGCGACGTACCACTACCCTTTGAGCTCCACGATGCTTCTCCATCCTCCTTGGAGGCTGGCGCTGCGGATGCTAGCTTCCTTGGTCCAACTACCGCACCTGCTGGTGTCTCACCACAAGTGACCACAGGCTCACCAGCCGACATGGCGCGCATAGCGACTGGTTCAGAGCGTTCTCAACGCTCCGGGCACGCAGTAACCACGCCATCACTTCGCCGCCGGCGTGCGGACGAGTCTCCGCTGGTGCGTGGACTGTCGCGTGTGGGCAGTATATTGCACGGCGCGCACGCACAGGATTTTGAGCGGCGTCGCAAAGATGACGCGGGCGCGACGGGGCTGGTGGATGCAGACGATTCGTCGGACGATGAAGGAGAAGCGCCGCAGGACTTTGATGATGTTAGTGAGGGGGATGAGGATAGCGATAGTGGTGGGAATGGGGAGGGTGGTTTGGCGGTCCCGAAGACGAGGGATGGGAAGAGAAAGGATAAGGCTGCTAAGGATTAGTTTAAGCAACATTCTGTCTCGCATTGCATGGTTATACAATCGTAATGAGGCAACAACAACAACATTCAACGCCCTAACCTACTGCTGCGGCGCTATCTGAGGCAGAATCGTGGAATTGATTGCTTTGGCTACAGAGGAGAGAGGTTGTGAGCTGGTTTTGGGGGCGGGTTGTCTAAGCCACCTTGAAACCTCCAACTTCAACTCATTTCTACTACTCTTACGACCAAACAAGTACTTTATCAAGTACCTGTTACCTATACTGTTCGGCGCTGGAATTTCGTTATACATCAAGCGATGGCTGGAAAGCGTGGTTGCGAAAACCTTACGAGTGAGACATCGTGCCAATACAAGGTAGTACAAAGAAATAGCTGACGGATTACAGCAATAGGCCTCCAGCCTACGGATGAACTCACCCATCTAAGAACTATACTCAAAGGCGATCTGAATAGTCTATCTACAAACGACAGCCATGGCAAAACAGAACTTCCCAATCGTGGGAATACTCCCACAGGAGAATTGTGCTGTGCTCGTATGTCGGGCCATTACTGCAACTCAGAAGTTTTCAGCCTGATAGACAAGACACGAAGTTCCATGGACACGCAAACCAAGAACGATTGCCTAGCTTATCTGGAATCTATAGACGAACACTTTCCCCATTCCCTCCTCTGTCGTCAATGCCTCTGGTTTCATACGCCAATAGATCCACACCTGACCATCCACGACTACTACATCAAAGACTTTCTCGCCCTGTTTTATAGTCTCAACGCACCTCTCAACCCCAGCAATTTCTCCCGGTTTGACATAACAGCCAGCATCAAACGCACCCACCACGTCGAAGGCTGGAAGTCACTGGCTACCAGTCAAGTCAGTGACATATACGACATCCGTGAACGCGTCTATGACTTCTTCCGCCTCCTCATGCGCACTCATACGCTCGCCGGACTCGACAGCTCCGCGGGCTGTTCTGACCGCCGGCGACTCTGCTGGAAAGGCTTCGAGGGTAATGGTGGAATTGGCCTAGACTGGATAAACTCGCAAACACTGGACGCTGCAATCATCGCTAGTGACCCACTGGCATCAACTACGTTCATGGGCACATATCAGACGCCAGGTCCTACGACATTCGACGCGAAAGTCGTGGATGGTCGGTTGATGCTGAGAGTACGCAGGGAGGATCTGGTGCCAACGTCATTACCGGAGCAGTTGCCAGTTCGATTGGCCGTGTGTGCGCATACTGTTGTGATACTGTCTTTGGCATCACATGGTGCGTATCAAGGGCTTGTTGATAGAGTGGGTGGGTGGTCAGCAAAGATGTTTCATTTGGATAAGGGTTACTCGTGCGATTGGTGTGCGGCAGACTGGAGTATCTCCTCGGCGCTGCAATTGCAGTCTGGTGAAAGGGATGAGGAGATTAGAGTGCAGACGACGGTGTGGCTTGACTTTGGTGCTTGTGGGGCTGTGATGACTGATGAGTTTGCGGCGGCTTTTTGGCTGGGGCGGAACTTGAAGAAGCGGGTGGTGGAGGATGTGCATGCAGCGTACAGTGGATTTGGCGCGGTGAAGGAACAAGCAGCGAATTACGGTGCTGTCAAGGGTGAGGCAGAGCTTTCTTTGGGCATTACCATCTTTAGAGATGAGAGTGTTCGGCGAGACTGGATTCCGCTGCAGGATCTGGTGGAAAAGACGTGAGAGATGGAGCAGAAAAAGGACGAGAGGCTGAGGCTGGCGAGAATAGGTTCTGGCAGCTCTTTGTCTCAACTGATGAAGAAAGCTCAACCGATGCAGAGTAAACTAGAACAACCGCGGCGTGATATCGTTGGAGAGTCGATGTGTGAGACTCTGGTCGATAAGGGCCTGGATTCGGAGACCGAGACTATTTGCGATATTGATCGGCTCCAGGCGTAACCTTATGATCACTTTTCGATTTGCAAGGCTAGATATTTTGTGAATTTGAAGTGACCTATCTGGGTGATGTTCCCACAAACTCTGATGTCTACCATGAAACTTCTTCAAGTCCAATCGCCTCAATATCTATCGCGTGCGTAGAATATCAAACAGATCGTCAGAAGCTATATGAATCGACCAGGAGTTATAATTGATATAAGCAAGAGTAGCTAATCCTAAATTTAGATAGATCCAGTAGCAGACTCTACTGATTATCTACTTTGTACTCCAAAGATACTACAGCCACCGATAACTTACGTTGTCCAGACGGTTCAAAAGGTATAAATAGTCTTTCAAGCCGTTGTATTTTTTGGAACGATACAAAGTCTGGCCGTGATGATATTGCCGTTTTGGTCTGCCAGTCACAGATTCGACGAGTTATCAGCACCGATATCTCCATATTATGTATCACGAGCTGGTTGGGATAGTTGTCGTAAGCGGTGACTGAAGGCAATCGCCGTTCCGGTGGTAGCCGAGCCTGGAGGGGCCAAAATGAAGCAAATGTGATCCGTTCGCAACTTCACTTCAATGACAATTCTCGCGATAATTGACTGTGGATGACAATCACGGATCTTACAGCCTTATATAAATTCTCCTGGTAAATAGAAGTATCGCTAAGGCAATATAAACACCATACATTTACCCCAGCCAACAACGCAAGCATCTAGCCAATCGTAGGGCCCCGCAACTGAGCACGCCATCGCCGCCATGGCCAAAGTGAGTGCGACCCAAACCCCCTTTTGTATCTATACGGACTGCCTGAAAGGGAAGTCTGTATACAAATGACGTCATTTGCTAAATCTGCAAGGACTACGAGTATACTGGCGAGGAACCAGAGAATCGAGAACCCAATATCGCCGAGTTACTAGATAGGTACGCTTACCACTGCTCAAACAGCCTATTAATATCTAGAGGCTGTTTGCTATAGTAACTAACGTCTATCAGCTACATCACTCCTGTCTCCACAGCCTACGACCGCAACCACAGCGAGTATCCCGAACATATTGATCCAAATACACACACCTTCGCCATCACCGGCCTAGTTCAAAAGCCACTGTCCCTTCACATCGCCGACCTACGCGCATTGCCACAGCACTCGGTGCTTTGCTGTTTGCAATGCGCTGGCAACCGGCGCCACACGATGCGCACTAAGATCAAGGAAGTCAATGGCATCGACTGGTTTGACGGCGCAATTGCCAACTGCGTATGGCGAGGCCCACGTCTATGCGACGTGCTAAGCCTGGCTGGACTAGATGACTCTGTGCGCGGCGAAAAGGGCTGGGTGGGTCATGTTGAGTTTGTGTGCGATGGGATGAAATGCCAGGACGCGGCGAACTATGGTGGTAGTGTGGCGTTGGAGCGGGCGATGTGTGAGGATGCGGATGTGATTTTGGCACTTGAGGTAGGCCTGGATTCTCTTTTCCTGGGGACAAACTGGCTGATGGAATAGATGAATGGAGCGCCATTAACGATTAAGCATGGCGCGCCGGTTCGTGCTGTTGTTCCGGGTGTCCTAGGTGCGCGGTCTGTCAAGTGGCTGGATCGCATTACAGTACAAATGCACGAGTCGCGGCATTTCTATCAGCAACGAGATTATAAAATGCTACCTCCGGAAGCCGTAGATGCAAAGGAAGCGGAGAAGTTCTGGGATAGCACGCCTCCCATGAACGATATGCCAGTAAATAGTGTTGTTGGCATTCCAAGACAGGGAACGACAGTGAGGCGAGATGAGAACGGGATGATTGATGTGCGAGGTTACGCAGTTCCTGCCGGCATGGATGGACCAGTTGTCAAGGTTGAAGTCAGTGGTGACGATGGCAGGACTTGGACTGAAGCAGTGCTGGACTTTGGAGGAAATGACTGCTCAATCCTAGACTCTGAAGATGGTAGAAAGAGTGTAAGATGGGCCTGGTGCCTCTGGAGGACTAAGGTTCGAGTTGCCAAAGGGTCAGGAAGGGTGCTTTCCAGAGCAACTGATTTCAAGGGTAACTTGCAACCGCGAGAAGGCCAGTGGACACTGAGAGGCGTGGGTTATAATGCTTGGGGTGAGTCCGCGGATTTGACGGTTATTTGATTTTGACTGAGCGGGTCACGACTAAATGTGAACATGAAACAGTTGAGAATAAACAATAGATTTTAGAACTATTCAGATTAGAATAACATAGGACGATGTTAATGTTCCCACAATGATAGAAATTCTTGGTTAGGCGGTGGTTTTTGACAGGACACACCGAATGGAAGATTCTTTACGAGCCATCGCAAGGTCAACAGTCCATTCCACGGTTATGTTGGCTCCAGAATCTAATGTCAACAAGACCATTTTTATCCCGCATGGAAAACGATAGCTGTAGTGTAAGAAATGGATGTGCAATTCCTCTGACGCTGCCGCAATAATTGAGTAGTACGGGGGCAGCTCTTATGGAATCTTAGGTTAGTCTTCGCATCGGAAAATCGCAAAACGGCAATGGAATATGCAAAGCCTGTGACGAGACGCCACGAGACTGGAGCTGCTGATTTGAACTGTCTATAAGATGCGTTGAATGTGAAAGGAAGAGAAAGAGAAGTCGAGATCTGAGTTTTAGAAGAGGACTATCAGATGTGGCTGGCACGTGCGGGGCCTTGGCATCCCTCACTTCACCTATTGACAGCAGAAGTTCACTGAATGTCGAATTTACAGCCTTGCCCGCCATATACAACCTTTTGACTGGAAAAGAGATGCGGAATACACGAATCTAACTTGATCGAATCAACCCCATCACCCTTCAACTGCCTGCAACCCGTTGCGCATCATGGCGTCAGCGCTCTTCTTCCTCGACCTCAAGGGCAAAGTGCGTACCATACGCGACATCGCTATGTCCAAAAATTGACCATGAATAGACCCTTTTGGCTCGGAACTACAGAGGCGACATTCCCATGTCCGCCGTCGAAAAATTCCCAATCCTCCTCAGCGAAGCCGAAGAAGAAAGCTCCGCCGTACCTCCTTGTTTCTCTCGCGAAGGCATCAACGTATGCGACATGTCACTTTTGTATGAGAACGAAAGTGCTAACAGTATGCTGGATAGTACCTTTACATCCGTCACAACAATCTCTACGTCCTCGCCCTGACGAAACGCAATACCAATGCCGCCGAAATATTACTCTTCCTTCACAAAATTGTGGAGGTATTCACCGAGTACTTCAAACAACTGGAAGAGGAGTCGATACGGGATAACTTTGTCATAATATACGAGCTGCTGGATGAGATGATGGATTTTGGATATCCTCAGACAACAGAATCCAAGATATTACAAGAGTGCGTCAAGGTGATGTACTTGGTCGGGGTTTGGCTAATTGGTGATCAGGTACATTACACAAGAGTCCCATAGTCTCGAGGTTGCAAGACCGCCAATCGCAGTCACAAATGCGGTCAGTTGGAGAAGCGAAGGCATTCGATATCGAAAGAACGAAGTGTTTTTGGATGTCATCGAATCGCTCAATCTGCTGGTCAGCTCCACAGGAAATGTATTAAGATCCGAGATTCTAGGTGCTGTCAAGATGAAATGTTATCTTTCTGGAATGCCGGAGCTAAGGCTGGGGCTGAACGACAAGGTCATGTTCGAAACCACAGGTCGAGCAACTCGTGGGAAAGCCGTAGAGATGGAGGACGTCAAATTCCACCAATGCGTTAGACTAAGTCGATTTGAAAACGATCGAACAATCAGCTTCATCCCTCCCGACGGCGAGTTTGAGCTGATGAGCTATCGACTAAACACACAAGTAAAACCTCTCATTTGGGTTGAGTGCATGGTCGAAAGCCATCCAGGTCGTGTAGAGTATATGCTCAAGGTATGTCTCAATGGCTCAACCCCCACATATCCATCCCCTCATCATGACTAACGCCAAGCTAGGCTAGAGCTCAATTCAAACGACGTTCAACTGCCAACAACGTCTCTATCATTATCCCCGTGCCAGACGATGCCGACAGCCCTCGCTTCCGGACTAACATTGGTACCGTTCAATACATGCCCGAAAACTCGAGTATTGTATGGAAGATCAAGCAATTTGGCGGTCTCAAGGAATTCCTGATGCGAGCTGAGCTCGGCTTGCCAAGCGTACGAGGTGACGACGACAAGGGCGGTGGCATGATGGGTGGTTTTGGCGGTAGTATGGGCGGCGTTGGCGGTGGAAAGAGCAAACGACCAATCCAGGTCAAGTTTGAAATCCCTTACTTCACGACCTCGGGCATCCAGGTGCGCTACTTGAAGATTATCGAACCCAAGGTATGTTCACTTCCAAAACCCCTCCTGAGCTCGGCTTTACTTGCTCTATTCGCACCCTATTTTGCTTTTTCTTATACCCGGCGTGCTGGATCTTGGTCTGTCGATCCGTGCATTCGGGCATTGATTTATATACCGCTTCTAGCCGAAATTGAGGTACTGTGGTGGTTGCTTTGATGCATGTCTTGCCATGAACAGGCCAAGTTCTCCCACGCCCGTGTCTATAATTTCTCCCGATGCGCAGGCGCCATCGATTGGTCGCAGATATCCGCGTCTTGAGCATTGGGTCGCTCGTTGGACACACCCACCACCACCGGAGAAAATGGGACGGCCCGCTACTCTCCCCCTCAACTTGCCCAACCTTGCCGTTTCCCATGTCCTTCTTCTTGGGATTGTGATTTCTATGGTTCTGGGAGCTTCTGCTGACAATGATTCTCATAGCTTCAATATCCGTCACTGCCCTGGGTGCGGTACATTACACAATCTGGCGATATCGCTGTGCGGCTACCAGATGTACAGGGCAGTAGCAATCAGTCGTAGCCAGTGATTTGCGAGGTTTAGCGATTTAGTTAGAGTGGCTATGAGTAGGTTAAAACAATGCACTGATTACAAGCGCTCATCATGTATGAAATAGTATGTTGCATTACGGATATCTCGGGAAACGGTGTGCGCATTCGACATGGCCCTGTTGCATATCTCTGCTGTCCATGAAAGGACTTCCCTGTTCTTCCATATCAGACATCCGCGTTGAAGATAATATTGGGAAATAACCATATGCAATTTACAAATCCGAATCAAGTCCATGCTTTCCAGCAAAAGGCATCAAATGCTCAGACCCTGATATTCAAACCAATTGTAGAACTCGATCAAAGGAGGAGGCTGTGCTTGCGGTCTGGTCACACGTAGCATATGCTACAACAAGACCGGCTGGGTATTGCTGCGAAAACATCTGAAATCCAAATAGCCGCCCAAAGAGATGTACCAGACAGTAGTGCACTGATCTTCGAATTGAAAGACAGTAATGAATCTCTTAGCCAGCGAAGAGAACGTAATATTGCATGTGCGGAACCGTTAGGCCCATATTTTTACGAGATCGTTCACTGAAAGATGGGGTTGTGTTCGAACGAGCGCATCTGCGTTTCATATGCCGGGTAGGTCCATATTGTTACGAGGACCCCCCTTTCATCTTCCCCTGAGTGGAGTTAGTAGGCTTTTCGGGAGGAGAGAACCAAATATAACCAGTTCAAGGGAACTAACAGCCATTGTTGTTGAGCGGAGTCTGCCAGTTTTGTCCTTGGATGCAATGCTGCAACATCATGTGGACATGGTAAGCTTCATCAGGGTCCGCAGTTAGCGCAACTAGCCCAAGTAGTATGGCCAGATTTCCAGAAAGCGATCCATATGGCGGAACGCGGTTCGGAATATTTCTTCGATGGGCGATGGGTCGATAGCCGGTTGGTAGTAACATATCCTGCCATGTTTGGTCGTTCCGGCTAGCAAAGAGCCTGGTTTGCTCCAGGCCGTAGTCAATCTGGGTAGATCCTCCAGCAATGTGATTGAAATGGATTGGTTGCCAATCTGTTTCGGCGGCACCTTCGTCGTCCGATCCATCCGCGTCCTCATCGTCGTCATCCTCATCTGGCAAGTTAGCTGGGCGGCCATTCCCAATGATATGTTGCGTCGCATCAACCCCTATGCACCATATTGTAGCTCCTTCAAAGTACAGAGTCACGGCTCGACACTGTTGCAGACCTTCGAATTGATCTCTTGGGTCGGGAGTCCTCAGATCAAAAATAGTATGCGTAGCGGTGTTATAACTATATGATGTTGTATGATGATATCCTTCTGCATCTGGATCGAGAATGCTATGCCCGGCTGGCCGTGGAGGCCTCCATTGGCCACTGCTGGAATGACGAGGAGGTGCCGCGCTATGAACTCTCACTTCACGTATCGTGAAGAAGAACAATGGTAGCTGTACGCCGGACTTTTAGCAAGTAGTTGATAAGGCATATATGGACAAGGAAGTTCAAATAACGCGGGGACTTACATGCTGGTCCATGACGGTCGCCAGGGATCATAATCATCAGGATGGCTTGTTTCGAGACCTCTGACAGACTTGACAAGGCGACTGATAAGTCCGCTACAGTATCTGGATGGGCGCTCTTTATCGTTGACACACAGTTTGAGGCTCTGTAACTTATTCTGCGACGTAAATCAATCACCAAGTCATCTGCTTTCGAATGAAGGCAGCTGACACTATGCATGATCCCAACGTGGGAGGAGCTTTACAGGATGGAAGATCCCTTGATGAATGATCGCGTCGTTGTTGGTTTACCCCATGAAAGTTGGTCTAAAGGGCAGGGATACGTCTTTCGATACGCCCGATTCTCAGTGAGGGATGCGAAATACTTGGTCTCACCCGCGCGCGATATGCGAGCTCTTGAGCCAGTGGCAACTTGCGTGAAATAAATGCCCTTCCTTCAACAGGCAAAAGCTGCTCGAAGATCTGTTGCGATCTGCTTGACGTCCTTTGAATACAGGTTTGGCCCGACGCAAACCGCCATAATGCCAGCCCTCCGGGTATCCTTCGTGGAAACACTGCATGTCATGAATGATCATGTACGCAGTATGGTCATGTATGGTAGCGGGCCAATGATAAAAACAAGCTAGAGAAGCAGAAAAGAAGCTCGTCCTAGGCAAATGCACATGGAACAAAGCGGTCTCATTGCCGAGGACCGGGTTTGTCCGGAGCAATCTGTCCGTCTAACCGTGAGACTATGGGGGCCGAGGGACAGGATTGTTAGGCTGCCTTGACAATCTTCTTCATCAGATGTATTGAGTTCGTTGGCCCTGAAGATCCAAAGTAGAAGAGGCATGAGGGACTCATTGCACATGCCCATCCGCAAGTTGTGACACTGGACGAATTGTATAGTTTGCGGAAGAGAGACCGCTAGAGTAGTTGGCAGCATCGTAGAAGCGTGTGGTAGGCTCGGGCCGCTCCCCTTGGTGAACCGGACACGACCGATCTCCCCTATTATTGCCTGTAAGCATGGTTGAAGCAGAAGCACGTGACCGAATAAGGAGGCTCAACTGCTCATTTCGAAGCCATAAGGTATGGTGATGCCTATAAGAGAACGTGGTGTCCTAGCTCTTGCACCGGGCCGCATTCGACGTTCAAGGCAATGATTCGGAAATCTCATTCGGCACCTATGTCCAGCTTGAAACAACAGCATGGGCGAATCAGCGAGAAGAAGGGCGGTTGGCGCGGCAAAGAATCCGCAAGCCTGGTGTTGTGGTGCAGCTTGCAAAATCTGTTCCCCTCGTCTGGGCAGTACTGGCCTGACCTTTATCCCCAGGACGACAGGCCTTCTAAATATCCATTTCCTGCGGGAGGCGCGGGCGACATTGTAAAGTTTGGGGGCAAACAGTACGTGTGATGTGTCCCGGTGACCGTCGCATGATCGGTCGCCTTCTTTTGTGCATCGAGCTCCTGTTGCCTGGTTCGATTGTAGATTTTCCGCCCACAACTGGGCTGCCGCGATCCTAATGACCGGTTTTCAACAAGCGTGCGCTGGAACGACAGGCATTGAACCTTTCCGCCCCGGCCGAGGACTGCATCGAGGACCCTGAATGACCGGTGAGCCTCACTTTCAAAGTCGTTCAAGGGTAAGCCCAGGCGTCGCAGACCTACGATTCGACGAGTGGAAAGAGAACCCGGGTTCCCGAGCGCCAATGAGTTCCTGTTTCAATTCCCATCCATTAGGATCTTGCAGAATATGCAGTCAACTGCTCTAATGGGCTCAACCAGCATGAGCATTATCATGATGATAGGCCTGTCCGGAGAGGCAGACAGGCCGCAACACATGCAATAGCAGACGACGCTGATCTCTTCTCGACTGAGCTATCAGCTAATATGTCATGGCTCATGGATATATGCTAAGGCTTGGGTGACTCGAATGTCCTTGTATGCATGACCGGACACCAAGGACAGCTGTTGATAGGAAGCGTGCATGAACTGTTTGTCGTTCCAATGTCGATATCCAAGTATTCATTCCAGCTTTGTGGTAACGAAAGTACTTCCAGAGACTAAGAATCGGTTAGAAGAGGCAACGTGCATGATCTAGTTCGATAGTGCAGCGACATATGCGAACTCTAAACCTGCCAACCCCCATGGCAAATAGATAACGAAACTGAAGAGGAGACAATTGGTACAAGAGCAAGGACTAGGAAGCATGGCCAAATCGATTTCCTTGAGTAAGTCTCGTTTGATACCAACCTATACCTTTTCACACTTCATTTGGACTTTCGGAAAGCATATTATACCTGCTTGAGTGAAGGCCGGCATCCAATGGATACATTGAACGAGGCGCTCCAGTCAAGGACCATGGATGCCGCAGCCTCGGCCACATCACCCACAGAGCACTCGAACGCAATGACCAAAGGTTGTTGACCAGCGAAGCTGATGAGTGTTTATCATACTTTATGCCCAGCTGGTTGACGAGCTCGACGGCCGAAATGCCTATGCATTGGGGAGATAGCTTCCATGCTTCATCCGAGGGCAGCACAACGTGCACTGGACTGCGATTGATTGTCACAATTCGTGATGTCTGAAGAGGTTTGAAGCACCCAGAGCTGACAGCGTCCAATGGCACGGGATTACCATTACTCTTTTGCAAATGTTGCCCTCACTGTATTTGACCACGAGTACTACGCCTCTAGGAATGCTTATTGCTAGCCGGCAAAGTGGTGTTCACAACCCCGCTGTGGCAATCGGCATTTGATACCGGCATCATCGTGAATGCCACGGTCAATACCACGCGAAACGTGGACTGGTGCTGGCGCGATCAGTCGCTTAAATGTGTTCATCACATCGTGGCTGCAGCTTGAGTGTCCCGTTTGGTCATGGTTCGTACCGCTCTGCTGGAACTCTTTCGATAGCCATGCTTTGAGACGGATGCATCTCTAGCTAGGCAGCAAGCTTGCAATCAAGCCATACTCCAGGCATATACTTGTGCTGCGAACAACGAGTCGCGTCAGCAAGACCCACTACTTCATGTAGCTGATGGAATCTGCAGCGGCTAGGCGATGAAGCAGCAAGACGCCCAGTTCGGCCAGAGGGAATGCGGGATGCGTCGTACTCGATATCGATATGAAGGATGTAAGGACAGGCCATAGACATTTGCTGAAAGGTGATGAATAATGACTTTGCTCGAGACTTGAAGGTAATGGACTCGTGGTAATGTGAGTTTGTGAGTTCACCATGCTAGAACTCTGCTCCTGAGTGCAATATGCGTCCGATGGGCCTTATCTAAAGACATGGTGCTTCAGGTTAGAGCAAGAATTGGTGAAGGATAGACTCAAGTAATTGAATTAGGAGTAAATCACGTCTCTGGAGTCCAAACAATGAGGCATAGACCGATATTTAGGGAAGCCGCCAAGGCTAAAGGGGGAGTGATTGCTAAGCTAGGCTAGGACTATTGAAGCATTTAATACATTACGTACTGGGGCAAAGTTCTTAGCGTAGTTTCAAATATTTATTCCAACATCTGTGATATTTTCAATAAAATTCAACCCAAACGACTGATCTCCTCAAATACCATTTGAAAATTGCTCACAAGAGAAAAGTAATTAAGAGCTTGGGAAACCTCCAAACATGGCGTCTGAACCAACTCCAAAGCCAGTACACACCATAATAATCGACACAGGACCTATAATCAAATCAGAGCCATCAGTTTCCAGTCTACTTCAGCAATGCGAGGAGATTGTGACAATTCCAGCCGTCGTAGATGAAATTCGTGATGCTGCTACACGGGCTCGTTTCCAGACAACTTTACAACCCTTCTTGAAAATACGAAGTCCGAGGCCCGAAAGTATCAAGATTGTATCAGATTTCGCTCGAAAGACTGGTGATTTAGCTGTCTTGAGTAGACCTGACACTCACTTGCTTGCTCTCGCATACGAAATTGAGTGTGAACGCAATGAGGGTAATTGGCGGCTAAGAAGTATTCCGGGACAAAAGCGGACAAATGGACCACCACCAGCTCCCAAGGAAGCGGCTTCGATAGAGAAACAGGCGGAAGACACTACCTCACTGGGAGATGACCAGACAAAAGCAGAGGCAACAGATTCGGCATTATCTGGAGTTAAAGAAGTACATAAAATACCCGAGGAGTCGCCATTCACTGTCGATCCCACCGCAGGAACAATCGAGCCTGAGAGTGCCCAACAAGCAGAGCCAATAGCGTTTGGAACAGAAGAACAAGTAGCTAAGAACTCGCAAGCATCAATAGAAGTACCAGCAATCGATTCAGCAGCACAAGAAACAACAGAGGCGTCGGTGGAGATCGCAGAACCACTAGAAAGCCTAGGTATATCCGCTGATACGAATGACCCTCAACCTGAAGAGGACGACGAGGACTCGGATGGAGGATGGATAACTCCTTCCAACATCAAACGCAAACAGCTCCTCGAGAACAGCCCCGCCGCCTCCCGCGGTCCAGAGCCCAAGTCTATCCAAGTAGTAAGCTCTTCACCTTCTCTCAATTCAGAACTTCACTGACCACACCAGGCCATGATAACCACCGATTTTGCCATGCAAAACGTACTCCTTCAAATGAACCTCAACCTCCTCTCACCAAACCTCCAACGCATCAAACACATCAAATCACATATTCTCCGATGTCATGCCTGTTTCAAACTCGAGCGTGATCTCACGCGCCAATTCTGCGGCCACTGCGGCGGACTCACACTCAACCGCGTCAGCTGCTCGACTAACGCCAACGGCGAGTTCACGCTCCATCTCAAGAAGAACTACCAGTGGAACACGCGCGGTAATGTGTATAGTGTGCCCAAGCCTGTCGCGGGTGCGTCAAACATGCGTGTCAAGGGCGGTGGGAAAGGCGGCTGGGGCAATGGGCTCGTGCTAAGTGAAGACCAGAAAGAGTATGTGCGCGCGGTGGCTGAGCAGAAGAGAGTCAAGGGTAAAGATCTGATGGATGAGGACTATTTGCCCAGCTTGTTAACGGGAGAGCGTGCTAAAGGGGGTAAGCTGCAGGTCGGTGCCGGCCGGAATGTCAATTCAAGGAAGAAGCGTTGAGGACTTGCATTGCTGAAGGATATGTTTTTGGTGTTTGGGTGGCTAGAATGATACCCGTTCTCATGTTTGCACGTTGATAGAATTTGATGAATCATGAATATTAGAGCATTGCTTTAATGTATCGTACTGGAATAATACATGTGCCGTTCATAATGGAGCCGTGGCCCTTTACCATGCCTAAAACTCCCCAGCGCCCATAACGGAGGTTCGCAAATATCGAAAGTCAAGTGTCGCCATCCATTGCTAGCTAGAGCCTTCGTGTCAAGATGCCCCTTGATTTAGTTCTTGATCTTCTCTTTCTCAGCAGCAGCTATTTGCGTGAGGAGCAGTCCATAGCGCTTCTTGAGGGTAACACGTTGTCTGTATTAAATCAGTCCGGAGTACTTCAAACTTCTTCTGATAGTCGTACCGAGAGAACTTGTCGTCTGGCGAAAAGCGCGCTGGATGCGCAGATGTTGCAACACGGCCGTCAACTACTTTCTTCAAGGTATAGTTGCGCAGCCCCTTGCTGTCCACAGTGTACATGAGATGCCTGCGAATCAATTAGTACAAATCCGTGGGATAAGAGAAGTAGACTCGCATATTGACTATTGCTAATCTTTGTTTGATGTGGGCGTTGATGATTTTCTGAATAGCTCCGTTGCTTGTGATATCGATGTGGTGTTGAAAGTAAAAAAAAGTTGAAACCTGCCACCGCATGCATGCGGCCCGAGATACCCCTGCTCGGCCCGAAGCACCTTTACGACCCCTGTCCATCAATCGCATCCAATTCATCAACTCCATCTTGATGCCACGATTATCGTTCATGACCAACAATCAATAAACAGCAGTTCTCGCAACACCGCATAAACACACACACAAACACCGACGTCGCCCAGACCTCACACTTTCAAAAATGCGCCTCCTAACAACCCTCATCTCCACCCTCCTCCTCTCCACCGCATCCGCGCAATTCCAAGGATTTTTCGAGCAAATGTTCGGCGGTCAAGGCGGCGGCCACGCCCACGGCAACCAGCAACAACAAGGCCAAAATGCGCCAAGCGACAGCGCCTGGTACCGGCAAAACTACGAGGGCGGTAAGTACAGTAATGCACAAGCGCCGCAACAGTGCTTCGGCGGGAGATTCGAACACCATGTATGCTGACTCTCGACAGCGCCGTGCACAAATTATTTGTGTCCTGGGACACTTGCGTGTGTACACTTTCCACACCACTGCCCGTGTGCGTTTCCGGATCAGGAAGATAAAGTGGAGTTGGGCGATGGGAGTATGTTGTGTGCTAGTAAGGGGGGTTTTGCGGTTGGTGAGATGGGACGGAAGGTTGAGTTGGCACGGAAGGGGCTGTTGTAGATGGATATAAGAGATTGTGGTTATATGGAAGCGATGTTTTGGCATAGAGGAATGGCGTTTTGTTTGAGTTTGTAATAGGAAGCTGGATACCCACAGATGATCATGTTTGAGATGGGGTAGAACAAACTGAGCTCAATACTATTGATTGCTACAGGTTATGAAGATGCATACACTATGCAAGAACAATTGCCACCCCAGGTCTAAGAGAACCCATCCCGCAATCCCCAACACCAAACAATGCATCCGCTAAAAATACAAGCATGCAATAACGTCACTTACTTTCCACCGGGCCAATACCGATACTTGAAACCCTGCGGATTGCTCGGTCCGCACTCGTCTCGTCCCCATTCGTGCATCAGAAGACGATTGCGCTGTTCCATCTCGCGCTCCAGCTGAACAACACGCGCCTTCCACTCCGTCTCTTTCTTTGCCACTGCGCGGTATAGCCGCTCATTAACAGCTGCATCGATCGCCTTGTGCTCGTCCTTTGTCTGCTCCAACTCACTCTGTGCATTAGCAAGCGCATCCTCGGCAGTCATCTGCGCAACCACGGCATTATCGCGTTCGCGCTCGAGATCTTCCACGCGGTCGGCGGTGAGACGAAGCTCGGTGCGTATTTCATCGAGCTCTTCTGAGCCCTCAGACTCTTTAGCCGCAAGGGATTCACGTAGACTCTTGGCTTCGCGACGCTCGCGCTCAACAATCTCGTTCACTTTGCGTACTGCGGTTTCGGCCTTGGTGCGCATGGTAGCTAGCTCGGCTTCATGACCCTCGTGTATAGTGTTATAACGGGAAGAGAGAGCGTCATGACGGTCTTTCATTGCTTGAAGACTCGATTCGAGAGTGGCATTGGCGCGTGTGAGCTCGGCGACGCGGACATTGAGGTCTACCTCGTTGTCGACTTGCTCTTGGAGATCCTCATAGGCTTCTTCAGCTGTCTGGAGCTCGGAGTGCAATTCGTCAAGGCTGGCAGTCTTGGTGGTCAGCTCGCGCTGTAGAGCGGCAATTTGATCGCGTAGTTGAGCTCGCTCGATGTCGTAGAGATCTTGTTCCTGCTTCATGTCCTCGCGGTGGAGAGCTGCGGTTTCTTCGAGGGTGGATTCGGCTTCAGTGGCGCGCCGTTCTGCGAGATCGAGACTGTTGGCACGGTCCGAGAGATGATCTTGAAGATCGGCAATTTGAGCGTCCCGCTTGGTGAGTTGTTGTTGCAATTGAGATACGGTGTCTTCAAGTGTGTTGACTTTGTCTTCCGATGCCGTCGATTCGTCTGCAGCTCGCTTCATAAGCTTACGGAACTGCGCTTCATGTTCTCGCTGGAGCTTAGCGATGATCGAATTCGATTCCGACTCTTTGGAGGCCAGTTTCTCTTGAGTTGACTGCTTGAGTAGACCAATCTGGTCCCGAAGTTTATTCGCAGATTGGTTGGACTGGATCAAGTCATTTTCCAAGCCTGCATTCTTTGACACTAGTTGTTCATTTTCCTCGCCATGCAACAAGCTGCGTGCGTGCTGTTCTTCTAATTGGGTTTTCAGGTTCTTGAGTTCTGCCTCATTATCACCGAAACGTGCTTCACTGGACGATCGCTTGATCTGCATCTGAGCTTCGTGTTCTTCCTTGAGCTTTTCGATATCAGTCCGAGACTGCTGCTTCACTTCATCAAGCTCATTGCGCAATGCTCGAAGCATACTTTCCAGCTCCCCAATTTTCTGACCCTGAGCTTTCTCCTCCTGAGCTTTCCGCTCTTGAGTTTCCTGCTCTTGAGCAATCTGCTGCTGGGTCGAGCGAAGCTTGTCTTCCAGGTCCTGGGTTTTCTGCTCCTGGGCCTTCTGCTTTGTGGCTTCCTGCCCTTCAGCAATCTGGCCCTTAGCCTTCTGGCCCTTAGCCTTCTGGTCATTAGCCTTCTGGTCCTTAGCCTTTCGGTCCTGAGCTTGCTGGTCCTTAGCCTTCCGGTCTTGAGCCTTCTGCTCCTTAGCGGTCTGCTCCTTAGCGGTCTGCTCCTTATCAGTCTGCTCCTTAGCGGTCTGCTCCTTAGCTGCGTGCTTCTTGGCTTCTTGCTGCTCAGTAGTCTGTCGCTTCATTTGTCGCTGCTTAGCGATTTGCTGCTTCGAAGTCTGCTCTGCGGTGGTCTGACCATAAGTTTGCTGCTTCTGAAGAGCGTCTTGGAACGAATCCTGCTTAGTGTTTTGTTTCTGAAGAGCATCCTGGAATGAGTCCGCCTGAGTTTTCTGTTTCTGAAGGGAGTCCTGAAATGAGTCATCCTGCGGTTTTTGCTTCTGAACGGAGTCCTGGAATGAAACATCGTAAAGCGAGTGTTCCTGCACTGGATTGTCCTGTGGTGACTCTTCATGATGCGGAATCTGAAGATGTGACTCCTCATGAGGCGGTTCCTCCTGATGTGGCTCGTCCTGATGACCGCCACCAAATGGCATCCACCGTTGTCTTCTCGTATGCCAGAAATGAGAGCGGGGAGGTTGAGAAGGAGAATCTTCATAATCTTCGACAGATGGCTGCAGACGTGATTGAGGGCGTAGAGACGGTGATGGTTCTGATTGTCTCTCCTCTTCATCGTAATCACCTGGGCCATCAAAACCAGGTATGCTGCTCGGCGAACTTATATTTCGACCGTTGCCTTCGTAAGGCAAGTCCATTGGTCGACGTTCAATTGTGCCTTTGATGTCGTTTGGTGAAGTATCATCAATCATGCTAAATTGTCGGGGTGTCTGCGACTCGCCGGAGCTGCTAGATAGTGGCTCATCGCTAGAGATGTATTGTTCTAGTGCTGATTTGTCTTGTCCTTGTAGAGAGGTTGGCTCAACGACATTTGGTAGCTTGAGGCGCATCCAGTATTCTAGGTTTTGAGTAAAGTCTGTAGGGCCATCGATCTCGTCGGTTCGCACAACGTCTATAGCATCGTGTGGGAGTTGAGCCATGTCGAGTATCGAGTCATTATTAGTAGAGTCGGGGAGCGCATCAAGGTTGAGGGAGTATTTGGAGGTATCATGATCGTTTTCGCTTCCATGGGAGGAAACACGGGAACGGGGCCGAAAAGGCAATTGAGTTGTAGCCATGATGAATCAATTCATGGATTTATTTCAGGGTTTCGTAGCGATGAAAAGAAATTGTTGTTCAAATGATCCGAGGTCAAAAGGTAAGGGCAAAAGGTTGTAATGGGTAGTTTGTTGAAGACGCGAGGGGTTGCTTTGTTTAATGTTTACATTGATTCCAGATTAGGAGCTCGCGATGGGGGCTTCGGGCCGATGAGCTAGCAGTCCGGCATGCCGAGTTTAGCGACGCACTAGCGCGAAAATGACTAGCGCGAGAATGGCTAGCACCATAGGTCAACGGCATGGCAAAATAAATGGCGTTCCCCTATCAAATCTGATGGCTGCCACCAACGCTCTTAAGCAAAAGATGCTATATTTCCCATTGTATCCGATAAATTATTCGAATCTGAACATCCTCTATGGCAAATAAAGCACTCGATAAAAGAGCGTAGCGGCTGAGAGCCAACAAGGCTCATGGGAGGGCGCCATTTATTTTGCCAACCCGTTGGTAGGTCTCCATCAGTTTCTCTAGCGAACGACACTCTTCAGTTTAGAAGATCGCGAGAAACTTACGGTAGTCGAACCAAGATCTAGAACACTGACAAACAAGGATACGGGAGATATTTTAATCTCCTTGGCATTGTGTGGAAGCAAGGAACAATACCTGATTAATAGGTGCTTGCAGCACAAGGCTGAGCTTTCGGCAGCTGTCATTGGCTAGTCTATTTCAGTTGGAATTATCTCTCGTGTTGATCGTGAAATTCCATGGCTACCAGAACGTATTCTCTCTTGGCAGGAAGCACTTGTAAATTGAAGGTCTCAATCTTAAAATAACATCATGTGGTGTTCTATTCCAGGAATATCAGTATCCAGAGTGTGTATAAAAGAGATAGAGGCAGGCTACCCTCAAAGCTCCAGTTGAAAAATAAACAAAACTATTCAACGCAAAGCACTATTTCAACAAACTTGAACATCAAGCCTTACTATGAAGCTCACTTCAATTCTCTCTATTTGCTCTATTGCAGGCTTTGCTGTGGCCAGTAAATGTAAAGCCCCTCCATGCGGAAGAGTCGAAAACAACACACGCTGGCGTGCCAAATGGGGTGATTTCGACCCTTCTGGAACCGACCTATGCCACATCTACAACTGGAATGGCGGTGATGGAAGCATTGGCTGGAAGGAAAAGAAAATGGTGCCGTGCAAGCAGACATATGTCAGTGCACATGCGAGCGTTGGAGGCTATACACACGACAAAATTGACGTTGATGGGATTACATTCGACGATCGAAGGTGGAGAATCGTATGGGAAAAGGGTCAGAGTTATGACTTTGCGGCAGGAGTATGGGCCAAAATTGGCAGTGGAGAGACAATTGTTTGTTCGGAAAATGTTCAAGTGCCTGAGTGTCATGTTAAATGCTCAAGTGATCTGGGTCCATTAGATGCTTGCATTGGGGCGTAGGAACAGGTGGTTAAAGGGTTAAAGGCGCCGCGTGGACAACATAAATGGCGTTTTCTATGTACGCTTTGGTAAATCGATACTGTGGGTGCTATTTTCATAGAAAGCAAAGGAATTGGACAATTTGTTGATGCTATAGAAGTCGAAGCTTGCTCTTTCCGACTATTTCTATTATTTGAAGCTTTGTGATATTGGAGGCCGTCCTTGACAGGTTGCGGCAATTAATTTGTTGCGGGAAGAGAAGTAGTCAGGTACATAAATGGGAGGCTGAGAGGTACATGGAAGTTACGTCAATGGTTCGCCCTCCCGCCTAAAGCTGGGGTAGCACTAAAGTAGCGCTGTGGGGTAACTATCGTCGCGTGAACATGGCCCAATTAGGAAAGATCACACGGGGATCAAGAGGGGAACTTGTCAACTCTTTATTTGTTGCCAACCTTCCTGGGAGCTTCATCCATTGCTCTTTCTTCAATTCCCCATCCATCGTTAAACTCCATTCACAACTCAATTGAAACCTTCAATTTCCATCGCAATTCCATCCTAAACCGTTACAATGAGTGCAATCGTCGACAGTGACGCCAAACCACAGATCGTCAAGGTCCTCTTCGCCCTTCATCCGGGCTTTGACACCGTAAGCTTCCCCGCTTTGGTCATCGCAGCTATGTTTCGAAGCTGACATTGCTTGCTCACTTTCAGGTTGACTATACTGGTCCTTTGGAGATTCTCACCAATGCTGCTCATGATGCCGCCAACAAGAAAGGTACTCACAATTTCCAATGGCATTCCCGTCGCCAAAATGTATGCTGACAATGACCTAGGTTCCAAAGCCTTCGTCTGCAAAACCATCGGCCCAAACAATTCAGAGTTCAAGGTGACTTCTTCACAAGGCATGACCGTCACTGTCGATATGGACTACGAAGGCGCCTACGAAGAGATCGAAGAAGCCGACGTTCTCGTCGTCTGCGGCGGTAATACTGATCCCATCGTGGACGCACAAGCCGAACCCATCCGCATCATCCAAGAATGGGCCAACCTTCAGAAGAAGGACCCTTCAAAGGAACGCACCCTGCTCTCCATCTGCACCGGCTCGCTCTTTTGCGCTACCGCCGGTGTCCTGCAGGGCCTAGCTGCCACTACACACCCCGACTACTACGCTCGCTTCGAGATTCAGTGTCAGAATGCCGCCCGTAATGACTCGGGTGTTGGAACTGATGTTCAGGAAGAGCGCTATGTAGTCAACAATGCGCGTTATGAACTGGGTTCTCTTAGTGTGGACAACCCATTCGTCTATACCAAGCGACCAGACGGACGCAAGCGCAGCGTCTCAGCTCGCAAGGGCAGTGATGCCTTCCGCATGGCTCGCCGCCGTGAGTCGCTTGTCAAGCGCCAAAATATGCCGCTCGGTGGGCTTCGTGTGATTACTAGTGGTGGTATTACCGCCGGTATGGACGCGACCTTGTACCTGGTCGCCGCTCTGGTGAGCATCGAGTCCGCGCAGGAGGTTGCGCGTGTTATGCAGTACACTTGGCAGAAGGGTGTCTGCATTGAGTCTATGGATGTTTAGATGAGCTTCCATATGACTGGGTGGCCTAGAATATGGCCAATTGTAAGCTATCGTCATCAGTCTCGAATAAAAAAAGTTAAATAATTATGACGTTGTAAAATTGTTAGTGAGATATGAGTGTACCATTAATTCTCCAGCCGATCGAATCCTCAAGTCATCCGCCTTTATAGAATTGTCCAGTGTCCAACCGTGATCGCAACGATGCAATGCAGCAATATGGACCCTAAAGCAGCGATTTAGAGCTCATCGCAAGCTAACATAGTGGGGCCGAGGATTTACAGTTGCCATATATCAGTCCATCGTGCCATCTTACAGCTCTTTCGGTTACCAATTAAAGCTTCATAATTTTCCGCAAGATAGGAAGGTTGATGATTGAACCGTTCGACGAATCCAATGGACGTACTCGGAGAGATTATTACACCAATACCTGCCAATGGACCGTACTACAATCTAGGTGGCTATCACCGTGCAATCAATACGAACAGTCCCGATGCCCAAATATGGTTCAACAGAGGACTGATATGGACCTACGCTTTCCACCATGAAGAAGCGGTGCAATGCTTCAAACAAGCCCTAGCTCACGATCCAAAGTGTCTGATGGCGTACTGGGGCGTGGCCTATGCAGTTGGTCCCAACTACAACAAGGGCTGGGATTCCTTTGACGACGAAGACAAGAACAAGAGCCTCGAGATGGTGTATAAGGCTGAAAATGCTTGCAAGCCCTTGCGTGCCAATGCTATCTATCCGGATTTCCACTTTCATGATGCCATCTTTCTACGATATCCACGGCAAGATGGGAAGAGCAGGGGGGGGACATATCTCGACAAAATGGCTCATGCGTATAAATACTGTGTAGACGACGTTGATGTTGCTGCGCTTTATGCTGACGCTCTTATGAATGAGAACCCTTGGGATCTATGGGATATCGATACTGGTCAACCTGCGGAGGGAGCGAAGACCTTGGAGATCAAGGATATACTGGAGAAAGCTTTCAAACTTCCTGGAGGTGCATATCATCCTGGTTTGCTCCATTTGTATATCCATCTAATGGGTAAGAAGCCGAGATTTCAGACTGTCACTTTGTCCACTTGCACCAGCTCATAATAGGCTGATGAATGTACGGCGTTGATGTAGCCTACTCTTCGCTGCATTAATAAGACTCCAGACAGGATGCCCAATTCAGAACAGAACAATATTGACCAATTCCACAGAAATGTCTCCAACCCCCGAATCCGCACTGAACGCCGCAGACAACCTGCGTAACCTAGTCCCAGACGGCGGCCATTTACAGCATATGCCCACACACATCGACATACTATGCGGCGACTATCGCAGAGCAATTTCATCGAACCAAGATGCAATCTCCGCAGACAACAAGTATTTTGCCAACAACAGGTCTCCCATATTCTATACACTATACCGGTGCCACAATCTGCACTTCAAAACATATGCTGCAATGTTGTGTGGAAGGTTCAGCACTGCTCTCCTTACAGTAAGTCAAACTCCACGGATATCTATAAAGTCAAAATAACAGATGTGATTAGGCTGCTTCTCTAGAAAGTGTGCTTTCGGAAGAACTCCTTCGTGTAAGGTCACCACCGATGGCAGACTGGCTGGAAGGATTTTGGTCCATACGGGTACATGTCCTTGTCCGATTTGGACGATGGGACGATATTCTTGCACTAGAGGTACCAGCTGATAGGGAACTGTTTTGTATGACTACAGCTATGATACACTACGGAAAAGGTTGGTTACTAGTCTGTTCTACGCCTTGTGTCTGCATTATCTATCGGCCTAGGGCGCTGACTGAATCCATTCACCCTGGCTTGCCTGTCATTACAGCCACTGACAAGATACAGGAATTGCGTATGCGTCAAAGGGAAAAGTAAACGAAGCTATACTGGATCTTCATCGATTTGAAGCGGCGTCAAAAGCAGTGCCAACGTCGAGAACGCTCTTCAACAACACATGCCAAGATATTTTGAAGATTGCCAAAGCAATGCTGCAAGGCGAGATCAAGTATCGTCGTGGGCTTTACGAGGAGGCGTTCAAATTATTGGAGGACGCCATTGATGTAGAGCGAAATCTCCCATACGATGAACCGTGGGGCTGGATGCAGCCAGTAAGGCATGCCTACGGGTAAGTTCCCAGTCAATGGACGAAACGAATCATTCCCGTGAACCACTGCATTAGTGTCAGCGTTAAACTGACTTGTTTCTCTAGGGCGCTATTACTTGAGCAAGGCCGGGTGCAGGCAGCAGAAAAGGTTTACAGAGAGGATCTCGGGTTCAGTGACACATTGCCACGAGCTCTTCGACATCCGAACAATGTATGGGCATTACAGGGATATTACGAGTGTCTGAGGAAACTCGGAAAGACTGCGGAAGTCAGCATAATTCAGCCTCAGTTAAAGCTAGCTTTGGCTGTGGCAGATGTTCCTGTAAACTCTTCCTGCTTTTGTCGCAGAAACGGGGATGGGTAGACTCGAAAACTTTCGCTTGATTCAGTCTAACAATCATATAGCCACCTGATACAGATGATAGCTGATTATTTGCGACTCTAATCTAGCTCTACGTAATCACTGCGCTCCCACAATACACCAAGCACGCAAGCCATTTCGAATCAGTGCGCAAATCGGAAATCTAAACGTCTGCTTGCTTGATCTGTAGTGTTAAGAGTATAATCCAGACGTTCCTTATCTTGAAGTTAGAATCATGTAGGCATTGAGACTGCAACAAACTCACCTCAGGGGTCATGGCATTCCACTTTCGATCCCGAATCTTATTCTTGACAACATAGTATAACTTGGCAAACACAAACAAAGCAATGGCCATGCAGTTTATGCCGATCAAGACCCTATTTCCTCTCTTATATCTTGGCTTATCATCGTCACGGTAGATGTTGGCCGCTATGATGCCTCCAAGTTGTACACACACTGGTATCAAGTGTAAGTCTTACTTCATGGAGGGTAAAATTCGAAACTTACTGTTGTATAGAGCAGTTGACACACTACGCGAGCCGACATTATTGGAGTTCTTGGATGCCCAGCCACTAGAGATGTGATTAGCGATTCCTATAGAAATTGATCATGCTCGGAATCTTACACGTTGATGGCATGACAGTAGGGGTAACTTAGCAAAACAGTAAGTAGAATATACGAAGCCCACTGTTGCTTCAACAGGCCGGGCCATGCGTAAAGAGCGATGATACATGGAAGAGTCCAGATAGATTGAAACATGGCTACCAGGGCGCGGGAGTTTAGCTTCTCACTAATCCATGTGATGCTCAGCAGAGTGATGATATGGAACACGCTGGATGGGATGGTCAAAAGGTTGGTGTTGAACTGAGGCATTTAATTAGCGCAGTTGAGATGGAAAGGGAAATGTCATACTGTACTGAAGCCCAGATTCCGTAATGTTTGTGTAAGGTATACAGCTGGTGGACTTTGAGGTATGAAGCAGGTGAGACCGAGCAGGTAGATCTTTGTAGTTGTTAGAGTGTAAGTGTAGCGATGTTTGGAGTACTGACGGGCCAAAGATCATAATCTTTCATAGCGGCCCATAGACGGGCTGGTGTGATTGCTTGTCGGTTATGCATATCGCCTATTTATTATCTGTTAGTCGCCGGCTTTGGATTCGTATTGCTCAGGGGGAAATCGTCATGCCCTTTCGTGGATCGTCGCGCAGTACCCGATTGACCACAATGGCGAGCTCGCGGTCAGTAAACCATCCCTTTGGTCTAAACCAGGTCTTGGTCTGCACTGCTGAAGCTGGCATTCGAAAGAAGGATACGAAACCCAGAACAAGGGTGATCAGTCCCTCAATGAGAAAAAGCCACCTCCATCCTGCCAGTCCGAGATGATTGTGAAGGTGAAAGATGCCAAAGGCCAGAAGCGATGTGACGATACCGGTAACACTCAGGGCAGTCCAGAAAAAGCTCAGTCTGGTCGGAAGTTCTCGACTGGTGTAAAAGTATGACAGCCATAAAACAAGATCGGGAATGAAGCCACCCTAAAGTCTCATTAGCCAAAGGCCCGTCCATGTGGATTGTAAGTTTTAATCAGCATTACAAACCTCAAGAATACCTAATAAGGCGCGAGTGATGAGAAATCCTTGTCTGCCTTTGAGAGCTGCTTGGCTGATTGCTACAATAGACCATAACACCATTTGAGTCGGTATCCAACGGTCTGGCCCGATTTTCTTCGAAACTAACTGAGAAGGGAGCTCCGCCAGGAGGAAAGACACGAGGAAGACAGTATTTCCAAGGTTATAATCTAGAGGGGTCATTGCTGGTCTCGTAAAGACGAGGAGAGATCTTTTTACCATTCGTGTTTAGATGAAGGTCTTTCAAAAATGTTCCCGATACGGCTTGCGTTAGGTTTCCTCTGTCCACTTGAAGACTGAAGAACATTACGCAGGCCCATGTACAGACTGTTCTCAGGGTCAGCAATGGGTTCAAAGATAGGAAAGGAACCATACCGCGCCAATCAAGCTTCCGAACCAATTTCCTTTCCTCCTCTTCAGACCATGTTAGATCAGCATCAAAAACGTGTCTGCACTCATATTGAGCATCTTCGTACACTTGCTCGTAGAAAGCTCTGATCTCTGGGTCTGCAAAGACATTACTAGAGATATCATACTCCGATTCCCTAGTAGAGACAATTGCACCATCTTTCATAATGATGTTTCCCTTCGCAGTTACCAGTCTGGCTTCATTGAGGACTGCCTTCGGTGTGATGGCTTCGACCTTCTCGAATGAATTCTGTGAGATGCTTTCCGACTTATCTTCTGGGAAGTTCGGTGCCCCCATACTGAACAAAATCAAATGATAGAACAATCAGACCTTGAGTTTGAAGAGAAGTTTTTGTTCCATGGCTACGGTACAAGCATTATATCTTGAACCCGGTCTCTTGGTAACGCTCCCTTGACGGGAGAACTCTGGTACTAGAGATACCAGAATTGTGTCCCAGATGCAGAAATGATGTGCTGCGGCTCGCTACTCACACTGGTCATGATATTGTTACCTTTCAAGAACCTAGATGGTGTGATTAGACCGTTACACGCCACAGAAGTACTACTGTGTATGATCTAGGTTCTCGAAGATATTGCACCTTTCGTGTGTCGTCCTGGAGCTTACCGCGTGCTTTGCTTTTGATGACACTCTTAAATGCAAAATTGCGCCTTCAACAAGAAGTATATACCCCACCAAGGCTTTGAAACTCGCATCATGGTATGGGTCAGGTCGTGATTCAGTACTAGGACTGTAACTGAGCTCATTTTGCGTTGATCATTTGTGCATGATTCGTCGCGATAACTCAGAAATCCGTGGTTATTTCCAATTGCAGGTCTCCAATGGTAAGTCTCAGCTTAACAATGTGGAGTGCATCCGTATACCACCCGTCAATTGGGATGCTAACCAACGTTGGATACACTCCGTTGGGCACTCATTGTGTCTCAATATTGCGTTATCAAGACATGCTTGGGTACCTCCATTATAGGAACAACTGCACCTTGGGATTGGTTGTCAACTTTCATCAGCATGCTGCCCTGAATTGAAATGGAACTTTGGTAATTTGGTGCCGCCCAAGTAGTTTGATTGTACATTCACAATTAGGGGAAAAGCACACCTAGAATATATATTCACCGACAATCCCCTTTCTAATTTCAAGTTCATACAATTTGGTCTTCGATGAGTCTCCATCATGGTTTCACCGATAAAGGCCTAGGAAGACTGGAGACGGCAAGGAATCGATTCAGTTGGTTATCTTATTTCTGGGATAAAGTACGCCATATGCAGTGAAAATCACAAGCTTTGTTCACAACACTGGCCAAAATATCGCCCAACACAATGAAATTGAGACCGATCAAATTTCCAGGCGCTATCTGACAGTCAAAGTATATTTAGATCCAATTTTTTGATGAATTGAACAGTGGCTTACACATGGTCTGCACGCATGGGTCCGTCAATCGATGATAGGCCTGAGAAGCATGATGATTTTCAACAGCGCTTGGAAAGTCTTACTTCAATCTCTCAATGACTTGTAGCTATGAAAGCCGTGATCGGGATGTTTTTTTAGACCCACTAAAGAGCGAAGGGGACTGGAAACATGAAATTGAATCACATTCGTTTGTAAGCTTTCGTGATTATTCGTCAACGCCGGATAACCAACGCCATTGATAGTTGATAGCACGCCAGAATTATCTCGCTAAACATGAAATGTCGCTATGGCAGTGGGATCATAAGATAACATTATTGCTTCAAGATATTTGTTTTTTCTTGCATCATGTTCCAGTTACAGATGTCGCGAGCTACTCCAACCGTGATCGGATATGGGCTACGAATACATAAGCGTTAAGACGCTGACTTTGTATTGGCATTGAGTTACTATTAGTGAGCTTGGCGAGAACTTAGTCACGCACTGCATCCATATCTTCTAGATCTTTTTTCTGAGCAAGATGTCGGCCTCAATCGTTACCACGGAAGTGCAAGCTGCTGAGACAGCTCAACCAATTGTATCAGTCAAGGCTGACCCTGAGGTGAATGGTACAAAGCCCAAGGTCAGACGTGCGATTGATGAAGAGGGTGGCAATACAACAGCCAAGGTAAATGAGTTGCTCTCTCCAAAAAACGACTACGAAGATCAACTGACACTTTTTAGTACCCGCATTACCTTCCAGTCTGGAACCATGGGGAGAAATATCCTCCTCTACGACCATTTGAGCATGTAGATCACGGAAAGGACGCCGACCCGAGTTTCAAGGACCTTCTCCTAGCAGGTTCAACAATCGAGCACCTCACGCCACTCACTGGTTCGGAAGTTACTGGAGTCCAGCTCAGCAAGCTCAGCAATGCCGGCAAGGACCAACTTGCCCTCCTTGTTGCCCAGCGCAAAGTTGTAGCTTTTAGAAATCAAGATCTCGCGGACTTGCCAATTCAAGAAGCCCTCGACTTTGGAGGCTACTTTGGGCGTCATCACATCCACCCTACGTCTGGGGCTCCTGAAGGCTATCCTGAGATCCATCTTGTTCACAAGAAAGGTGGCGGCGAGAATATCAACCCAGTGTTTGCCAATCGCAATAGTACTGTTTCATGGCACTCGGATGTCACTTACGAAAACCAGCCACCAGGAACTACCTTCTTGTATATCTTCGACGCTCCAGAAGTTGGTGGAGACACTGCCTTTGTCAACCATGTTGAGGCTTATAACAGATTGTCTGAGGAGTTCAAGCAGCGCCTACACGGACTAAAAGCCATCCACTCAGGATATGAGCAAGCGGAAAATAGCCGCAAACAAGGTGGAGTCATACGACGGGAGCCAGTTACATCAGAGCATCCTCTTGTTCGCACTCACCCTGCTACAGGCGAGAAGGGTTTGTTCGTCAATGGCGGCTGTAAGTTTTCACAAACTTGCTACTGAAATGCAAGGCAACTAATTGTGTAGTCACTCGAAGCATCGTGGGACTGAAGAAGGAAGAAAGCGATGCTATCTTGAACTTTTTACTGACGCACATTGGCCGCGGAATTGACTATCAAGCCCGTGTTCGATGGCGGCCAGGAACTGTTGTTGTATGGGATGTAAGTGCCATTCCTCTTATACCTGACAGGCATAAGGCGAAGCTAACAAGCGTTAGAACCGTGTTACTTCGCACTCTGCAATTGTGGACTGGACTACTGGTGAGCGTCGCCATCTAGCACGTATAACTCCGCAGGCCGAGCGTCCGTATGAGACTCCATATGTTGCTCCATCTGCTTGATTCCATTAAGCAGACTGCGGTCCACCGTCCAGGCTATGGGAATTTACGACCATTTGATAAGCTGAATAGAAAAATGGATTTAGCATTGCGGTATTGTCAATTTTTGAGTTCGGCGCTATTGCGATAGCATGAGGGCGTTTGATCCTTGTAAACTGCTTCAACAGGTTCTAGCTTTCCGACCGTTATCTACTGTTCCAGATTTGTAGATAGATGATGCTTTGAGTTAGCAACTTGCGAAACAAAACTTCACGAAATTTCATCTTCAAACTTCGTCTTACAAACAAATCTGCGACTCTTACCTATTTGTCCGCACACCTTGTTAGGTCTACAAGGAAGCTGCCCAAGAGTGAAAGAATGATATTTATCGAAATCATACGTACTTTCTCAGATGAAAGCCATTCGAGAGGTGAAAAACGATCGTTTTCCACATGCCCATCCTTTCAGAGTCCAAAAACCACCCAAGAGCTAATGATAGCTACCTTTGCCTCATCCAATACCGCCTGCAAGTTCATGCACATTTCAACGAGTTGAACAAAGTCTGCTTACTGGAATAAATCTCCAGTGTCTCCTCCTGGGCTTGACCTGAAAGCAACCATGGTAGTAGTAGGTCCGCATCATCGCACTCTAGATAAGAGATATGCTTGTGTTTCGCTCGTTTCCTTATCTAAGGTCAATACTACGGTGGATCGCAAAGATTTAAGAGAAACCAAGGTGATGGATGCTGGGGCTTGAAAACTCCTGAGCGGCTGATATCTCCTATCATCAGGATTCAGGATTCAGGTGGTAAACTTTGGGTTGAAGATCCTATTTATCGCACGCGCACAGGCCCCGAATGGCATGTTCCGCGAGAGCTCGAGGTTGTTGATCCTTCTAGAATGAGAAAATGATTAGCGCGCCATGTCTCCAGAATTGATACGGGCTGAGCGTAGGGAAAAAGATGACAGACGCCTCGTTATGCAGCAAACTGGATACGCTGGATACTGATCCAGTACGATTTCAGGTACGAATCCAGTTTTTGCCGTATATCTCTCGCAGCCGCAAGCCTTAACCAGTTGAACCTAAAACAAGAGACTTGATTGGGCAGATGGCGGCTATATGGCGCATTGCGGCAACATTTTATCAAATGAAATGTAGATCAACGCGGCTGGGGCGTCTGCACGCCCCTGTTGACTAACAGCGGTTTTTTTTTCGCAGGTCAGAACTCAGCATCACCTCTCAACTACATCATCAAAAGCCCAAGTCTCGCTGACCGCTTTGACAGACGATTGCCGGCCAATTATCCTATTTCGACAGAAAGCGAATACCGAGGAATTGAATTGTTGTAGTGACACTGGCTAAACTTTACAGGGTACACTTGCCTGGCGACCTCAGGAGTAAGGATGACATTTGAATTCAGCTCTTACTCTAGCTGTCCTAGGCTCTAGCAAGCCGTCGACCCAAACGTGACGTATTTTATCTTTGACTGACATTCACCTCAGTTTGAGAGCTCCACTGGAAGGTTGCCGGTGAGAAATGGCCCATGGTAGCTTCAATCAATTGGTGGGTTTGCTGAGGTCATAGACATCATGTAGGTAGGCAGCTCTTGATTCGAAACGATCACACACGGTAAATCAGCACAGCCTTATGAGTCTATCAATCCTAGCTCAGTCGATCTCCCGCAATGTGGTACTGAAACGCCCTTTCAGAGGCTCGGCCGCTCAGAGCTGCGGTAAGAGCAGAAGGAGTGACTTGCCGTGGGGTGTTCGTGGGATCATCATCAGCCTCAGTCAAGTTCGATCTACAGGGGAATGATAGCTCTCAATTTGCCTGGTACCAGCTTAGGGATGGAATAGGAAGTAGCGTAGAAGATCGAACTAAGCAGTCATGGATGCGGTCGTGCAACTACGGAGCACGGCTTTGGCGGACTTGATATGCCAACCGCAAGGCCCACCTGAACTGCATCCGAAGCAAACAACTAACAAGAACTAATCATTCAATTCGGAATATACGACTCTTCGTCTGCCAACCGGCTTTTTCTTTCCCCCTCTTCACTCAATTCGCATCGCCTCTTTCGCGTGCACTACTATCCTTTTGCATCAATGCCATGTTCCTCGACCGTCCACTCCTTTGGATCATTCTAGGATCGCTACAATGTCTTGCGCTGAGATATGATCCACTTCAGGTCGGGTTCAACCTTAATGAGAACCAATCAGCCGTGGAGCCCAAGGACTATTGGGGACAATGGGACAACCACACTTATAATCCTTCGCCAAAGAACTGGCGATTTCCATTCTATGCACTCACTATCGATCGATTCATTGACGGGGATCCAACGAATAATGAGGCCAATGGCACAGTCTTTGAACATGACTGGATGAGCAACCAGTTTAGAGCTGGCGGTGATGCTGCAGGCCTGCTCAGTGACCTTGACTATCTAGAAGGAATGGGTATCAAGGCAATCTACTTGACTGGAAGTATGATGATTAACACGCCATGGAGCCCAGACGGCTATGGACCTCTTGATCACACTCTACTCGATCGACATCACGGATCCATTGCGGACTGGCGAGCCGTGATTGATGAGATCCATCGCCGAGGCATGTACGTGGTACTGGATCATACAATGGCGACCATGGGAAATTTACTGGGCTACGCTGGCTCGTTTGAGAACTCCACTGTCAATTACAACTTCGACGAATACGATTATATCTGGAAAGATTCCGAACGACGATACAACGATTTTGAGCCTAGCAATAACCGCGATCCCTCTTGCACATATCCACGTATTTACGAGCAAAACGGCTACCTCACTCCCGGTAACATTACATCTCAATTCCATGGTTGCCGTGATAGCGAATTTGAAATGTACGGAGACATCAAAAGTACTGGCGCATACCCAAGCTACATCAATCAGTTCTCTCGCTTTGCTGCAGTTCAGGACCGTCTTCGTGAATGGCGACCCGACGTACTCGAGAAAATCAATGCCATGACTTGTATCCAGATTGCAACGCTCGATATTGATGGGTTTCGAGTGGATAAAGCTGTTCAGGCTACAGTTGATGCATTGGCGGAGTTCACATCCTATCAACGGCAATGCGCAAAACGTTACGGCAAAAATAACTTCCTAGTCGTTGGAGAGGTTGTTGCCGACCCTAGGCTGGCAGCTGTGTACATCGGTCGAGGAAAGCAGCCGAATCAGGAGCTTTCAGATGCCTCACAAGCAGTACTGACCACCGGCACAACAGACCCAAATTCTTTCGTTAGACCTTTTGGATCGACCGCTCTTGACGGTGCGGCATTTCATTACGACTTCTACGGATCCCTCACCCGTTTCCTTGGCCTTGACAGTCCCTGGGGTGTTCTGGGAGTCGATTGGGCATCACTGTGGAATCAAATGCTTCAAACCAACGATTTTGTCAACGCCATGACGGGAGAATTCGATCCTCGCCATATATTTGGAACCACCAACCAGGACGTTTTCCGTTGGCCAGCTCTAGCGAACGGCACACAACGTCAACTGCTTGGATTCTTTGTTTCGGTTTTGGAAATGCCAGGAGCTCCCATGGTTTTTTTTGGCGAAGAACAAGAGCACTACATACTCGAAAATTTAGCCTCAGATTATGTTTTTGGCAGAGCACCAATGGTGTCATCCCGAGCCTGGCAAATGCACGGCTGCTACGGACTTGGAGAAGAAGTCTACGTGGATATGCCATTCAACAAGTCAGCTTTCGGCTGCCACGACGATTCTGTCAGCCTTGATCACCGCGATCCATCACATCCCGTGCGGAATCTGCTGAAGAGAATGTTTGAGCTTCGGAATAAGTACCCTGTTCTCAACGATGGTTTCAACTTGACTTCTTTATCGGAACGTGTCACCAACAAGTACCTCAAGGGCAGTGGGAAAATTCCATCAACCTTTGGACTCTGGAGTGTCTATCGTGGGCGAAGCGCAGCTGTACAAGATTTTTCTGGCACTGGTCATGGCAACTTGCCCGTTTGGCTGGTATTCCATAACGAGCCTGAATCCGTCTCTTACAACTTTGACTGCAATAGCTCCAATAACACTGCACAAGATGGCTCTTTGGTCTCTGCATTTACCGCTGGAACCCGTGTCAAAAACCTCTTCTATCCTTACGATGAGTATACTTTGGAAAAGTCGCAATTCACCCATAACTTCGAAAACGCCACTGGTGCAAATGGATGCATTCCGCAGATCTCATTCAAACCTTGGGAATTCAAAGCGTTCGTGCCTTCAACAGACTGGGAGCAGGCAAGCCCTGTGATAACCAATGTAAGTCCTCGTCACGACACAAGAATCAATTCGACAGTTGCGTACGACAAAACCGAGACTGTCACCATTCAGATTGGATTCTCCATGGAAATGGACTGCGACTCGGTCACTAAGGCTTTGATCCTTGATTCGACAACCGAACTTGGTACCAAAGCGACCCTGAAATTATCAAGTGTTGCTTGCAACACGGTTGGCAATCCGCCGAGCACACATCTGGTTGGTGAGGTCCCAACTGTCTGGACATTCAAGGCCGATATAGAGAACGTCGCTAATGGCGTCCACACTTACACCGTTAACAATGCAACTTCCAAAGCGACAGGAACCTCCACAGGATCCAAAGATAAGTTCATGTTTCGAATCGGGCAGTCAGACAATCCAATGGTATTTCCCATGTCGTCGAACTATACCAAAGGAATTGCTCAGATAGATTCATCTACAAATGCCATATTCGTCACTCCCAGAGCCGCAGGCGCAGACAAATTTCGGTATTCCACAAACTGGGGCTCTAGCTTTAGCTCTTGGCAGAGTTACAAAGGCGGAAAGATACAGATACAAAAGCAGAATTGGACTGGCACGAAAGCTCAAGCTTGGACAGATGACCATATTATGCTGGAATACTGGAGCTCAAAGACAGGTAGCAGCAATCATATTCAACATACTGATGTCGGCCGAGACAAGAGCCCGCCTCGTCGTTGGCCACACGCCTGGGTCCAAGGGCAATGGAATCAATATGGCTATGATGCTGGCATCCCCAACCAAATGTCTCAAAATTCAAAGGGTCTTTGGACCTTCAATTTGTTCAATGAATGGCCTACGACAGTTCTGATCAACGTTTGGGGCATGAACCCGGATGGAAGACCAGACAAGAGCGCATCGTATGGGGACGTTGATAAAGACGGCGTTCTAGACTGGCTGCCACCTGATACTCTTGCACAAAATGTTCTCAACATCACGACTACACCTCAAAAGGGAAAATTTGGCTATCGCTTGGTCGTCAATGACGGCACCTACCAGTATTCTCTTATTCCTCATGGCTCAACCTACTTGCAATTGGCAGTCATGTTGCTTATATGCATCATTCCTCCACTAACTGCTTTTGTTGGAGCGCGAAGCTTTATGGCCGCATTCTACAAAGTGAAATACAACAGCTTTGGAGCTGCTGAGGAAGGTGGTCTGCTTTGTAGAATTGCTGCGTTTCCTCGGAAATGGTTCGCATTTCTTCACATTGCCAGTTTGAGTAAAAAAGACAAGGAAGCAGAAAGCGAGATTGAGGAGATCAGAACCCGAGGCCGTGATGGACGAGATGGCATGAGCAATGCATTGGCTGCATCAGCCGGCGCACCGTCACGCCGAACTGTTCTAGTCGCAACCATGGAGTATGAGATTGCGGAGTGGAACATCAAGATCAAGATTGGTGGCCTCGGTGTCATGGCGTCCTTGATGACCAAACACCTGGCCCATCAAAATTTAATATGGGTTGTTCCCTGTGCAGGTGGCATCGATTATCCTGTTGATGGTTAGTTCGACCCTGCAATCTAGATTCTTACGAGAGCTAACTTTTAATAGAATCATTGATCGCGAATATCGACGTTGACGTACTCGGCGAGACATATTCTGTTGCTGTCTACGAGCACATTTCTGACAATATTACATACGTTCTCTTAGACGCCCCTATTTTTCGAAAAAGGACAAAATCTGAGCCATACCCTCCACGAATGGACGATCTCGAGAGTGGAATCTACTATTCCGCCTGGAATCAATGCATTGCTGAAGCTATTCGACGGTACAATCCTGATATTTATCACATTAACGACTATCACGGCTCTGTTGCACCTCTTTATCTTCTTCCTTCTGTTATTCCTTGCTGTCTGTCTTTGCACAATGCCGAGTTTCAGGGAATGTGGCCTCTTCGAACTAGTGAACAGCTTGATGAGATCTCTAGTCTATTCAACTTGAGCCCACAAGTCATTCAAAAATACGTACAATTCGGCAACGTTTTCAATCTTCTTCACGCTGCCTCGAGATATCTATGGACTCATCAAGCTGGATATGGAGCCGTCGGAGTATCTAAGAAGTACAGCAAGCGCGTCTTAGAAAGATATCCTATTTTCTGGTGCCTGAAGGAAATTGGGTCTCTCCCAAATCCTGATCCATCCGATACTGCTCCATGGGAAAGAGGTGCCAAACTGCCCGAAGCAAATGTTGATCGTGAGCAAGAAGAGCAAAGAGCGATATACCGAGCCCAGACCCAGGAATGGGCTGGATTGAAAGTCGATTCTACTGCAGAGCTTTTCATCTTCGTTGGCCGGTGGTCTCAACAAAAGGGAGTCGACCTTATCGCTGATGTGTTTCCTGCAATTCTACACAAGAATAAGAACACCCAACTAATTTGCGTCGGGCCTGTTATTGATCTCTACGGAAAATTCGCGGCCCTGAAACTACAGAAGTTGATGGAGAAATATCCAGATCGAGTCTTCTCTAAGCCTGAATTTACTTCTCTTCCGCCGTACATTTTTAGTGGCGCCGAGTTCGCGCTTATGCCGTCTCGAGACGAACCATTTGGCCTTGTTGCCGTTGAATTTGGACGCAAGGGCGCCCTTTGCATTGGTAGCAGAGTTGGGGGCTTCGGGCACATGCCTGGTTGGTGGTTCACAGTTGAATCGATCTCTCCACGACATATGAGAATGCAGTTTAAATCAGCGATATTCGCCGCTCTCAAATCCGATGGAGAAGAGAGAGCTTTGATGCGAGCTCGTGCAGTTGTACAGAGGTTTCCTGTCGCCCAATGGATTGAGGATCTCGAGAAGCTTCAGACAGAATCGATAAAGGCCAACCGACAAGTTTTCAGACGAGGCAAAAGGAACATGACGCCCAGTTCGCCTAGTTCCAAATTGGCCTTCCCAAGAGCAGCATCTCCAGGCCCTGAAAGCGGCCTCCAAACTCCTCCGCTCAGAGAAGAGCTTGAAGACTTCGAACCGCCCAAGTTCCTGAGCAGGGTCGGCTCCTTCATCAATTTACGGGGGAGCACAGAAGTTTCGCCAGCTCCATCAAGGCCGGGCTCTTCTGCAGCTTTCTCCAGAAATCCTTCTAGGCCAACAAGTGTGCGACATAAAGGAGGGCGACCTCGTGCATCTTTGGAGTGGGCGGATGAGAATCGCAGCCACTTGCAATTGCAGATACCGATACTGCCTATACATTCACGTCCGGGCTCATCATCGTCCAGCATTGCGACAAATAGTCCTCTAGCAGGCAGCCCAGCGGCATCCCCCAGACTAAGCTTGGATGTTATTTCACAAGCTTACACGGACATGTCAATTCAAAGAAACGTTGCACCAACCTTTTCGGATTCCAAAGAAGAATACTATCATGAATTCTCAGAGAAGCTTGACAAAGGCAATCTGGAAGCACCAAGAGGAAGTATATGTGTTGAAGATTACTTGGTGGAGAGTGAAAAAGAATGGTTCAAGAAATTACACGTTGCATCTCTTCAAAGAAACCCAGCATCTTCCACAGAGAACTTAGTGGGATCTCGTGGTAAATCCAATCTCAGAGCTGAGTTTAATGACGTCCTTGGCGACCGATACGAAGCACCACGAGGTGTTCAAGGCTTGCTTCAGCAAAAGCTGGGAACTTGGCCACTCTACTGTTATATTCTAGCTTTGGTATGTCTATTCGCCCATCCATTCAGTGTTTACCCGCTAATTCAGATCCCAGGGCCAATTGATTTGCGCCAGCTCTCTACAAATCACACTTCTCACAGGAGCTATTGGTGAGCCGGCCGAGAAATTGTACACTCTATGCGCCATATACTTCGCCTCGTCCCTCATGTGGTGGATTGGATATCGTAGATTGCCCACCGTCTACGTTCTCTCTTTACCATTCCTCTTTTTCGGCTTGAGTTTCTTCTTATTGGGTATTTCCATTGGCGCACAGTCTGCAGTATCCAAGGGCTGGATATTTGACACTGCCGCTGGTTTATACACAATAGGATCCGCAGCCGGGTGTCTTTACTTTGCACTGAACTTTGGAACTGAGGGTAGGTTTTGATGCCTTTCTTTCTTTAACTAAACTAACTTGGGCAGGTGGCACTCCAACTTCTACTTGGGCATTCCGTGCCTGTGCAATCACTGGCACTCAACAACTTCTCATTGCTTTTATGGTTTACTGGAGCGCGGGACAAACACGATCTCAAGCAACTGGTGAAGTCACGAATAGTTTTGTGTCTGCCGCTACTCTGACCGGCATATCAATCCCTCTTGCAATAATTATGTGGATAATTGGAGCTGTGCTCTTTTATGGACTCCCAAACTATTATCATCAAACTCCCGGTGGTATACCATCAATCTATACGGCCTTGTTGAGAAGACCCATTGTCGTAGTAGGTTACAACAACATTCTTTTCGTGAAGACTAAAATTAACATGCCGTAGTGGTTTTGGATTATGGTCATCCTTCAGGGATACTGGCTCTCATCATCATTCGCTCGAAACTGGCTTTTCCTATGGTCTTCTCAAAACGCGCCATCATGGACTATATTTATTCTGATTCTTATTTTTTTCGTCGTGGTTTGGTACGGCGCACTTATGGGGCTCTCCTATTTCAGCAAAGAGCATTCATGGATTATACCAATTATCGCAATCGGCCTTGGTGCACCACGCTGGGCTCAAACTCTCTGGGCAATCTCTGGTATCAGCCTACATATTCCTTGGGCTGGTGTTGTGGGCAGTGTTCTTGTCAGTCGTAGTGTTTGGCTCTGGTTGGGCGTACTCGCATCTATTCAAGATGTTGGTTTTGGCATGATCTTGCTCATGACATTGACTCGGGTTCACATAATATTTGCTTTGGTTGTTGCTCAGATGGTTGGTGCTATGGTCACTCTACTTGCACGCGCGACAGCTCCAAACAAGTATGGTCCTGGTCCAGTCTTTATCAATTTGGCCTCTGATTCACTTCTGAACGGCTGGTTCTGGTTTGCTCTGATCTGTCAGATAGTCGTTTGTTTTGGTTACTTAAAGGTATGGTCTTCAGTCTAGACTTCTTGATCTTATTCCTTTACTAACTCGTTTCGCAGTTTTTCCGCAAGGCACAATTGGTTAAGCCTTGAACATATCATGATAAGATATCCTAGGATTGAGGCGTTTGTCTTAAGTGATGGAAGCGCTGGATTTTTTTAACGTTGCTGGACAATATAGAAGGGACTTTGACTCACAATCATTGGAATACGGCCATGTTTTTATTATGTCATACATTCTCTAGGCACTTACCTTATATGTACTATCTACATTCAGAACATCATAATGTTATTCAGTTCTCAATATTGTTATTCAGTTCTCAAAAACATCATTAATATGAAGCCATGAACAAATCACTCGACCAGAATTGACAGCAACTGTATACTACCAGATAATAACAAACAGTATAGTTAGACCGAACAAAGCCTTGTCTCCACACATACAGAATGATATTCTCCCCATCTATATCATTCACGACCAACATCGAAAACATATTTACAGCTTCAAATCTCAAGTATACCACCGATCATCAAATCACACACATCAAGAGCCGGACACAACCAACCAACAAATAAACTACAATCTCAAAGTAGATTATACCAAACCCCCAAGTTCTTAGCTCCAACCAAACCACCACAATGCCATCCATCAACATCACCCTCTCCGGCAGCCACCACGCCAACACAACAAGCAACACCATCGACCCCGTCAACGGTGAATGCAAACCCTCCCACAGCCTCATCGCCCTCATCATCTGGGCCGCCTTCACTGCCGGTTTCGCAATGGCCTTCTTCGGCACACGCTACTACTACAAACTGCAGCCCAAAGTCGATGCTTACCGCCGAGACAAGGCCATCAAGGAGCAGAATGAGCGCGTAATCGCTACCACTCGAGCTCCTCCTGTCCCAGTGGAAATTGAGCTTAAGAGCGTGAAGCATGGCAAGCGGGCTAAACGCCGTATGTCCAAGCAGAGCACTCTGTTGGGCTCGGTGGCGGGTGACTCGGATGAAGATATTGGTCTTGTTGAGGATGACGGTGGGTATAAGGGTCGTGGGAAGAATGTTGTTGCGGATGAGCTGCGCTGAGGATTTTGTCGATTGATTGATGGCTTTTCGGCGGTTGCTTCAGTGTTCTTCTAGGCAGGTAAGTTTTTTTTGTTAAACAACACTTCATTTCTTGTAAATAATCAAAAACCCCCTTTTCCCCCAGAATATCTTTAACTTCGATTTGTATACATGTGACCTCACTCTTTGGAAAGCTGATCTGGCTGATATGTCGTCGAACCAAACCATTAGGCTGATTACGAAGGGCCAACCGTCGCTACCCTAAGTTGACTATGAACTTGACTTAGCACAACGTCTAGTAGCAGAAGACTAGGTAGGCACTGATGCTCGGATGCTGTCAAGATTCATAAACATCAGTCTACTAGCACCAGTCAAGTTCAGAATACTCCTACACATGCTTACAATATTCACTACAATCATACCAAGACCACCAAACAAAACACCTGTACCAATCATCTTACATAGCAATAGATCCTTCCTATTCACCAATCAATACTCTCAACAATAGTAAACCCCGCAATCCTCGTCCAAAGCATCACACTCAAACCAACCTCAAAAAAGCCCAAAACCACCCACGGCAAGAACACCAAACCAATCTATCCGCAACAGCAAACTCCCCACGCCACATTCTTACCATACTTGTCAAACACAGCTAGTTAACCTTCTCCACAGAGTGCTACGGAGTGCCAACAGAGCCTCTTGTCGTATCGATCATGCCATCATCCGCGTGAACTAGTCTGTCCAAAATTGCACGGGTAACGCAGGAGATTGAGGGACGCGTAGACGCGCACCGCAACGATGAGCATGCACAGACGGGGTTCAATGGCTGATCTTCCGTGCCTCATTGCAAGATTTCCATCGTTCGCAGCAAAGATTATTGCGAAAGACCGATGCTGGTAACGCCGAAGACTTGTTTTGGTGTAGATATGGGGGATCTGAAATAAATGGGCTAGCTTGTCTGTTTAGGGTAGGTGTGTTAAGTAGGTAGGATTGTGGGATGTGTTTCAGGGGAGCATATGGTTTGCTAATATAAAGAGTTGAGGATCTGCCGCTTTTGATGTTATCGCTGGACGGTGGATGTATGTGATGTGTTCTAGAAGATTTGGAGGTATTATCTGGCGAGGATGAAATGGTGGTAGGTTCTGGTGAAACAAGCTTTCTTGCTGACAAGGGCTTGATGCTTCGCGTTACGGTGGGCTTGGTAGGGTTGCTTGTATGTGCTTAGGTCTGCTAGACTGGTTTGTTGAGTTTCACTCTCAGAGAGCAGCGCTGAAGTTCCGCTGCATGGCAATCTAGCGAAAGAAACAAATTCCTTGAAAAGGTCGGCATCATCCTGGGACAGTGGATCAAGTGATAGAAGGCATATCGAAGATTTCTGGAAGGTACAAATAGATCGACAACAGGATAGTGCTGGCTCGGTTAATCGGAACAGTTTGAAATTCGAGAAAACGGAGATAATGCTGCCAGCAACGATAGTAGAGATTGCGGATATAAGTAGCAGTGTATTTCACTGGCTGCGTTAGTGATCCTTATCTTCTTTATTGGACAAAATAGCCCTTAATTTTACCTAGAATGATAGTGGTATTGCTACAATTTGAATGTTTGATATATGTCCAGTATAGCTGACAACATCCGTGGGCCGGTTGGTCGTATATTGCTGGCCAACATGTGCTGTATAGAGTACTTTACCTACACTCCTTGTTAGATCCTAGTTTTTTTGGTCCATCTTATCGAGCTTTTTTCATGAAGAGTACGACGTCTTTGATGTTTGGTGATGCACTTGGCACGATGCAATAACTTGCCAACGTAAATCGCTTGGCTCGTTGATGTCACGAAAATGGCATCCGCACGAAAACGTCCGCCTTGCAGATGGACGATCGGTTTTGTTTCTTGGATCGTACTGGTGTCGTCGTTCACGAACCATGCATACGCAAGCGATGAGAAAAAACACAGCACAGCCAAGGAAGAAAGCAAACATCCCAAACCATGCTTTTTCCCCAGCGGAGTCGTTTCGTTTGGAGCACCATGTTATGACGACCACGAAACTAGTCGATGCTGTGGATTTGGCTGGAGTTGCATGAGCAATGGGCTTTGCAAGACTGGACCAAGCAACGAAAAGAACTTTAAATCGCAATTCTTTCGCGGTAGTTGTACAGATCAGACCTGGGGGAATCCAGCCTGCAACGATATCTGCAGAGGAGGTAAGTTTTGATCCCAATCCCGAGCTCTTGACAAATGCATGTTCTTGTGTCTGACACTGTATCGCAGCGGAAGATAACCTGGATTCTTCACAACCCCTTCAAGTGTGCGACTCAACGACAGGCACATATTGCTGCGAACGCGATTTCAACTGCTGTACAAACTCGACCTTGACATTCGTCCTCGGCCCCCCAAAAGTCTTACGCGCGATCGTACGCCCAACCCACCTAGATGCACCACCAGACGAAGAATCAGTCGCTACAGGACTTCGAAAAGAAACGATAATAGGCGTCGCAGTAGGTTTCAGCATTGCAGCAGTCTTCTTTCTCTTGGGCTGGGCAGCGTGGATCTGGCGCAGACGACGAGCAGCTCGTAAACTGCTGCCAGCTAAACCACGCGATAATGCCAAGGAGCTGGATTCAACACCGTTGAACTCGTGGGCTTCTTCGTCAGGGACGGGGCGCAAAAGCACTGAAGTCACACAGATTGAAGTTGTTGAACTCGAGTCGCCGAGCACAAATCGACGCAGTGAGCTCGACAGCATTCTGGTGTCGCCAATTACCATGAGATCGCGGACGGGTACCTTTGCATCTGGTTCATCCATGATACCAGAGTCTGAAATGACAATGGGAACACTAGTGACGGATGAGATTCTGGAATTGGCAGCACAAGAAAAAGACGATCGTGGAATGGATAAATCAGCAGCACGTCGGGTTGAGAGTTCTCGGCGACCACAAGGCTGAATGCTGACAGATGCAAATTGGTCAGGACGCGGTCTTGATTGATTTTGGCAAAAAGCAGCAAATTTTATTCAGGCAGACAGCGATCTATTATTGACTCAGCAACACGAGCAACCGCGCGAAAAGAGACGTGAAGCACCAAAGTTCAAGCAGCACAGACGCCATGAAATATGGGGTGCGGCGGAGCTTCCAGAACGCGGTCTTCAGTGTTGAGGCTAGCGAAGCCAGAAGAGACCAATGCTCAAGTGGCTGAATGATCACGATGACCCAAAAGGGTAATTACAGTTGTTCACGAGGCCAGGTCTTGGAGGTTGAGATGCTCACGACGAGGATGATCTCTGAAGATGAAGAAAGTGCTTGAGCAATGATTGGTTGCAGGGATCCTCAGAGCGGTTAGTCAGGAACAAGCAGAAGCAGGAGCAAGTGGGAAAAAAAGGAGAAGGCACGAAGGAAAAAAGAAATGAGGATGCGACTTGGCAAGGGAAGGTGCATTGGGCGCCAGCGCTAGCCAGGAAAGGCACGTTGACGAATAAAGAAGCAGCGATCGATTTTGTCTGGCCAATCAACCCGCTCAGCATCTTTTGTGGTTGCTCTTGCTCCAGAAAAAGGTTGAAGCCAAAGGTGGCAGAACGAGCTTTGGGTTGGGCGCTAGGCCGTAAAGAGTCAACAAGTCAGGAACCAGGGGCAAAAGTCAAAGAGAGCAGGAGCAAGGGACACCACTCAGAGGCACAGAAACACCACACCACACCATCTGCTGAGCCTGCATGTCGCCAACCCGAGCACCCAAGAGCAATTGCTGGCCTGGTTTTCGTCTTTCCATTCTGCTCTCGTAAACTTTGCAGAGGCGCCTACTAGTTTTTATATCAGGCTGGTCATCAACAAGGATTCAAGGACAGGCTCTTGGGAGATGCAAGAATTGGCGCAACATCACCCTCTACAAGCGCGTCTTACAGTCTAACCAGGCGCATTTCGCTGAATCTTGCCCAGTGCCCAGTGCCACAGACTACCTACAGGTTCCATTCATTCCATTTTTGGTGGTGGAGGTGCAAAGACTCAGGCTCAACCTGCCAGCCTGCGCTTGCTGTGCGCGACTCTGTTTCCGCCCGTCACACCATCTGTCTGTTCTTCGGTCTTCCCAAGACTCTGCCACCACTACTCCAGACTCCTCTCTTCTCACCCTCACTTCTCCCTTGCTCCCCCATTACACTCCTTTGTAGCCACCTTTTGCTGCCTTCTGTCTGTTCTTCCATCTACAGACTCCCACATTCCCTTGATGTCTCGCTGATCCCCCCCTTTTCCATCCAACTACACTCTTTTGACTATCTTCCGTCTGTGACGGTCATATCGCTCTTTTAGCACTGTCTCTCATTCAAAATTCACTCGCCCAAAATGCATTTGTTTAACATGATGGAGCGTTGGGCCGCTCCCGACGCCCAAATCGAACGCCGACAGCAGACCACCAAGGGAGGATCGTAAGTCACATCTTCAATGAGCATATGGTGAATTACTCTAACAGTATTTTCGTTAGCGCGGCTACAACTGCTGGTGTATCATTACCACTGACTTCTGAAATCTCTTCAATCATATCGAGTGCTGCTCAGCAGACGACAACCCCAGATCCTACAACTGCCGCTCCTCAACCAGCCACTACTCAACAAGCACAAACCACAAACACTCCAGCCGCACAAACCACTACACAAGCCAAGACTACTCAAGCGCCCTCAACAACTGCCCAGCAGACTACACAGAACAAGGCGACTCCTTCTACAACCGTCAAACAATCCACAACTGTTGTTCAACCTACAGACACTGGTGCTGCTGTGACAACTGTGATAACCCCAACAGTTACTGATGCCCCAACCGGAGCCTCATCATACATTCCACAAGTAGCCACAACCTCTGCCGGTAGCAAAGGAAGCGGAACCACAGGAGGATTTGACTCGTTGAAGAGTAACCAAGTTGCAACTGGAATTGGTGTTGTTGCTGGTGTTGTTGGAGGTTTTGCTTTCATCGTTGTTGGAATTTACTTTTGGCGACGACATCAGCGCCGCAAACAGATGGAAAGAATTGGATCAATGGAGGAACTAGCTCGCCCTCCATCACCAGGACCGTTATCTCGAAGCTTCACCGGACGTGGTGGACCTAGACAGCCTATTGACGACGATGACGATTTCTTGACCCCAATGGACACCCTTCCCAACAGCCACCCAATGGACGAATACAACAAGAGTGGGGCTACTGTAGTCACCCAAGAGACCGCCTTCTTTGACGACAAGAGCGCGTATGCCGAAAGCACATACCAAGCCGAAAGCATTTATGAGCACGAGCATGACCAAGTATCAGATCTTCCACCCTCTTTACCGCCCATGTTCCCAGTCCAACCACCCGCAGCCGTAACCGCAGCAAACGGTCGCTACTACTCTGGCGACTTTTCCGGAATGCGGCCCAAGACCGCTCAAAGTACATCAGGCGAAAGTGCAACCAATATTCCCGCTTGGTCCGCCATGAATAAATACACCGCCTTCGCCCCTGGTGCCGCCGTCACCACGCCTTTTGGCGGCGCCGTGCAATCAAGTTCACCCGTTTACCAGCAACCCACTAGCCCGGTCTACCAGCAATCTACCAGCCCTGTCTATCAAAACCCTGGTCCAGCCAACAACCGCATGTCTACATCGAGACCAGGCGGAGGCTACCGGTCATACGACAGTCATGATGCCGGCGGATACGTGTAAGCTGGTTCATACACGTTAGCCGTCGGTAACACGGACACGTAATGACCGCGCTTCTGGGTATATTTGTACATACATATGCTATACAAAGCGCGCCTTCTGGTTAAATCAGCTAGAGACGCGTTCTTTGTGTGTGCGGCGGCGGATTCTTGGGAAAACAGATTTATCGTTGGCGTAATTTGGGATTGCATTGCACCTTACGATCACACGAGACCATTCAAATCATTTTAGAGGTCCGGGTTTGGGTTGCACAACGGACGGGAAACGGCTAACCTTGGGCGCTTGGTGTATTAGCTCATTTTTTCTTTGTGTTGGGGGAGGCATGATGCTTGAGAAAAGTATGAGCTTTTAACCTGCCATCGTACAAAGTCCCAGCTGGCTTTGTTTCATTTGTCGTTGAGTTTGGGTGTCATGTGTGTGCTAGACAACAAAAGTCTACTGTTTGGAGCTTTGCTGTTCTGCATCCACCTGTACTTGCTTGGACACAATGGCAATGGAATGAGGAAAGGGTCGACGAGAGGGAGATATGAAGCTGATTCTACAGGGGATGGGTGTTTGGGGATACTTCAATTCTCTTCATGTGTAAATCTTAATTGCTAATTGGAGTTATTGAACCCGTGAATCAACTGTCCTCGATGTAGAAGTCTTTCCGTGTCGAGGTATAGACAAAGTAGTCCGTGATATTTTATACACCTTGTACATAAAAACATCCATATGCTACATATTACCATCAACCCTTTCTTATATACAACAAAATATATATACATACATCAACCTACACCATCCTTCCTCATTACCCATCCAATTCTCACCCAACGACATCTCCACCAAATCCTACAACCCCACCCATCCCCATCCTCCCCTCCGGCACAATCGCCATAACCTGATATAACCCACCCATGCCCCTTGGCCCAACATCCACCAACCGTTCCCACGCACCCCTCACGAGCCCCTGCCCCTTCTCACCGCCTTTCAACACCTTCGCCTGCATCGCTTCAATTGCTTTCACGCGCTCCGCACCACCCATGGCTCCTAACCAGCCCGCCTGTCCAACCGGCCCATGCACTTCCACGCCCTCACTCGCTGCCAGCGCGGCATCTGCCAGCCCGGTGAAGTCGACGCTGGCACTGACGTCTACGAGGCCGGGGAAGGAGAGCGGGGAGACGAGGGCGTGGGTGCGGATGCCGCGGAGGGTGTTGGCGGGGATTGTGGAGGCGGGGCCGTAGTCTATTAGGAGGGCTGCGCCACTGGCTGATGGAGAAGGGGATGGGGGAGCGATGAGGTTGGCGATGGTGTGCATTATGCTGAGCGCGAGGGGACAGATTTCGATGGTAGAGTGGGTAGTTTGTAGTAGATCCATGTAGCGGGAGGAGAGGGTTGGTAGGGAGAGTGAGTGTGGTGTGGGCGAGGGAGAGAGGATTAGGTCGAAGTCTGGATCTGTTGAGTTTGTGGAGGGTGGGCGGATGGAGACGAGGAGTTCGCGCCATTCGTTGCGGGTTGAGAAGGGCGGTGGATTGGTGCTGGTGGTGCTGGTGGTGAGGGAGGGTTTGGTTGGGATGCGGACGGGGACGGATTGGAAAATGTGGATTGGTAGTGCGTCGAAGAATTCGTGGGCTATTATGAAGGGCGATTTGGAGGTTTGAGCGGTGGGTAGGAAGGACATGTCTTCGAACCAGACGATTTTGGTCCGGCTGGGGTATTTGGTGTGAGATTCGTGGCCGGTTTCTGTGGCGTGGAGCGGTTCCTTGCCGCAGAGGAGTTTGTGCTGCTTTTCGCGAAGGCTTGGGCTGGCTTCGATTAAGTAGATTGTTTCGAGACTGTCGATGAATGGTCGGAAGTTTTGTGCCGTCTGGGAGGAGGACTTAGTATTGTGTTTCTCGAAGTACACGGTTGGCTTACTCTTAGCATATCGTCCATCAGTGTACCTCTTCCAGGTCCCAATTCGACGAGTTGTACACCGCTGCTCTTTCTGCCTTGAGCCATCCATTCTGCAATGACCCACAGTCCAACGAGTTCGCCAAAGACCTGTGATATCTCTGGAGCAGTAATGAAATCGCCAGACTTTCCGAATGGATCTCTACCATCTGCATGGGTTTGTGTATAGTAGCCTCCGTCGGGTGATGTGAGGCACTGGCGCATGTATGACGCGACTGATATTGGACCGGTAGTCTATATCTTATTAGCAGCGTTCGAAAGCGTTTTGGCAGGATATAAAAGCTATCGTACAGCAATGGCTTTCGCCAGCGACTCGGCGAGTGGCGTTGACCATTTTCTTGAAAGTGCTGGCGAGGTTGATTGGCGGCGTCGCGCGGTTAGAACTGAACGTGAAGAAATGCCAAGCTGAGCTTTACGACCCAGTAAGATGTTATTCGCCCGCAATATTGTTTTCATCTTTGCGTTGTTGTTGCGACTCAAGATGTCCAACTTTTTTGACGTCGTTGAAGTCGAAGCTTGGACTTTGATTGGCCAATCGGACTTCGACCACTTCCGCAACTTTTTATCATTCAACAAAGTTCATCCCGCACCAGCCCCGCCGCCCAAGGTTCAAATATGACAGGCTCAAAGTCGCGTTGGGCAGACGATGAGGCCGACAAGGAAGCGCGCCGTCGCGAGAAAGAGGAGAAGAAACGCGCGAAGCTAGCAAAGCAGAAACGTCAGGAAGAAGAAGCTCAGAAGACCGCCGAAGCAGCTACAGCAAGAGCACAAGAAGAAATATCACGACCAGCAAAACGTCGAAGAATCTCGAATGACGACAGCAATGAGAATGACGTGAAACATATCAAATCGGATTCTGGGTCTGCACCGCTACTGCGCTTTCCAACGACGGGCTGGAGTCCATCACGAAACGTCAGTAACTTTGAGAGTCTAAATCATATAGAAGAAGGCTCATACGGATGGGTATCACGAGCGAAAGAGACGGCTACTGGAGAGATAGTTGCATTGAAGAAAATGAAGATGGACACGAGCAGCGGTCAAGGATTTCCAGTCGATGCGCTGAGGGAGATTCAAATACTATCTTCTGCCAAACATCGACACATTGTTGATCTCAGAGAAGTGGTTGTTGGAGATAAGCCTGATGATGTATACTTGGTCATGCAATTCCTGGAGCACGATCTCAAAACACTACAGGAAGAAATGGCTGAACCATTTCTACCCTCAGAAATCAAAACACTTCTTCTTCAAATAGTAGCGGGTGTGGAGTTTCTACACGACAACTGGATACTACATCGAGATCTCAAAACATCCAACATTCTCATGAACAACCGAGGAGAAATCAAGCTGGCCGACTTTGGCATGGCGCGTCAATTTAGCGACCCTCCTCCTGCCAACCTGACGCAATTAGTCGTAACTCTCTGGTATCGAGCACCCGAGCTATTATTTGGAACGAGCAAGTATGGCACGGCCATCGATATGTGGAGTATAGGCTGCATATTCGGCGAATTGGTCCGCAAAGAGCCTCTTCTGCAGGGGCGCAACGAAGTCGATCAACTCCGCAGAATCTTCCTGTTAGTTGGAACTCCTGACGAGGATAGTTGGCCCGGCTTTCGTCGCCTTGCTGGTGCGAGTGCACTCAAATTGATGAAAAACAGTCCCGGTGCTGGAAAAGGATCACTGCGAGCTCAATTTCCACTTCTCACATCTGCTGGAGCGAGCTTGTTGGCCGCACTACTATCGCTCAATCCGGATGATCGTCCTTCCGCTCAAGAGGTCTTGTCTGATCCATACTTCTTGGAAGCTCCACGTCCAAAGACAACTGCGATGTTTCCCACATTTCCATCCAAAGCTGGCGGTGAGAAGCGAAGAAGAGTTGCTAGTCCAAATGCTCCTCAACGAGGTCAAGCACCAAAAATCAATATGGAAGAGCTGAGCGGTATATTTTCTCGTAAAGAGGGTGAAGAAGTTGGGGCAGGGTTTGCTCTTCGAATGGCTTGAACTATATCCCTTGATACCTGTACTCGGATTTCTTATCCATGGGTTTACTCATGTCCATCACTATAAGTAGGTTGCCGATGTGCGAGCCCAAGGATTGAGAGAGCTCAGTCACTCAATGCTGCTCAGCCTCATGCGATATCATGAGCACTCTGCAGAACTGCAACACCACATGCGCCACACGATAAATGTTGACGGGATATCGAAAGCTGGCGCGAAACACCTGGTCTGAGCGCTTGACAGGATTTTAATTCGTTTTGACTATTCTTGGCAGCCTGATGCCTAGAAATTCAGCGCTTCCCTCTGAAAACTGGTTGGATTTGGACAGACCAACTTGTGAGGCTGAATCTAGACCACCACAACCGCATATGCAATATGCATCCTTCTGTAGTCCCAAAGCATTCGTGATAATACCAAAAGTCCAGGCCTATTGAAACAGGTCCTTAAGGAAGACCTTCCACCGTAAAAACAAAGCTGAAAGTCATGCACAAAGTAGCTCAAAGGGAGGCAGTGCCCCCCTTATTGGTGCACCGTCTCTTCCTCCAAAAGCCACATTATTTCAGCACCACAAAGTGTTTCTTTGGAATGGCTGGTCTATTTACAGCTCTCGCGCCCCGCTCGTACAATAAATTGTGGTTGTGCATCTTGATTTGCAACTCTACTCTACTACATTCGTTGGAAGAGAGCTCAATACTGGCGATCAAATATCGAGTTCTGCAGTATTGATACATTGAGTTTGGTTACCTTCAATCGACTTTCAAGAGGAAGACTTGACTCCATAATTGAAGCAAATATGTCTGCGTCAGGTGTAACACTTCCACCTGGATGGCGACAAGACTGGTCGGCTCAATACCAGCAGCCGTAGGACATCATATCCACGAGTATTGCTTCAGGCTAACTCTTTGTTCTAGTTTCTATATCAATCAGTATACAAACGAGTCAATATGGACACTTCCAACTGCTCCAGCCCAAGGACCAGCAGTATCAATAGCAGCAGTGCCATCTTCATACCCTCCTCAAGTCGCCCAAGCACAACCAGTTGCTCAGGCGCAATACTCTCAACCAAATCCACCGGCAGCGAATCAGGCATATGCTTATCCTCCAGTTACACAAGCTCCTTATGGCCAGACTCATGGATACACTACGAGTCCGCCTCCGCAGGTGCAAGTCGGTCTTCCTGTGAGCCAGCCGCAATATGCACAAGCACCGGCACTTATGCCAGCACAAGCTACCAGTCCTCCAGGTCAAATTCTTTATGGACAGACTCCACCGCCTATGCCAGCTCAAACGACCAGTCCGCCTCCAAACCAGGTACCGTATGGCCAGAATCCTCCACCGAATGGCCCAGTTCTATGTGGCCAGAATGCACCATCCGGTCAAACTGCGAGCCAACCACCATATAGTCAAGCTCCGCCGACAGCAGCACCCGCGCCCCTCTCTAACGCGCCCAATCCATACCAATCGCCACCTTATGGTCAACAGCCCGCTCAGAGTCCACCAGGTCAATTAGGATCGCCTCCTCCACAATACTCTCAGGACAATGGACAGCCAACGCCAGCTATGAGCCCTGCTGCGACTCCGGGAAGCCATCTACCAGGAGGACCTACTCCTGTTGGACAGGAAAAGCGAGACATAAACCCACCTACTGGATATGTGCCACAAGCTCAATATCAAGCTCCTGGGCTACCAACTCCACTCGCATCTCCAGGCGCACATCCGCCATCGAGTGGCCTTGCTCCTTACCAACAGCCCGGCTATGGCCCTCCCGCTCCCCAGCCGCAAGCTTACGGCCCTCCTCCTTCCGCTCAGCAGCCAGGCTACGGTCCTACTCCTTCCGCTCAGCAGCAAGGCCATGGTCCCCCACAGCCTACACAACGCGCTCCTCAGCAAGTTCATGCCCCACAGGCCCAGCCGGGACAGCAACAGTCTCAAGGAGCGGCCAGCTCATACTTCCAGCAAGCGCCTCCCCAGCGAATGGCCGGACCCGCAACTGGCCCACTCCAAGGACAAAGACAGCCAGGTCAATATGCGCCGGCGCCAGTACAATATGCTCCAGCGCCAGTTCAATACGCTCCAGCACCAGTTCAATACGCCCCGGCGCCGGTCCAATACGCCGCCCCGGCACCCGCGCAACCTGCTGTAAAAGCAAGCAAAGCAGGCATCGTCGGAGCGGCAGCACTAGGTGTAGCAGGCGGCGCAATCCTGGGTGGTGTTCTCACCCACGAATACGATAAATATAGCAATCAGCATCATGCCCCACAGAATAACAATGGCATGAACAGCCTGACCGGCGCGATGGGTGGTTTGAGTGTGAGCAATAACAATAACTATTACTACAATAATGACGGCTACAGCAACAATACAGTCATTGTAGAGAACAATACGTACATCGAGAACGATACATATGTAGCAAACAACGCAACATTTGTGGAGAACGACACTTATGTCAACGATACGACGTACGTTAGTGATAGTACGTACGTTGACAACAGTTACGTGGATTCCGGAAGCCATGGAGAAATCTCTGAAACTTATGTTGAGTAAGTATCATGTTGTGTCAGAGCCGGATGAAGAACTCGAGCTAACAAGAACCAGACAAGATACTTATGTGGACTCTGCTGGCGACGTGGAGGTGAGTTTTCCTGTTTTTTCTCAATCTCCTCTCATGTTCATATGCTAACGCAAAACGAAAGGTCGACACTTATGTAGAGGAAGACACATACGATTGGTAATTCTGCGTCACTGTCAGGCATATATGGTAGCATTTCTGATCAAGTATGAGCATGAACGATGCACTATCGGTCTAGAGGAGCTGGCAATCCGACGTATGAATGGAGCTTGCGGGAATTCTCAGCGTTATACTGGCAGGATGATCCAATATATGCATATCGAGAGTCCAAAGCCCAATGTCACGGCCCAGAAAACCTATCACCTTCTGCTTATCAATCACAACGTCTTACGATCTGCAGCAAACATGTAACTAAGCAATAAATTAACTTTTTATTTAGCGGATAATCGTATTCGACGGAACCTGGTATGTAACTCGGACCTTGGTATCAGCAGATATGGAGTCGACCTCAAAAAGTACCATAACTTATGGGCCGATTTGATTTACAATGAGTATTCAATGAGGCCACAAAGAGCTCACAATGAGGAGTCATACCCATTGTCAAGCATTGCTGTTTCTATATCTAATTGTGAAGTAGCGCCAGTCAAAATGCTCCTTCCCTGTATACCCACGTGTGCCGTGCTACCTACCACCTATGCCCATATGTTAGCACCCAAGCTTCCTTCCTCATTTGGCCAAGCATATCTGCGCTAAAACTAACGTCTCTTCATTGGCCTTCATATCTCTACTACTCCCATTGAACATAAAAGTATTATCGTAGTTCGTTCTCGACGTAGAATATAGCATTACCAGTTTTATAACTCGTCTAGACTCATACGCTCAGCAATCCGTAAAATAAACCCTGATCAGAGGTTTGGTAAGATCTGGAAGGATGTCAGACTTGAGAGAAGCATTGCTCCCGTTCAATATCTCTCCCAATATCGCTCCCAATCTTCAAAGACGCGGGAGCATAAGAAATCTTCAGCTCTTTCGCCACATCCCTTATTAGGAATTCACGATGCATAGTTGTTATACCCAATCCGCTTCTCCCCAGCTGCTCTTCCAGACCTGTTCACCTAGACCCACACATCATCGTGCTCCTCCTTCAAACAGCCATCACCCTGGCCTATTTGATCTTGATCACCTTCAGCGCCTCTGATCACAATCCAATGGCCATTGAGCGCGGTGACTTTCTTGTATCCTGTAAGCGCACGGCCTGTCCAGCTTCGGAAGGGGCATATTTTTTTGTCCTCATAAAAGGCCGCCCTCCTACAGCCTACTCTCGAACCTTTCCCCCATCACATTACCACCAGTTCGTTTGTCTGCTGAGCACTCGCTATCAGTCTCTCTAGATCCTCTTGAACTTCTTCTCAAACACCCCTACTCGACAATCCGTTACTATCCAGGTTCATAAGAGCCTTGTCATCGATACCAAAAGCCTGGCCTCAAAGGGTCAGAGATCCATTGTGGAACCCGGTCCAAATAGTGTGGTAAGTTTATCGCGATATCCAAACCACCTCGAAATCCTCTCGAATGGCTTTAATGACCTTACCCCACTCAAACACCTCCTACACGTACTTCTACACGGTTTAACCACACCCATTGCCTCTTCCAAGCTCTTCTCTGTTGTTTGGTCAACCAAGGCAACATTTGTTTGGAATCTCAGCAAGGCTGTTGATCTTTCCTCCCATCACCATCAACTCCCCACAACCCACTTCGCACTCTCCCACAGACATATTGTTCCCACCAAGTTTCTTCTTGTAGTTCGACGTCAAGCTTCTGGGAAGTCTTAGACTCGTCTGTTCAACTCATCACTTCCGCTGCTTGAGTCTCCCAATAACCCAAAACTGTCATCCCACCCACACCATCAAAATCTTGCTGCTCCTCTGTACTCGAGACCATCGTTAACACAAGCTTCAACAGGTCATAGGACTCCCGATGACCCCTAACGACACTATGTCGTCCCATGTACAACGTTCCTATACTCCTCCTGAAGCTTACCCCTCCGACATGTTGAAGAATCAAGGCGCTTCAAATCATGGGGATGAGCCTGATAGCGACGATTCCCAAGCCACTATCTTAACTCCCGCACCAAAACGCAATATTCCATCGAGTCTTGTGCGTCAATGGGAGCAGTCTCCTCAGGCCATTGCCGGCGCCTCAAATGGTAAGTCTTCCCGTCTCCCAAGCTCTTGACCACAGCTAATGAAATAATTTGAAGCTATGTCGTCGCCATATGCCCATCCACCCAATCCCAACCAGGGACCACCACCATATTCGCATATGCCTTCTGGCTATCATTTCGCATCTCCTAGCCATACGCACGCTCCGTATTCGCACACACGCAATTACTCCGGCGCTCAACATTACGCAAATCGTACCCATGACATTCCCCTCCGTAGTAGTCCAGCCGCAAATACGGTAAGTTTATCATTCCGATATCATATAAACCTACTAATTTGTTAGCCTCCTCTCGCCGCTCCGGCTCACACCGCAAACGCTGTCCCTCTGGTCACTCCGGTCACTCCGCGTCGCAATGACCTAGCTTCTACTAATCCATTCACTCCAAATACTGGCGACTCGACCGCTGCAACCGGAACGGGTAAGGCCAAACGTACCGTCAAAGATTCTTCGGGTCGCAAAAACAACGCCGCACCTCGTCCTATTTCTCATATACGCGACGATATCGATCAGACCATCTGGATAATGAAGCACGCCGGCGAAAAGAACGAAGTTGTTCGGGATGTCGTTAATCCAATGCTACCACCTAACGCTAAGCCGTACAGCGCCAAGACTATCGGTACGCGATTCCTTCGACTGTGTCAGAAACAGCGCGAGTGGGATGCACGCCTGGAGGATCCAGCTCCGTTTGTGTTCACCGCTGAGATGGTAAGTTGTTCCCTGGCTCCAGGCTCCCGTTGGATAGGTTCTAACTCTGAATAGGACCAATATCTCCAGGATGAAGCAGTCCCAACTGTGAATCTACAAAACGCGGAAAAAATGGCTCGACTGAAAGAGGCCCGCAACCAAAAGATTGCTGATATGATGAATGCCCAGTTTGGTGATGACAAAAAGCTCAAGGCTGCAGACGTGAAGCAGCGTTTGGAGGATCTTCAGGCCGGACGTACATCAGATGATTCGCAGGGTGATGATGTGGTGGAGACTGCTGAGGAGCGACAGGCTCGTGTTCTACAAGAGGAGGCTACCCGTGCTGCCAATCATGCTGCAGCAAAGAAAGCACACCAGGAAAAGGAGCTGGAGAAAGCTAAAAAGAAGGAGGACAAGGCGCGTAGACTTGCGGCCCAAATTGCCAAGTTGGAAAAGACTGTGGACAAGAAGACAGGCATGCTTACTGATCTTCATGCAAAGGCTGCCAAATTGGTCGGACCTCAGAGCTCATCTGCTCAACCAGCCACTTCACCATCTCAAGACGCGCTGTTCTCTCCAGTCAACGGACAGATGACTCGTAGTGGCAACTCTGGAGACGAAATGGACGAAGAGGCCGGCGAGATCGTCGCACCAGAGACTCCATGTCCAAAGTCCAAGAAGACTTCGAGCTTCTACAGCACAAAGCGTACTTATGGCTTGGCCAAGGGTGACGATCCTCGTAGCAAACTCAAGCAGTATGAGATCACCAAGCTCTGTCAATCTCGCAATCTCGTCTCCACCGGCCAAAAGGCTGCAATCTGCAAACGCCTCGCCGATAGCGATGCCGCCATGTCCATCGAGGAGCTCCAGACGATGATGGAGAAGCGCTCACTCGAAGTCGACGGTTCCAAAGACGAGCTCATTGCACGACTTGTTCAGTACGACCTTGCCAACTCCGAATGGGGTAAGATGTTGTCCACCGTCACTCCCGAGGAGCTCGATTCGCCTCTGGAGAACTTGCCGCACGGAATGGGCAATCTCATGCAGCCCTCTCCAGCGTCCGTCAAGCGTGCCCGTACCCCAGAGGACGAATACGAAGACGGTATCACCTCTCCTACCAAGCGTGGTCGCTCTGACCTTACTCCTGCTGGCCCAGTGCGCAAGATTGACTTTAGCATGCTCGGTCGCGATTCTCTTCAGAAGTAGTGGTGTTGGTTGGTTGGATTTGCTGATGATTCGCCTCTAGCATGTTGTTGCGGGGCGCTTATCATGTTGATGTGTGTAGTTATGCATTTTGCCTATATCGGTCACTGCAAATCTTTGTGTTGTTGATTAGCATACCAGATTAAGGCCTTTTCTATGGGGGTCAGTCATGTTCAGGTTGTATACCTGTTGTTTCACTTGCCAGATAGGCTTGTGTGAAGTTGTATAGAACTTCAGATAATGATGAGAATGCATACGAATTCTCAAAATTTTACTACAATCAGTGATACGTGAAGTTTCAAGTTACGCTAGCGAAAAGTGCATTGAAAGAACATTTGAGAGAAAGAGATGGAGATTAAAGAAGGAAAGGAAAACTCAGCATAACACCAAGCTGTCAATTTAAGTCGTAGCGTCAAAACCGCGTCACAAGGTATGCGATAAGACTTGGTCAAGATACTCAGATGCTAAAAAGTGCTATGCGAGACGTAAAGTTGAAGACTAGTATGCTTTGCGCTGATGGCGATGGTAGGTGAAAGCGACGCGATATAAGCAGCGGATTGATTACCCAATGAATGGCTTAATGGCTCCGGTTGCTGTAGACCATTCAAGGCAAAGCCTCAATAGATATAAATCAGATGTCTGATGAAGACGGCGGTGGGAGTTGAGAAGGACGAATAGAGGTGAGGTTGCGATGATGACGTTGAAGATCTGACCAGCTTCCGTCCCATGTGAGAGATCCCGGTACCTCCTCCATCAACACCATGACATTCGCCCTTTGCTCTACAGATTCTCTCGCGAAATATTCCCAAGTCTAATGCACCTCTCCCTCTCCGGGCTATTATGAGCCGGCTTTTGGCCACAGGTCGCCTGTGTTTTCGTCAATCGCCCCTCCAACACGCGCCTCGAATCCCCTCGCGCATCAGTTCTTTCCGAGTCCAATCTCGACAATTTACAGCCCCAAATTTCGCCGGATCTCCACCGCGGCAACGAAAGGGTGTACTTCTAGCATCCGCTACCATTCTTGCGCCGGCCGCGTTCATACAGCTGAGCAATGAGGACAATGATGATGGCAAGACGGGCGAGGAGCGCATGCTAGAGCAGTCGCGCGCTGAACTCGCAGACCATGTCCCAAGAGTCCTTGAGAACTCGACAAAGATACGGCGAGGCGTATACTTCTTCTTGGACTTGTATATCTGGGAGCCATTATGTACCGCATTGCGCTTCGTACACCTAGCCGTTATCTTTGTGCCCGTCATTGTGACTATCCCAATAATATGGATTGGGGAAACGGTACCCGCCAGAGATAATGAGAGGTGGGGAACATTATGGTGGTATGGGTTTTTGGTTCGGTCTATGGAAAGAGCTGGGGCTGCGTTCATAAAGGTAAGTTCTGCATAGAATTAGACTCTGGAAAGCGGTTGACTAAGTCGTCGATAGCTGGGTCAATGGGCGGCTTCACGATCAGACATATTTCCTACCGAGATGTGCAAGATAATGTCAAGTCTGCACTCCAATGCTCCACCACACTCTCTCGCAGCAAGCAAGAAGATCATTGAGCACGCCTTTGATCGAGATTTTAAAGACATCTTTGAGGAGTTTCAGGAGAAACCATTAGGCGTTGGTGCCATTGCCCAAGTCTACAAGGCAAAACTCAGTCCCGACCTTGCTGTTCCGGGCGATATCGATATACAAAAGCCACAGAGCATCACCCAGACCTTAAAAGAGGGTGTCGACACAGCACTGAAAAGCACACCGCAGCGAGTGCCGTCTACATACGTGGCTATAAAAGTACTTCATCCGGGCGTTGATCGCATCGTCCAGCGCGATCTTCGCATAATGGGCTTCTTTGCCAGTATCATAAACCTTATCCCTACCATGCAATGGCTCTCCTTTCCAGACGAGGTAGTCCAATTTGGAGAGATGATGAAGCTACAACTGGATCTGCGAATTGAGTCTGCAAATCTCACTCGATTCCGCCAAAACTTTGCTGAGCGAAGTACAGCTTGGTTCCCATTCCCATACACAGACTACACAACTCGCAACGTATTGATCGAGGAGTTTGCACAAGGCATTCCACTAGCCGATTTTCTGGAAAACGGAGGTGGTGCTTTTCAGAAAGAGATTGCAGATGAAGGTCTAGATGCTTTCATGCGCATGTTGCTCATCGACAACTTTATCCATGCCGACTTACATCCCGGAAACATCATGGTCCGCTTCTACAAACCCAAGAATCTAGGAGTACCCTCTTGGCGAGGCAAGAGCAAAGATGCTATGAAAACGCTGAAAGAATCTACCGACGTGACGGAAGAAGTCCTCTCGAGACTTCGACCTTGCAGGGGCAAGCACGAAGAATGGATAGCACAACTCAAACAAATCGACACTGAAGGCTACAGACCGCAGATAATTTTCATCGACACTGGATTAGTGACAGAACTAAACGAGTTGAACCGTAAAAACTTCTTGGATCTTTTCAAGTCCGTTGCAGAATTCGACGGGTACAAGTCTGGTCGACTGATGGTCGAGCGCTGTCGTTCACCGGATGAGGTCATTGATCCGGAAGTGTTTGCTCTACGGATGCAACATCTCGTCCTCGGCGTAAAGAGTCAGACATTTGCGTTGGGAAACATCAAGATTGGCGATATTTTGAATGAGGTTCTGAGTATGGTGAGAATGCATCATGTCAGACTTGAAGGAGACTTTGTCAATGTTGTCTTGAGTATTCTGCTGCTGGAAGGTATCGGGCGCGCCTTGGATCCGGATCTTGATCTATTTGCTGGGTAGGTGAACTTGAACGTTCTGATAGTGTCATCACTAACATAGAACTGTAGTGCTTTACCAATCCTTCGCCAGCTGGGCGCGCAAGGTGGATCAGGAATGATTCGTGGAGGCGATCTTTCAATGCTTAAGGTCTGGGGCGGACTAGAAATACGAAGCTGGTTGCAAGCTTCGATTGAAAGTGTAAGTTTGACATATCCCTCCAATCGCTTTTCTAATGAATGTCTAGGTGGAACGTTGCGTCAAGTACGACTTGCTGTCGCCGAATGTGTAATATAGCAATGTAATTCTCCTGTAGATTGCTGATGAGTACACGACGAATGAAATCATCCTTTGAACAGTGCCAGTCCAAGAGTTTGGTGACCTGCAGCATGGTGGCTCAACTACATCACAAAATTAGAAGAAGCATCTGCATCGTACTCGACTCATATATTGCATGTGAATGGTATCAATATCCCGGCTTCTCGTCGTCTAGCAAAGTCAAGCCAAGCCAAGTCTGTGTAGGTATTGCCTTGCTCATATAGCTTATCCACAATATCTTTTCAAGAAAATGTCTCGAATGTCAATAAACCGGACTCCGCGCCAGCCGCACCATAACCCAACGCCAATGATTACTCAACGTCGTCGCCTCTCATAACATCTTATACCTTATCCATCTCGTCGACGAGCTTCTTAACGGCATCCACTGTAGGCTTCGGACCACCAGCAAACGAGAGTAACACTTTGCCACTCTTGTCTACCGCAAAGACACCACGCTTTGTCTTGTGAGCTGTGCCTTGCTGCATACCGATCGCACCAATGAGAGTATACGCCGAGTTGCAGAGAAGGTCGTACTGGAGGTTTTGCTTGGTTTTGAAGGTAGTGTTTGACTTTGGAGAGTCACCTGAGAGGCCATAGATGACGAGCCCCTTGGAATGGAGGTATTCGCTACCATCGCGGAATGCGCATGCTTGTACAGTGCCTAATGGAGAGAAATGTGGTTAGCTTGTAGTTATAGAAATGGTGGAGCTCGAGCTCGAGCTTTGAGTTTCCAGATGTTTGTGAACTTACATCCTGGAGTATTGGCTTTTGGGTATGTGAACAGCACCACGCCTGCTTTGCTTTCGTCTACGAGCTTCTTCAGCGTCACCTTCTTTCCGTCTTGCGTCTCGAGCTCGCCGCCAAAGCCCTCCAGGTCGATGGTGTCGCCTACAGCTGGCGGTCCTTGCTTGCTGGGCTCGACATCAGGCTTGCTGGGTTCAGCATCAGGCTTCTCGACCTTAGCGGGCGCTTTATCTTCCTCCTCTTTTGGTTCAGATGCCTCTCCGAGAGCAGCAGCAGCAGCTGGGGCCGCGGCCTTTGCCTTTGCTGCCTTTTTTGGCGCAGGAGTAGGTTTAGCAGCAGCCTTTTTCTTAGCTGGTCGCGTTTCGGCTGGCGGGGCACGAGCAGGGCGTTTTCTAAGCTCCACCATGATGAATTGCGTTGGAATCGAGGTTAGAAATTGAGATGAATGAAAGATCAATTCAGCAAGATGGGAGAGATGAAGAAAACAAGAGGGCGACGACGGATGGAGCCGAGCAATCAAGGCGATAGATGTTGGACTTTTTGTAAACGCCTCTTTCCTCTGTAAGATCTAGTTGTGGCGGTCTAGGACCTCCTGCCGCGTCGAGCTGCAATTTCTCTCCAACCAGCAAGTAGAGTAACTTGTAAAATAAAGATAACAATCTGCAGATATTAAACATTGATTGTACCAATAATTCAATTCCCTAAATCTTCTGGCGGCGAGGCTACAATTTCTCAAAGTTGGGAGCCCTTCTCAGCACCCGCCTCTTTTTATCCAACACCCACTCCAGCGACGGCGATGTACCTAAGAGTATTCCTCTCCACTCTTGTTCTGCGCTGCTCTTCTCGTCCGACCCTGTTCCGTAATCCTGTTCTTCGCCTCACCTTAGCAAGTCCTGCGATACGTCAAAATTCTTGCGTAAATGTGCTGGGTCCTCGTATTAGCTCCATGTCATCCGTGGTTTCGGGATTATCCATTGCACTGAACGACTGGTTGTACTCTAAAGAGGTGATGCCAACACTGCCCCTTTTCCAGTCCAATCTCACTGATGGACTTACCAATTCTATCAAATCAAGCCGCACGTCACCATTTACTCATCTATGAGACAAATCCTCCTACTATCTATCTCTATGGAGCTACTACTACTACGTAACTACAGTCCGCTCTGGCCGATACTACTCGCTTTTGAATCCACTGAGAGAGAAGCCCGATGCACAAGTGCTACCAGACCTAGTCAGGCTATCATAATTACTTCATCGATTTCGAGTGCTGCTGAACAGCTGATCAGTAAGAACAAGTGTTTGGGCATATCCAAATGACCTCATGTTTGAAGCATACAACTTGATTCTTGCGGTCTTGTACTTTATCAGAGAGCTTAATTATATTATAGGCATTTCGAGGCATTGAGTTTGCCTACCCAGCATCTGAATGACGAAACAGGTCAAATGTTCATTTGGCCAACAATGCTCAAAAATATTCAGCAACTATCTCGAGATTCTCGACGCCCTTTGGTAATTTTTCTCTCGACACGGCTTGTCCGAGCCAAAACAGCTGCGGAAAGCCTTTGTACACATCAGGCGTGTTCTCTCGCAATACCCAGCCCTTCCATGAAATGGGTTCTCCAGTCTGAAAACCTTCACCAGGAGCCCACTTCAACAGCCCGTCCGTGTCGTCAAAGAAGAAGCCAGTGTCACCGCGATTTTCAAATATCTCTGCCTTCTCTAGTTCCGTACCGGAATGGATCTCTGCGCCTTCTGTGCTCATACACATGCCCCATACTCGTGTATCAAACCCAGCCAACAGCTTCCCATCTTCCTGAAAGAACTTGATGAACTTTGGCGGTTCTGGGGTTATGACTATGTCGGCATGGCCGCCTGAAGTGTAGCGCAGATATTGGCCGACATATGCACTGTTCGTGCAGGCTTTGACCTTTAGGAAGAAGTAGTTCCTGGCATTTGACATGGTTGCGCTGTGGAAGTAATGTGCTTCTGTTATAATAGTGATCCTGGAATAACAATGCTCATGAGAGACGGATAAGCATTGTCCTTGTCGCGGGTTAGCAATTGAAGAGGACTCTGGCTGAGACACCATGTTATGCAGTGTAGGAGACCTTCGATTGATCTTCTGCAAGATCTTGCTAAAATTAGAAACTTCTGGATGGATCGCCTAATGGTTCTATCTCTAGAATCAGATTGAGACCAGGGAGCCTTGCATGCCCTGGAAAAACAAGACAAGGTATCACTACAAATGCTCATACCGCTCAAGATTGTACTCATATAGGTAGGTAAGGCCTCGAAATCGACTTAGTTGGATCCACTTCCCCAGTCCGTCTCGACTCTCAGGAAGCATATTGATTGAAGACGCAGCATGGTACATTCAAGGTTATTATTTCTTGAAGCTGTATAAGGCAGTGTTACAGTATGGCTCATCTCAGGCTCTGACTAACTTGTTGACCAGATCAGTCGCTCACCAGAAACTGCCCCTGACCGGAAAAGGCTCAACGCTTTCTCAGCCCTTTCGAGCATATCCTTTCCTTCCATTATTCTGTAAGAAGCCGGTTCTATGTCTCCGGATTGTAGCAAGGCTGGCATAACGACTGGTTGTAAGTTATTGGCAGCAAACTCGTCCTGTCAGATTGTTAGTGGCAACAACGTCGCAGGTAGACTGTAGGATCCGGAAACATCACCAACCTTGGTATAAAAATGAGTCCTCACTCCAACAGGATTTGATCCATCTTTCCAGTCCACGTGTATTTCGGGATCTTTCACATCCATCGAGTAGATTGGCTCGACGGTTTCTGTTGCAGTTCGAACAATGACCGGCAGCATGATTGCAATGGTGGATCCAGGTCCAGCGATTTGAGCAATTGGCCTGACTGATCCTTCCAGAGAACCAATACAATCCACAAAATATCTGAAGCCCGGTGGTCCAGCCGCGTCCCTCAATTTCTCAACGACATCTCCGTCCCTGTAGTCGAATGCTTTAGTCGCACCTAACTGCTTCAATCGCTCGTGATGTTTCATTCCAGCTGTGGCCACAACATTGGTATAGCCCGCCCATTTCAGCAGAGGCAAAGCGAACCAGCCAACACTACTACTCGCACCCCAGACCAGCACTGGCGTATCCACGTTCCGAGGTTTCCAGCCATCAGGTTTCGGCCAAGGAAGCTTCATCCCCAGCTCTGTCCGCAATGTATGCCACGCAGTGACAAAGCTATCCGGCACAGTTGCGTAAGCTCGTTCATCTGCTCCGTCGGGTATGCGACCCATCATCGTCTCAGGCGCAGTCAGGTACTCCTGACCAGATTTTTCCTTGTTGTCACGCCAAGTGAAGCCAAAGACAGGATCTCCGATTTTCAGCCCAGTTTGAGTTTCCGGGCCCAGTGCAGCTACCGAGCCAGCAAAGGCGCCATTCCAGCCAACGTTGGGTAGGCCACCAAGAAGATTGCCATCCGCAACGTGTAGGTTAAGTGGACTAGATGCAGCATAAGATACTCGAACGAGAACCTCGTTGGCCTCGGGTGCTTTGGTGGGGACGGTATGAAGCTCAAGTGGAGCACGTTTTGCGATAGCTACCACGCGCTTGTGAGATTTTGGGATGGGTGTAGACATAATCACTCGTGAAGTATGAAAGAGTTGCCGAGGTTTGGTGCTTCGTGATCTTATGATCGTGATTCGTGACACCAACCTTGAACTTTATGGACGTCGTAGTTCTTTAGCAGGCAACTCGGGCTTTAGACGAACGCATACAAAGCGGAGGAAGATCGGAAATACGAATATACATCATCCGCATTATTACAAACCAGTGCAATGACTACATAACTTCCTTGTATGGAGCTACAAGTGGTAGACGCTACCTGTATTTGGTGGAGTATTTGTAAGCTTTGTGCAAGCCTCGTCAGGGTATTCGCCAACTCCAAATTTCTTTAGGAACTATCTACCCCTAACAAAAAGCGAGTCAATGAGTACGAATCATCGTACAAGTCTTAAGATGCTTGTTGGGAGTTGAAAAAAGAAGCAGAAAGTACCATGATATTTCCGCGGCTGAGTACGAATTTTGTACGAACGCGCCGTATTGCTATTTCGTTCTGGCCAGATATACATCTTATTCCAGTATATGAACGAAAACTTGGACTAAGGGTCAACACGTTGAAACCGAAAGCTACTGTTCAGCAAAGTGATTGACCACTATGATCTCACGAACGAGCTCATTCTGCTGACGAAGCTTCGTGAGGGAAGAAAACACATGGGGGAATTGTGAAAGTATTCACAAGAATGCGATCTCAGCTGTAGTAAATGACAAAATAACGCTCTGTTCGACGGCTTATCAGGTACCTCGATACTGAGTTACAAGACCCAGCTCATTGTGAAAAATTCAGGTTACCTCTGTGTGTATTGCAGCCAAAAAATGGTAATATACCGGTATTCAAAACTCAAAAAAAACACTCTTGTTCCAAGATGAATTGGACAGTTTCAAATGTAGAAGTTGCTTCCTACCCGATTTGAACGAGTGACTTCTTGATAACAATCATAGACTGTACTAGTCAAGCTATAATGGGTTAGTCAACCGCTAGCTTGAAGAAGAAAGATCGTCCTTACCGCTCTACCAACTGAGCTAAGGAAGCTTTGCAACCATTTTCGCATAAATTGTATATAAATCACTACTGCAAGTAGCTCCCACGAAGTTTTTCGAATAGAACTATTTGATCCCGAAATGGGAACAGTATTGTTAATTAATGCTTATGGTATTCGAAAATGAGTTTCCTACTGTCTGGTACTCTCAAAATATACTACCCATGCTTTCAGGATACATGTCACTACTGCGTGCGCTTTTATAGACTCTACAGCAATCAGATGAGGTTGGGCGCGATGCTAAAGCATTCTCGACAGTTCGAATCTTATCATCTCACTTTACTCATCTCTGTTAACGATACAAGGACCTCTAGATATTAGGAATGTTGGAAGTAAGTGTAGAAACTCTCGTCTAGGTCACCACTACCTACCTAGGTAGTACTTGTATCTTACAAATGATAAGATTTACCATTAAAACAACCTCTATGAGTAGGTAGGTAGCTACTAGGTAGTACTTACGCCATGTCTTTCGTTGCAAGATCACTCCCAGTCAGCTGTTTGATCTCAAGCTACACTTCATAATCCATTAGCTTTCACGCAATCGGGTTTATATTGTAAACATTTGGGCATTCTATTACGAAAGTGGTTATTGGCCACATGTGATAATCGTAAGAGAACCAAAAGCTATCAATCAATTGGCACACTGATAAGCGCAACATGAAGGACGTCGGCACCCCCGAAGAGGGTGGGATCAAGGCCATACGCACATTGAAAGCTTAGTAGCCATACTTCAGTTGCTCAGGGCTTTCATCAATGTGCAGGGCCTCCAGATGCTTGGTTGGATCCAGTCTTCCGTGTCGAAAGCGGACGTACATGAGCCTTTCATAACAATTCCCAAAAGCATGTCAGTTCTTTGAAGCGTTTTTGACGCTATTCATTGCCATGTGAGAACTGTACTATTATACATTTATCCCAAGACTTTCTTGCTTTCGTTCCATGTAACATGAATATGCAACATTAATTTTGAAAGCACTGTTTCAAGGTATTTTTGAGTTAGTCGTCTTCATCAAATCTCGGTCTCGCTCAACTATGCTTATGTTTCACATCTTAAAGGACCACTCTCAGCCCGAATAACTGAGAAGAATCGAATAAAGAGAATGTATCTGCATCTGCTCATCCAATCAGAGTTTTGGTATTTCTTCAATTCTGTTATTACTCTTTCTTTAGGTTAGGTGGACGATAGCAAGAAATCGAGTTCGCTTGGGCCACCTCTACTATGCTCATTCTCGGCCAATTGTTCCAAAAGGCTCAAGAACGGATCATTTTCGCCATCAGCTTCGGACACTGCAGAAGCCATTGATATAGCTGGAGTTAAATCTGATGTTAAGATTTTGCTTTCAGGGGGTTGCAACTTTGGCGTCGCTGATGGACTTGCGTCGAAGTGTGTGGGCATTGTGAACATGGGATCGAATGTACTTTGAGGTTCAGATCCGCTTGTGGGACTAGTAGCGTAGCTCAATCCTGGGGTGAAGCTATAGTGGTTTGCACTCGGCTCGCTGCCCTCATGATGGTTTGGAAAAGCTTGCTGAGGAAGTGGATCTGTTGCTGGCGCCGGGCCAGGTGATATTGGAGATTGGTTGTGATTTCGTAAATGGTCCCCATTGACCTTAGGGAAGACACCTTGATTAGTGGCTCGACGTTTTCGTGGTCTGTCGCCGTGACTCGATGCCAGTGTTATAGTCGAATCCTCAACGCCATCATATGGCGGATACATTGGAGGTTTGGTATAACTCGAGGCATAATAACCGTTCTGAGTGTCCTGGCTTGCATGTCGAGATTGTATCCTGTGACTGGTCAGCTCATATTTACATATTATGATGAGGTTCTACCTACACACTAATCTCTGAGCCCAAAGTAATATTGGCCAGCACCAAAAACGCACCATCGAAGACTTGTCCTTGATATCGATCAAAGAAGTCATCATAATTGACAACGGGAGGGACCCTAGCAGCATTCGAGGCGAAAGACCGTGCCAATTCGGAGTGTGCAACATAGATAGACTGTAGTGTATCTAGTTGATGCTGAGCCCCCGTGTAAATGAACCGCAAATCTGCAAGTTGCCGTAACTCCAGAGAGAAGAATTCCTGACTCTGTGAAAACACTTGGCCTTCACCGCCTCTGTAGAATGATCCATGTACGTGAATTGTTCCTGCTGTGCAGATACAATAGCCCACAAAGGCTGGCCACTCTCTGACGTTGCTTCGACTCTTCCAGTATTCCACCAATTCAGCGATGGCGTTCGCGTGAAGAAAGCACATATTTGTAGCCTCGATCCTCCAAGATTGGTTTTGTGAAGTTCCCGACAGTTCGAAAAGGTCCACTGGCAAGAAAGGCCGATATATCAGACAGTGGATCAAATGGTAGATGAGTTTGCTCAGCACCAGAACTGTGCTATCGCTGTGTCCAAATAGAAGTTCCAGTGACTGGAATATTTCTCGCGTTTCAGTAGCCCAAACATCTAGTTCCTGTCGAATTTTCGAAAGCATAGACATCGCATGCCAGGGAAAATGGGAGTCTGCCTTTGGACCACCCGCCGCCAGGTAGCGATTTGTGAGTCCAAGAATTCGAACTGCTTCGATAAACATTCCTACGGCATCTTGGTTGGATTTCAGACCTCCCATATGCTGCAAACTAGAAGCTCCAGAGAAATAATTACTTTCAGTCAGCATGCCGTGAACACCGGTAACGCATGGTAGTCGAAGAATGATACACTCGTCTGGTATTAGGCACGGTCGTTTTGACCCGCAAGCATAAAATCGGTCTAGGAGGTAGCAGGTCCAGAACGCTCGACGTCGTGTGTCCCGCTCCTTGGTGGAAATTTGAATGTGTCCGGGTAATTCCCGATGTAGGTTCAATGCGTATGCCATAGTGATTGCGGTAGCTTTTATTTGTTAGACGAGCATGAAAACTACATGTTCCAAACTTACAGAGATACATGTATGCTTTCTTTCCGCGACCAGATTGAAAAGCGTGCTGAGAGAGCAACAAGAGTGTGACTAAACTTGACATTTGTGGCTCATCAATGTCAAGTGACTGCCTAGCCTGCTGAGCATAATGCTCGCTGGCGGTCACAGCTTGATCATGATCCGCAAAAAGGTTCGAGGTTCTGCATAAACATAAGCATCGATCAACGCAAACCAAAGAACCACTTACCGAGAGCCCAATGCGTAAAGTGCAAGAAGTTGATGGGCATCGATAGAGCCGTTTCGCCATTTTCGTCGAAAGCAAGCTTCATCACAGATGTAAAATGGCTTTCCGTGAATTCGTGAAAAGTAAGAGTTTATGAGATGTTCGTTTAATTCGTTAATTCCATCAGCTGGTGTTTCCTTTATTTGTCTGCTGTTTGTTAGTAGACGCCATAAATATGCAATGATAGTCATACCGTAATCGATTGATGGGAGGAATAGAGTGGGTAATTGTTGATGCTGATGTTGGAGTTGTTATGTCAGATACAGCGTCAGAGACTGGAGTGTTTAAGGTAGAAGATTGTCCGTTTGATGAAATATCCCCTGAGGTCTGGATAGCAAGTCTCGAGGCATCTGCTCTCGAACTGGCTGTTTTCCTATCTTCTGGTTTTAATTGTTTCTCTAGCCCATCTATTCTTTTCAATAATGCTTCAAGTACGTCTGTTTTGGGCCCGCGTTTCTTTGGAACTGCATCTATGTCCGGTTCAGCTTCCAAATTTTCATCTGAGACTCTACAATCGAACATACCGTATATACAAGGAACAGCGAAGACTTGGCAAGCCTCACAAGACGGTCGAAGACGATTGCACTTGATCTATTATTTGTAAGCTATTGAACTCTGAGCGAAAGTCGCAGAGTCATACCTTGCGCTTGCGACAGCTTTTACAATTCATCAGTTCCCTCGGCTCAGTGGCCACTCTGCGAGGGGTTAGGCGATCGATACCGATTTGTGGCCGAGTCGGGGGAATTGAGGCCATCATCAACATTGGTTCTGGCAGCCCTTGTGGGCATGGCACTTCGTTTCCACGGCAAATGAGAAGTATTATTCGGGTGTGTAGACAGAGACTGATGTCGGACTGTTGGATATGTTTAGAGATGGCCAAGCAGCGACATTAAGCTGGCCTTCCAGTAAACATGGGCCAACAAGTTAGACTATGCAGGGACTTCGGATACTCGCGACTCCCTGGTCATCATCCGAGCTTGAGCACGAGGTATATGGGATCGACCAGGACGCCCTGTTCATTGGAAATAGGTTATTACCAGTATTCGCTGCGACAGTGCTGGCGCGCGGACAGCCGACAAAGGATATCTTACTGGGCTGACTATGTCTTGTTACTACACCAAGCAGGCCAATATGTACCACCGAAGCTTCGAAATATCCTTAAACGATGAGCCGCTGGCAGTCCTTGATCCTTCAAATGTAGATCGCGAGCTACATGCAGCGGTGGATCAACAAGTTTGATTCTTGCAACCTTTGAACATCGCCCTGTCTAAACCATACAGAACAAGCCCAAGCCAGGACCGCTTCAACTTACTACCGGGTAATTTTGTTTCGTTTGCATGCACCTGTCAGAAAAACATGGATAGAAAGGGGGTTGGACAATTTTGCTGCTATGAGGAGTGGGGCAAGAGCAGTGACGGGTAAGAGTAGTATGCAGAATGAATGATGTGCTGGCCACCGCTGGCTGCTATACGTTTTTATGCGTAGTGCCCCAATGAACACAAGGTCGAGATACAACGTGTATAGGGGATGTTCTCATGGATTAGCTTCAGCAAGCATTCGCCACTGTACAGCTAGGTACACTTGGACACACTTGGACTTGATTTCCGCTATGTCTTCGAAGAACATCTGTAGTAATAATGCGGGATCTCCAAACTAGATCTGACCCTAATGCTGTCAAGGTACGGCTTCAGGGCCGACTTTCCTCTGTGTTCTCCACGTTGATTTACCGGCACCGTGGAAAGGGTTAGACCTGCCGGGACTACCGAGCCCACTGGTGTTCAATGAACGACAGAAGACCCGGATTTCTTCAACAATCTATGCAGGACGGTTTATATCCCAACAAGTGATAACTTTCGTTTCAAGTCCTACAGCATCTATGCGGATTGTGACCATTCGTCCATCAATGCCCTGTCGTTGGAAAGTTTGAAATAGTAGTTTAGTGATGTTAACAGCCAATAAGGTCCAATATAGATGTACGTCGGCCTCGGACAGCGACGCTAAACCCGCATTATGCTTCCATAGGAAAGAAATCCAAAGTGGTAATCTAAGTTTAACTATTCTTGGTCATGGGATGTACGGACAAAGCCTGAAAGCTCGAGCTAGGTGGAACCCTAAGGCATTACGTCCAGATGCTGTATAGACACTCGGCTTTGGGGATTAGATTAATTGATAGAAATCAACCCGGAAAGTTGCCTAAATGAGCTCGGCTCGTTTCGCTGCCACTCTCCTCTTCTACTTTGGTAAAACCGCCGTGGCCGAAGCACGCTATGCTTGTAGTTTAGATCTTGCTGTCGTACGACAAGGTGGCATTGTTCTACATAGCGATCAACCTAGACTTTGAATGCTGTGAAAAAGATGTCTGATATATAGTTCGAATGCAAGATCAATAGCTTCGACAAGCCATCATGCAACACGATCGCCGTGCGTCGGTATATTGCCAGTCATGCCCGCCTCAAAATGAAGCACGCCCACACGCAAGCCGTACAAAATCATAAGGAACATTCTGGCCAACCAAAAGCCGAATTGTTTCTACTGTCGTCCAGGCGCTCACATCGTCTATGCTGTATGCCGTCCATCCGAGGCTCGATGCTATTGCAAGTGGATCTCCTCTTTTTGGGCCTTCTGTGAGATCTAGAAACACTTTACCCGCTGTGACTCCTGGTTGCCGACCACTGGAGCTATAGTGCTTCAACAATGGTCCTACAAGAAGGCTCTTGTCCCCGGGTAAGGCACTAATGATGACAAATGGATGCTCAAAGTGTCTCAAGTCTTCAATGGCTGTTACTGGCGTTACATCTGCAGACAATGTTCCTCTGGGCTTGAATCCGATAGTGTAGATTGGCCCGATCTGCAGACTTTTCAGAGCAAAGACTGCTGAAGCAGCGTCATTTTCGGAGCTAGCAAGAACAAGAGCTGCTCTACTGCTATAAGCGGATGGAAGAAAGTCGCGAGTTAAAGTAGCTCTAATCCCCTTCCAGATTGCATTTTCTCCCATGAAAGACTGTCGAAGCCCATCGGACCGTACGACTATAGTATCGACCAATCCAGTGGCCCGGGATGAGCTCGAAAGATGGATTGAAGAGGCTCTGGATGTTGGTACAGGAGGATTCAGGTATGCACCACCAAATCTCGGTTGCTTAATGAGAGCATCTATGTATGGTGCTTGCTCCATTGAAATGACCAAATGAGGAAGGCTGAGTTCATTGAAGCATTTCTCAAAGAAAGTGGACTGTGACTGAGGGCTCACACTTCCAATACCATAGAAGTCTAGTTTTGGAAGTTCTCCCATGCTGTGAAGTGAGCTGTTGATCTCCGCTGCACTGAGTTGTCCAGGGGCCGCAATCATTGGTAAAAGGGGATGAGTGATAGGGGTAAATATCTTGTTGAAGCATCTTGATATTTGACCAGCCCGATTCATGTTGAGTCCAGATAGAGGCGGGTGGGAGTACTCGGCTTGAATCATGGATCTGAAATATTCCAATTCATAATTCTCTTGCATCGTACTCACGACTACGATCATTTTCACCACATCTCCGTAGACTGCGCCAGCGCGAAACAGTTCCCGTGCCTCGGGGGCTGTCCATTTGAAATTTCCGGAAAAGTCATGGAAGGCAGATATGATTTTCGTTGCTCCTTTGCGTTCCGAGAGCGCTCGTCGAATTTCTGCAGGCAACCACAATTCCACATCAATGTATTCGCAACCCCATTGTATTGCCTTGTACAGATAGTCGTAAAATAAAGTAGGATCATCCATTGGGAACCGACCATTCTCGTTTGTGCATCTCGTGGTGTAAATGATTGGAAGCTCTGTGCGTTGTCTTAAGGTCATGACTTGCTCACCAACGTATTCTAGACTGGGTATCTTGCGAAAGGAACCATCCGGTAAGGGTTCTTTTAATAGGTCAACTCGAAGTTCAATCGCGTCGGCGCCAACGGATAAGATTTCAAGGTTTGGTAGAGCGGCATTCACGTCTGGAAAAGTTGTGGATATGAATGACGTTCGTTCCTTCTTGGCAAGGTCTCTGTGAGGACTGATTTGGCCTAATATGAATGAAAGGTATCTGGATAGATCTCGTCTATCAAATGGGGATGATCTGTAAAGGTATTCGTAGTGACAAAGAGAGGTAATCGCATTGTCGGGAGGATAGGGGCCGTCTACGTTGTGAGCGTAGACTACAACACGTTCTGAGTCTTTAGAGTTCCACTGGTGGACAAAGTCGGAAACCGGGATTCCGACGATGGTTGAAAGGTCTTGTCTGTGAATATCATCGCGACCTGATAGGAGACAGGAAGCCTGTCCGAGGACATCGCCCACAATGTTCACAAACTCCTCTTGTTCTGAACCATAAACGACAAGAAGTGCGGGCTGCTCGGAATTGAGTAAAGCTTGGATTTCAATTATGCTTCTTTTCTTCCGGATGGCGTTTATTGCGCCATTGGGTCTCAAGCGGGTCTCCGTTCTGATTTCTGTGCTTGTAGCCATGATATGTGACGCATCGGCAAGTCCCGGCCTATTTCCTACAACTGGCTTGAATATCGCCGAGGCTGGTCTCGGGCGCGGCGTAAGATTCAGCAAGAAATGCCCCAGGCCGATAGTTTGGAGATGACTCTTGTTGTCGCTCACTCTGCAAGAGGCTCAGGATTTCTGAAAATCTACGACTAGGCTGATACCGAAGTCCTGTTGTAGGTTCCTGAGATCTGAGAGATGTCGGCGCCCCGGTTTCGCATGCTGATCCAGAGAAGGCAAGATAAATGGAACTGGGCTTAAGTGCACGACGTTGTAACCTGAAGGTCGAGAATAGCTCTCTTCACCGTCCGGCGTGATTTGGAAGCTTCGAAAAGAGAATTGGCAAAGGATGAGGATGGAATGCTGGGTAACGACGAAGTTGAGGTAGGTGCGAAGATCATACACCAGTGAGATCAAGGGGCATTTTCTAGAATACTTCGAAATGGAATCAAGCCAACCAATGAACTTATCGGCAGTCCAGGTTGTATTAGTGTCGGCCTCCACGGCTACGGAAATATCAATATAATCATAAACACGCAGCGCAAACTCGGAAGTTCTTGAGAGCAGTAATGAAGCCCGGATCTAACATTTAATATATTTACCCACCAATTACCCGCGCCGTAGATCCCCGTCAGGGCCAATGATCGTAATATTATGACCACCTAACGCAAAGTGCATGTCCAAGGTACGTATTGAGTATTTCCAAGAGTCAAGACCTACATAGAGGTGCTTACTCTACTCGCTTCGTTGAAGGTCGAATTATCCGTGTTCTTCTCCCATTTTCGCGATTTTTCCTGGACTCTTAGGGAATGATTTTTGAACACTGTAGGCCGCGCATCTATGTATAGTTGCTGGCATGTTTACGTAGAGTAGATCCAACGGTTCGTGGCGAAAGCTTAGGGTATTTTCCGTGAGACGGATAATTAAGTTTGCGGAAACGCCTATATGCAAATGGAGAATTTATATCACGACCCAAGAAGGAATAAACCGCGGGACAAAATCTGCGCACTTCGTATTACTAAACGACCAAGATTGAACAAGATCGTCAAAAGCTTCAATTCCACATCGCCTTCCAGAATCTTGCGATTTTTTTCTACATTCGATGGCTCCCATCACACTCGATAAATAGGGCATCACATGGGAGGCAACGTACTTGATGGGACTAAATATTAAGCATGGCTCGCTTAGGTTTATGTCAAAATTGCGAAAATGTGATCTCTCATTTAGAAGTGCTATGGTAGACATCGCAGTCGATGGGAGACACTGTAGTAGATGGAAACTTGCGAATTGTGAAGAAGAATAAGAATAGGCAAGGTGCAGATACTATAGGAGGTTGCGACTACTTTCAGCTATGTCGAATCCCCTGAACCAGGAACTGTGCAGCTGAAGATCTTGCCTGATAGTCCGTTCTTCATTTCCGCTGCTACTGCATAGATGCCTGTAAAGGAAAGTATGGCTCCTAGGACGATGATGAAGAAATTGAAAAGAGCCATGAAGATCTTGCTAGGAGAAGAAAAGACCTTTCCGCGGTTCATGTCGAACCAGAAGAAACTACTTGCCCCGTAGGTGAACCACGCGCTGAAGAGCGCGCTTACTAAAGCAAGCATATGTTGGAAGGAAGGGACTAGCTCAGACAACAACCACGCTACAAACCAGGCTCCGGTGACGATTGAGGCCTAAAGTTTCTAATATTAGTACCAATTTAAGCAGTCGGAGGAGTCGAACGGGGACAAATAAGGCAGGAGAAATCTTACCCAGATACCCCACGACTTCCATGACTTGGAATGCATGGATTTGCTGAAAAATCGTACGTAGAAGTACTTGCAGAATACGTGCCCGTTCACGACTCCGGCAACAATGATGGTTAGGGATGCGATTCCATAAGCAATTTTTTTGACCTTTGGAGATGCCGAACCGAGAGCGGGTGCCTGGACGTTGTTTCCTACGTAGTAGTATATAAAGCCCTGCAATCACTTGATTAGTATATAACTTTCAAGCAGGTCAACCGATGGACAAAATTAGGCGCGCGCCCCGATCAGTTTCGCTGGCTTCCACGAACGGTGCTGAACAACAAGTTCTATATTTGCCATTGCATTCGATAGAATGTCCCAGTCTGAACGCCCTGAATGGGAAATAAAGAGCTCGATAGCAAAGCTTCCGTGTGGGAGCCATCAGAGTCAATGGGAACCCGCCAGTCATATTGTCTACCGGTTAGCAGACGAGATTGTGGATAACTTACACCAACTACGGTATAGAGCAAGGTCGCGATCGAGAGCTGTAGCCACAAAGCGTATTTAAAATGGTTCGGGTTTTTGAGTTCAGCAGCAAATGAGAAATACGCGACATGTCCAGCGTAACTGATGCAGATATTGAGCACTGCCGTGAAAGCCGTCGAGAACGGAGTACCGCTGGCACCATTGATAGGGTCTTCTACCATCTTGTCGCCTTTGTTCTTGCGAGTGACATCGTTCATCACAATGATAACCGAGATGAGGACTGAAAGTGAGGACAGTATGGCGATATACGACGTGGCTTTCATCGTGCGAGGTAATGTAAGTATCAGCTGAATGACGGTCCCAAGTACTGCCCACCAAATAAGGCAGGCTTTTCCAGGGGCAAGGACGTCCATCATAAGGCAAAATCCGATGACGTGAGCAGCCATGATGAAGACGAGAACGAGCATGGCGGCAGTACCAAAGAACTCATGTCCAAATCGAGCCCAACGAGGGCCTAGACGACCGAAAAGAATACCTCCAGCATCCGCGATGCTGACAATTTGAGGATTGGCAAGCTTGTACTGTCCATAGACAGTACCAGTGTAGCATGCCAACAAACCGAAAACGAGGATAAGTATAACTCCTGGGACTAAGCCAATTTTCGATACTGCCCAGGGAAGAGACAGGATACCAAGAGAAATTGTCTCGGCCAGCATGACTGTGTTTCCGAATTAGAAAATTACCGTGCTGAAAGACTAAATTGCCTTATCGTGGTGAAACCGTAAAATCCCCATCGCCGTCGATGGCAACCATAGCAGTCAATCAGAAACGCGATCTATGGTAGCCATCAAACTCGATGGGAGATATATGTTTTGAACGGGAAACATACGCAAGCTCAGATGCCACCAGTTCATGGTCTTGTATTGGATTTCGGCATTCTGTTCGTCGCCGAAAGCGTCCGTTGGGGCGTCCGGCTTCGATTTCTCGACGTCATCGGGAGTAGTCGACATTGTAGATTTCTGCTGAAGGGTTTGAAACTGGGCAGACTTCTCTGCGTCATCCTGGGTAGTCGACATCGTAGGATTCTGCTGATGGAGAGAAGACGCGGTGGGAGCCATGAGATGAGATGGCGGAAAGAGCGACTATAAAAGCAATCAAGTTCAAGCCAGATCACAGATAGAAGAGCTGGTACGCCATCTTCAAGGCGTCCTTGCTGTTAAAGACCCATCCATCGGACCGACAGAATGAATGCCACACTCTCACCAACGGCGATAGCTCCCATTGAGGCCACTAAAGAAAAAGAAGAGATGATTTATATCCCATCGTATTTGATACAATGGCAGGAACTCAAGACCGTCTCTGGGAAAGAAAGCACTCGATAATAGAACGAAGCATATGGAAGCCAGCGAAGTTGTTGGGTATGGTATCAAATTAATGGTACGTCAAGACATGTGGTGTTGTGTGCGTCCTTCGAAATATGGATAAGAGCTCTTATAGGTCCCATTCAGTGATACCATATCCTTTTTTTCGGTAAGGGTCCGTCATAACTTTGTATGTGTCCAGAAATGATCTCGCGGTGTAAGGTGCAATGTAGTCTTGAATTTAAGACCAACAGTGAATGAAGACTTTGACAGCCCTGTGGGCTTTCTTTGTGTTTTCCAGAGATCTACCGGCAGTCTTGTAGTATCCGGAACATGTTTCTCCTGTTTGCCCGAAGTTTGTTTTTGTCACACAGCTAGCAATTGAATCGATTAGTGGCTACTTGAAGGCTGAAGTGGCACTAGCTCCAGGCTATCGAAATGTTATCAGCTGCCAGCTGATATTAGTGAGCTCAAGAGCCTGAACATCTACTGAATCAGCGAATATAGGGCTCGGCTTCTGAACCCAGATAACTTCTAAGGTGACTGCAACAAGGAAATGCGAGGTTATCAAATGGCGGCAATTCCAGGCACCCAGACCTCTGCAATTCTCCTGATCTCTTTGACAAAGGCTGGGCTGGTGATCTGAGCAGAGGGAACCTTCTGCTCTGATCCAGGAGCAACCGGCTCATCAGGAGTGTAGAATGGGTTTCGTAATAAATTGATGTAAGCTGCTTGAATAGCTCGGAATGCCTTCGAGTCGTTAGATGTCATGGCCGCAAATATGATGAGACCAACATACTGGCTTCAAGTCGGCATCGCGAATTCCTGCAGCGACGTTCGCTTTCGTATCTCGAGAGACTCGAGCCGCCATATCAACAACAATTACGAACTTGACGCGCGTGTTGGTCTGCCACCCGTACATGGCAAGCCGCTCGTCGACTGCTTGGAGTAATCCAAAATCTTGGTCGGCAGTCTTGAAAGGCGCTCGCGTCTCGAAAATGTCGAGACATGATGAGAGCAAGAACGAAAACTCCAATGGGTCTCTTTGCTCTTGTGGAAATAGTGAGATGAGTAGAGGATTATTCTATGTAACTGTGAGCCTGCGGGCCTTGAAAGCCCCTGAGTGGTGAACAGACCTGCTTGCCGATGACTGAAATGCATGCGATGCCGGGTAGTCTGCTTGCCATTTTTATGATGATTTAAGAGGCTTCATAAATTCATTCGACACCTTTGCAAGTCCAAACAATGCTGTTTGATGACCGATCTCGCGGGTCATAGGAATTGGAGTTGGAGAGACGCTTATTGGTGAGAGAGCTTTGACGAGCACAAAGTCTTGGCGGTCAATCGTCAACGACATCTCAAAAGTCTCCCCCACAACGCTGTTCGCCACACACACTCTCCGCTCCTTTTCTTTGTCAATCTTCTCAGGCCGAAATCATAGATTCATATTCAAGATGCTAGGACCTGTTCGGTCAACAGCCTCAATGGCGCTGCGCGGTAAGCCTCAGACCACCACCAATCGCCCCTTCAAACAAGCACACATCTAACGCCAAAGATAAAGCTCGACCGACCGCCAGAGCCCTCATATCCTTCAGAATACCTTCCGTTGCTTTTATATCAAATACATCTCACAAACACGCCGAAGCTCACGCTATTGAGCCCAGTTCCTCGACCGCTCTACGGAAAAACCGCGCCGAAGTGCCTCTTCCCAGCCAAGAACAACCTAAGAGCGCTATCCAATACGCCTTGTATGCCATAGTGCTTTTCAATCACTTTAGTACTAATACTTTCTAGAACGACACTCGATCAAGTCGCCAATTGGGCTCGTCAAGGTACACATTCCGCCAATATCTCTGCTCTGACGGTGGAAAAGCTAACGAAGGACAGGCTCTCTCTGGCCCATGACCTTTGGACTGGCCTGCTGTGCTATCGAAATGATGCATCTCTCGACACCGCGATACGATCAAGACAGACTAGGAATCATTTTCCGTGCATCTCCAAGACAGTCGGACGTGATGATTGTAGCGGGCACGCTGACCAACAAGATGGCGCCGGCATTGCGGCAGGTTTATGATCAGATGCCAGATCCACGATGGGTGATTTCTATGGGTAGCTGTGCAAATGGTGGTGGATATTACCATTACAGCTATTCAGTGACGCGCGGATGCGATCGAATTGTACCGGTGGATGTTTACGTACCGGGTTGTCCACCAACAAGTGAGGCGCTCATGTTTGGCATTTTTCAACTTCAGAAGAAGATGAGACATACAAAGGTTAGTCCACTGCGCAAAACTATGTGTAGGCTACTTGCTAACCGTGTTGGTAGATTACACGGATGTGGTATAGGAAGTAAGGAGTTTCCAGTATACCAAAGGGGCGGAATAACACACAAATTAGGCACACTTCTGCATCCTGTTATGTATATATTAAAGCTTGAGAATACCAAGTCCTTCCACCACAAACAAATATCAAAGGGTATCATAACCGTCAACGCCCATAATCCACGCTATGCACAATTTTCTCACTTCAGGTCGCCGAAACCTGCGAACCGGCCTCAGACTTGACCCGCTTCGAATTTGAACTCTTTTGAGAGCCATCGTTGCTCAACACATCATCCATTCCATTGACATCAATATCGTCTTCCCCCACTTCTATTCTCGCTCGCTTCCTACCCTTCCCCCCTTTCCCAGCACCCTTGCCACCCGCATCATCATCCATAACCTTTTTTGTCGCAAGTGCTTCCGGTGGCAGCTCAAACTGTCTTCGCTGCGCCTTTAAATGCTTGTCCGTATTCAGCAGCTCCGTTGAACGGCCGAGTTTGACAGAGTCGTGGCGGAGTGCGAAATTGAAATCGTCAACTTTTATCTTTGCGCGGCCAGCGTAGCGGGCGTGCATTTCGGCTTCGTGGCACATTTCTATTACATAGTCGGTGGCGATTTCGTCGAGGATGCGGATTGTGGAGGGGAGGGGGTTCATGTCGTCGCCAAAGCCGGTCAGGAAAACTGATACTAAGGTGATGTTAGTTGTGAGGTGGAGGCGATGGGTGGAGAACAGTACGGTCTTGTGTGTTGAATTGCGGGCCGGGAATGCGTGGGCGCATGCGTGGTTCCATCTTTGGTTGTGGTTAGTATGGGATATTGCGACGATAGAGCCCTTGAAATGGCGGAAAGAACATACTCCAGGCATGATGGCGGTCGGTTATAAAGAATCTCTCTAAGTGTTGGTGGATGACTCTGGAGAGGATGCGGTTTGTAAGATAATCGTTTAGATGTACTGGAAATGGCGTGTTGAGGTAGTGGCTGGGGTTTGAGGCCGCGGATAGAGGAGTAGGGGCAAATAAAAAGTGTTGGGACGCCCTGAGCCTCTATTTGTTGACTGTTCCAGGTGAAAGCATCCAGTTGAGGTCACAACCTTCAAGGTGATGAAGTTAGGTCAAGATCTGGGAGGGGGCTACACAATACTCAAGTGAGGGGGCATTAGAGCTCATTTCGCTCAGCCAGTGAGCCTTGTGCTTGTACGATATGCACTCTGGAGTAAATGCTCTGCTCCAGGTTCTCAAAAGTATGGCATAATGTCGAGTACAGAAGAGATGACATCTTTTTGACGTTATGATGATGTTCGTCGTATTGAGAGACCAAAACACTTTCTAGAAGCATCTCCGCATACGTCGAGTTGGGCGTATTGGCACGAGAGCTGCCTTCGTTACAATGTAAGGAATGGCTGGATCACGATTTTGTATCTTGTTTCAGCGCGTCTAAACAGCGCATCGTGAAAGGCGGCATGGCCATTTCAAATAATGGTTTCATGTTCTGACACAGCACTTTGATCAATCAGGTTGCCTTTCCCCCTTTTGGTGCGACTATGATTTTCGGTTGCTGTTCCAACATGACAAAAGAAGGAGAGAGTCACGAACAGGAAAATGATATAGAAATTCATATGACAACTACGAAGCTCGTGAGCTACAAAGCCTACAAACCGTGGGCTCGGCCAGTGGGACAAAAAGTAATGCTAAGCAAGAATCAAGTTTCACTGAGCGGTCTGAGCCTGCCTCTTGACTCTTCCTTGTTTCTGTTGCTTGCGATGCTTGCCCGCCTTGGAATTGCTCCATCCCAACTTTCCAAGTCTCCCACTAATAAAGCACTCTTGCTTGCACACACTGCATCCATAATGGCTCATTGATGAGCATCGGGAAGGAGGTGGACTGAGAGATATTGCTTCTCCAAACCATTCAAACCAACCAACCCATCCGTTGGCCAGGGCAGGTCGCATGCATCGACCTCAAAGCTGCCTCCAGCACGTCAAAATAAGCGAGCCACTTGGTTACAAGTAACAGAGTACTTTAAAGTGCTACACTCTAGTTAACTACCTACAATATCGATTGTAACACTTCAAAATTGGGTAAACTCTGAGTTCATATTGTATTCCATAGCCTTGAGAGTCTTTTTAAGTAGTTGATGGAGCTCAAAGCGCTCGATTATTAGCGCATCATGTGGTAGACATCATAGTGCTGAGAGAAAGCATCCGACATTGCTTGCTTATGTTGACGCCGACGTGGCGAATACCCAAGGCTTCGATCTGACATAACACTTTCTTTGATGCTAGAAAACTTCGATTGTAGATACCTGAAGAGTCTCAATCTTCATCCTATCCAATGATAAGACACATTTAACTTACTCGGTGTAGCCCAAAGCAACGTTCTTCAAGAAGTGCTATGGTAGATATCGTAGTTGAAGGGAGTAATGTTCAAACTGAAGGTCGAGTGTTTTGTATCTGCGGATATCAAAAATATTTAACGCACTCGATGGGAACCAGAGCACTCGTTTTAAAGAGAAGTGCGATGGTAGGCAACGCATCTGATGGGAGTATGGTTCAAAATGGGGTCGCTTATTTTGACGCCAGAACAGCCAGCATCATAGCCCTTTGGCCCTCGCCTCGCATCCTGAGACCACAACTTTGGTCCCGCTCACCCACTACTCCTTCCATCTTAATTTCACCACCCAACGTGACCACCTACCATCATCCGCCTATCCTCATACCCTCCAACCCTCCATTAGCGCCGCCATCTCCATCGCTTTGTCCCTAGATATCCCCGCAAACACTACCATGGCTGACGATTCAACGGCCAAGGGCATCCTAATTGGATTGTTATCTGCCTTCGGATCTGCTGGAGTTGTCGCGATAATACTCGTTGCCGTATGGTTCTTCCAATACACTCCCACTGGTCGCATATTTCTGGATCGGATCGGTCGCCCAGGCGAATATGACGACGAGCAAGCGTTCCTCCGCGAAGAAGCGGAAGCCTTAGAGGTCATGGACGACATACAGCGCATGGAATACAACAGAGCCAAGGGTACCTATATATTCTAGCTCTTACCTCCATCAGTCAACTAACTATTTTGCAGCATTTGTGCAAGCAAACCCGCCCGAATCCGTCCAGACAGACATATCCCTATCGCAGTTCCTCGCAATTCAAGAAAAGGGAGTTTCAGCATGGGAATTTGAACCAGAACTGGAGATTGCAAACTGTTTTGTCGAGGGCCGGACCGAGATTGAGTTCTTTGACGCTGAATGTACCGTACAAAGCAACCTTCCTATACCGAAACAAAACGAAGTATATTACTGGGAGGCGAAGATATACGACAAACCCGATTCAACTATGGTTAGCGTTGGACTGACAACAAAACCCTATCCCCTTTTTCGACTGCCTGGTAAAGAGCCTCATTATTCCTGCTTACAAATGTGCTAATCAGGCTGTAGGTATGCACAAACACTCGATAGCTTATGGCTGCGACGGAGCTCGGAGACACAATCAACCATTTAATCCAACACCATATGGACCAGAATTTCTCCAAGGTGACGTTATTGGAATCGGCTATCGACCTCGATCTGGCACCATCTTCTTCACTCGAAATGGCAAGAAGCTTGACGACGTTGCTCACGGTCTAAAGACGCAAAATTTCTTTCCGACAGTTGGCGCAAATGGACCTTGCAGAGTTCATGTCAATTTCGGACAACTCGGATTTGTTTTTATCGAAGCAAACGTGAAGAAATGGGGCCTGGCACCTGCATCAGGAAGTCTTGCTCCGCCACCTCCATACGGAAGTGAGCAAGGGAGCATCCTTCTTGAGGGTGGCCGAGAAAACGATCGCAACAGCGGCGTGCCACATGTCTTGACTGGTCCCTACCATTATAGCCATGGACGAACGAACAGCAATCAGCTTCGGCTTGGCACAAGGTGAGATTCAAAAAATCGTATCTGCCATCACATTAGATTACTACCATAGAAGGCGTTTCTATTCGAGTGCTATGGTTGCCATCGAATGTGATGGGATATGCGATGTTTCATAGCTTGATCTCATCGAGTCGTATACTAACGGATTGTAGGCCTCCCCAAAGCCCCGGACCACAAAGATCTCCAACCGATATCTCATTAGCTCAACTCAGTCTCGTCGATTCGCATACCGAGGACGGTGGGGAAGGAAGTAGTGCTTATGGTCATCAACACGACGATGCACCTCCAGACTATGAAAGCCCGAAAAGCTCACCGGACTCTGAACAAGCCCCTGAATATCCCATTCCTAGCTATGCCGCGGCGATAGCTGAGGGTCGGAACAGGCAATTGCCTAGGAGGTGATAGCCTCTTATGGAGAACATTATGTGAAATGACACGATTACGACTCGAATATGACATTACTCAAGTAGCCCTCCAGACAGGTAAGGTTCCAGCCGTTCATACCGTTGCATTCGATGGCTCTCATAGAAAGTGTTTCTAAACGTGATATGGTTGCCGTCGAATGCGATGGTTGTTGGGCGATTTCACCCCGACTTTGAAAGAAATCTCAAACTAACAACTGATAGCACAGAAAGATGTAATAAATGTAACTATGCGAGTGTTTTGAAGAGGTGTGCTGGATAATATCATGCATGGATGGAGCCTTTCTACCTAAAAATTTCTCGCCATGGATGGATTCTACTGTAGAATCTTGAATATATCCCTATGCTGGCGTTTTTGCCATGACGATTACTACTACAGAACATCAGGGTCTCTACTGGAAGGGAACAACCTGGATATTCCATGTGGAAGAGAGTACGCGGCCCGTAGTAATTGACTTCACCGTGGCATGTGCGGTCAATAGTTTTGGATCACGACCCCAAAAGTCTGATGGATTTTTGGAGTACAAGCAATCAAAGAAGCTCGGATTAGCCAGAATTTGCACAGCATCCATGGCGGTCATCTCAGCCAAGAAATCGAGCCCTTTAGATTATTAAGAACTGGGGTTCTGTCATTTCAATATACCTTTTTTGCCATCCTCTTGCTAGCCAACCGGAAATATCTCGCCAGATGGAATCAAAGGAATCAAGCCAGTAGTACCAGGGTTACCATTCTAGTCGATCTAGCCTGGCCTTCATCTAACATTGACGTTGACCAGCTGCACGTCTAACTGGCCAATACTATCGAAAAGCATGCGTTGCCACTGCGCCGGATAGATGTTTCGTGCATGCAGAATATAATCGTTTCAAAAGTAGCCACTCACAGCAGTGTGCAATAGCGCAATGACCTACCCTATTTAATTTATATGCGCTTCGCCATACGCAACACTTGACATTTGAATCCCAGGTATTGGAGCGGATAACAGGCCTGCTAATCGAGGAGAATTAAGAATGAATGCCAGGGCGGGTCACTGATTGTGGCCTCCTCACTGACATACGACATTGTGAATCTCCATCCTTCATCACTGACAGGTTTTCATATCGCCAACAAACAAAATCGAATACAAATCTATCTTATACCGCTATTGCCGTCTGCCAGCCGCTTATCGAACTTTAGTCTTTCAGCTAGGGCAGAAACAAGAGCTTGGGGTTGGATGATGAAACTGGGCTTGAATATATCCAATACCTGGTGAAAGGGTCTTAAAGCCATCATCTAAGACACTGAAAAACTATACCGTCGAAACCCCGATTCTGCCTGGAGTTGTTGGTGGCATGTATAGCATTAGAACGACTCTGATAACCACCATCAGCAAATCGTCTTTTTAACAACTCTTGTTTGCCTTACGGGGCTCGACTCCGCTCGATACTCTACGAACTTCCTTCTCAACTACGCTCGCCGCTTCACCAGATCAGAACAAAAGAAACCAGAACTTGGAAAGCACCATTAACACCATAACAACTTTCTCCACCAATCGACACGATGCAATTCAAAGCAATCCTCACAACCGCACTCCTCGCCAGCCTCACCACCGCCCATGGCCCAGACGGCGATGAAGCACCACACACCAGCGCAGCACCACGCCTCGCTGCTCGCGCCGACCACACTGTCACAACAACAGCCACGACATCCACATCATACAGTCCAGAGCAAATGTCAAAATACCACGCAGACATGCGATCCCTCCACTCCAGAGTCCGCGTAAGTCACAACTCTTCACCACCTTTCCCCTTTTCCCAGACACCTCTTTCCACCTCCATACTAACAAAAGCCCCTCAGAACGACCCCCTCTACACATCCATGCGCGGCGTCCTAAAAACCGCCGTCCCAGAAACCTACCGCGACGCCCTAAAAACCAACCCCTCCAGCGTGCACAAAGCGCTCGAAACTTCCCCGCCAGACTGGTACAAGCACCTGCCCAAGGACATCAAGCACTTTATGGAAGTCAACCAAAAGGCGGCAAAGAGTGTGTGGAATGAAGATCTTGGGCCGACGCCGAGCGGTGGGAAGAAGGCGAAGAGTGAGGCGGGGAAGCTGAATTTGGTGGGTGCGACTGTTGGTGCGTTGGTTGGGGCTGTTGGTGTTGCGGTTTTGTTGTTGTAGGTTGGTGAAGATGGGGATATGGGGAGGACTTAGGGGAAAGAGGGTGATGGGGAAAGAGGGGGGATTGGGTGATTGTGTTTAAGGGAGTTTTGGTGGATATACCTGGGTCATTGGGATATATATGGAAAATATGGGGCGTTGGGAATGTGGTTTGATGAGTTATGTGGCTATGAAATCTATTTGAATGATTGGTTTTATCGGTTCGTTCATTCCCTGTCTGTTGGTGCTGCGTATGGGTGGATGATATGGCGAAGTGAGCGGATATTGCGACAGATTCGACCGAGAAGAGCTTTTGAAAGTATCCCAGAAGTTATCAAGTTATGATTTTGTCAGAGTCGACAAGATGTTATTGTGAGTGTGTTGCTGTGCTGATAGGCCATGTTATGTATATTTCGTTATAGAAACACGTCGAGATTCCGTCACTGTCTCCTCAAAAGCCAAATATAGCAGATCTATACTTCATCAGCCAGTCATATCATTGCGAACTAACAAGCTACTCACATCCGGGTATTATTATGAATGGTGCGTTCATGCCAACAAAGTATCCCCAGAAGTACAGCGGCTCTGGACGAGAATAAAGTCGGCCGTCGACTACCAGCTCCACTAAACTAGTAGCATAATACAGCGTGCAGCCATATATATGAGCGATGCATACGACGGTTTGCAAAAGCAACCGGCGAGTATCATGTTTGACTGTCCAATATGCCGTCAGGAGGGAGAGGGGACCCCAGAATAGCTGGAAGAGTCAGCAGCGGATCTAGTGACATAAAATAGGTGCTCGAAGTCCCGTCAAGTAAGATTGACGACCGAGTATCTGAGTAGTGCGCTTACCACTGTGATTGCTTCCAGGCAAATGACTTTGTAGTCAACAAGAAGATATCGTGAATCCGATAGAGAGTACTCCTTCCATAACTGGGCCCAGATGGTCTGTTGGCTAGTTATGGTGCGAGCATTGCAAACATAGTAGCCTTCGAACCCAATATGCAGAATCCCGCCTAGTTAATGTCATCAGCCTTGAAATGAACTGGCAGTTTAGCAGTGACATACACATTACAAACCAGACAGATATTCGTCTGTCGCGGACAGACAAGGTCGGTTGAAGAAAACCGATTATCCACCATGCTGAAGAGATGATACTGACGGCCCAGAGGGCTAGAACTGCGATCAAAAGTAGTGGGTGCTTGTCATTGGGGACGTAATTTGGGAGAGCAATGTCTGGTGGGTAATAGGGGTGAGATGACATGTTTTGTCTTCTATGGAGAACGAGTACGAGAGGTGGCTGAGAATTCCATCAACTTCCAGTGAAACTCCTCCAGCTTATAAATAGTGATAAGACATACGTTCTCAGAGAAATTGAAGAAGATACAAAGTCACGATGCAGGTGGAGTTGAGCGCCACATGGCTTGCCAATGTTTACTTATCTCAGCCTTGCGACCATGGTTAAAATGCGGGCGTTCTTGCCAATCTAGCCTGCCGTTCCCACCTCACTGCTTTCCAGCAAACGACCGACCAAACATGTGCAACAAGCTCGCCTGCCGAAATAAGTCATACTTTTGACTAGCAAACTGCAGTTTCTCTACCATGATCTATCTACTCCCAGCCTCGTAAACACCGGCGTCTCTGCCATTACTTGGTACCATAATCCAAAACCTTCAACCACCATCCGAGCCGCATCCGAACTCATCTCCAAGCCCGATACCAATGCGATCACATCCTCCAATCTCCTCTCCACAATGACACTCTCCGACACATTCGCTGGTATAAGCAGCCTTCTAGCCACAGTAATCAGCTGGGTAACCACAATCTCCGTAAGCCATTCCACCAGCCAGCACCCAGCACCGCTCTAACATCCCCAGTTCTACATGGCCATCCTCTTCATCGGTCCCTGGATAGTCGCACTAGTCTACGACGTCCTACTCTACCTCTGGCGCTCGATCTCCTACGAAATACCAGTGATTGGGGGACGAGCGCGCGGACGGCAACCTCCAAGGCCACCGACGCTTACGGAACGACCGGATGGCGCGGAACGACAACAGCCTCCTATCATACCGCTGGCTGAGGGCGTTGTGGATGCGATTAAGGGTGATGAATGGGAGGAGGTGAGGAGGAGAAAGGGAACGAGACGGATGACTGGGGAGGGGAGTTGAGGATTGGTTATGGGATGATGATATGATATATGATTATTTGGTATAGGGAAGATACGGTCTCTGGCATGAAGGATTATAACTTGGAAGCTGCATGGCGTTGACCATAGCTCAAGCTGGTGGAAGAGAATTATTCGAATGATTGGAATACCTCGCCAGGAACTGCTGGATCTAATCGATCTTGCAAATTCAACCAGTCATGCAGGCCAGAATATGAGGATTCAGGAACATGGCATGGAAGTACATTAATATCCAGAGTTTTGCTTGATGGCTATAGCGCAACAAGACTAGTCTGTCATGGAGATATAAAAATATTCCTTGCATGCATAACTGCTCGCATATGATACCATGCTTTTGCACAAGGCCGAAATATGGACAGTAGCTAAACTGTCAAGTGCGCATTGCCTGATAAGATAGGCCATATTGCTAGTGCTTTTGGAGCCAAATTAGATGAACTGATAAGAGGACATTGGAGCAGAGTCAGCCAACCAGGGAAAAGTTCAGCCTTGCTCTGTAGACCACGCGGACGAAGGGTCGATCTCTAGCTCCATACAGACATCGTGATCTGAAATGTTAGCGGAGTTGTAGGCGAGCTTTCAAGCAGGCTGCAGGCCCGCGCATGGTGGTGCAAAACCCCAACCAGGAATGACGTCGGGTTGATCTGCGAGATGTGTTTGGCTGAACAGGGTCGTGGGGTCAGTTTCATGCAAATGTTGTTTTTTTCGTGCTTTGAACAATTGCCATCATCTTCATTTCCCCGCTTTTACTTCTCGCTCTGTCCATTGACTGATTGGCCCTTCCTCCGATTCTCGTGAAAGAACAAGGTTGGTAGCTGTTGTTTGCAGAGAGAAGCTGGTCAGTAGTGGTGCATGCCTGCTGTGACATCGTTCTCAACCTGTTGCTGTAAATCCATACAATCTCTTAACTCCTGCTGCCTGTCAAGCTTTTTCCCTTTGCCGCCTGCCCATATTCATACAACTCTCTCATATCTCTGTTTGACTTCTCTCTCTTCTTCCTCCAATCCTCTTCGGCTTCATCAACACGCCCTATTTCCATTCCTTCCAAGTACCCCCACCATCAACATGGAGTCTGAACGTTCTGTCGTTGACCAAGCTCGTGATGGTAAGCTCTCTCTCCAGTCTAAATTGGGAAATTCTGCGGCTTCGTCATTCCTGTCTGAGCTCTTTCCCCACTTGAACATTTCGTTTGTAGAGACGAACATCTACAGATTCATGATTTGGTTGTTGCCCAGTTGTGGTTTAAACTCTGTGTTCAGCCAAGTCGCTGGATGAGACTGACGGCTCACGATTGCCGTGATACGAGAGAATGTACAAGAAGCTAACCTCCTCTCAGCTCTGCACTCGGGTGACGGTGAACACACATCACGCAAAATCCTTCTCTGGCGAATTCTTGCTCCAATTTCATGGCTCTTAGTCTTCGTTACCAGCATCTACTACAACTTCCGCTCTCCACACTTCAACAATGGCCATCATCATTACCATCGCCTTGCGGGCACCATTTGGGGAATCAACCATCTTAAACACACACCATTCTCATTGAACCCCGTCATTGGCAGTATTTACTGGTATGTTATTCTCCGAAAGTGCACAAAATGTTCACATTAGAGCGACTGTGTTGTCGAATATGCAATTGGGCAAACTCGGGCTAGAAGTAGTATTGAGAGCAGATGCTAACGTCTCACTAGGATTGTCCTCTTCATCTTCCAGGCTGGTTATATCTATCAACTCTTTGTCAAAGAAAGGCTTGCATCAGCCATAAATCTGGCACCAACATTCACACTCAACAACTTGCTCGGCTTCGGTATCATCCATCTTTGGTGCCGTAGCTACTTTGGCTGGGCGTTGTTCCTAGTCATCGTCAACTGGTTCAACCTGACATTTTCCTACTTTGCTTATCCCAAGAGCCCCAAGATCCAGCACATTGCTGTTCTCGCTGGTCCACTCGCCTGGTCCTTTGTCTCGCTCTACTGGGTCGGAGCTGCTGCTACCAATGCCCATCATGTCGCAGCCCGTGTCGTGGCCAACGTGTTCATCTGGTCCTGGTTGGTATATGGAGGTTTCTACCTCGTAGCCTTCAAGGATTGGTCTGTTGGCTTTGCACTTTCTACTCTCACAGCCGGTAAGCTCTATCTTTGTGTACTATTGAGACCAACAGCTAACATATTTCAGCTCTTGGTGTCTCCCAGTTCCTCACTGTCATTGTTGCCCTACAATGGATCTTTGCATTCACCATCATGGCCGTCCTCTTCGTCCTCTCCGTCATTGTAGCCTTCCCCGATGCCACTGGTGTCGAACTAGGCCGCGGCCACGTCGTCAGCGCCGACCGCGAGCGCGAACCTCTGCTCCAAGGCGAAGCATAGGATACGCCTCCTGAGCCCAGTACTCCGTCGCGCACTGCCACTGGGGCTAGTCGTGCGTCGCAGCCTGTACGTAAGCCATCGGCTCTCAGACATGTTGCAACTCCTTGGGATTCGGATGCGGATGCGGAGGAGTATGTCTCGGCTGAGAATGTACGGCTGCCATCGTCCGAATCTGATTCTTCGAATTCTTCAGAAAGTACGATTTAGCTTGGGCTTTGATTCTAGGCTGTGGTGTTACGGCTGGGTTAGTTTCCGATTCCATTGAATCCTATGTATTTTCTTGCTGGGCATTATTTCACAAAAGAGCGAATCCTAGTTTTCCTATTGTAGTTTCGTCTAGGGAATCATGGTTAATCGATCCTCATTACCTATTGATTTGGTTCCTTCTTCATGTGACTTGAGATTGATTTCAATGCCCAGTGATAGGTAGAGGTTTTCCTTCATTTTTGATGGGAGGCAATAAGTTCCTCTCCATTCGGGCTCTCTCATGTTTTCTATGTACTCTAAGGTATGTATTCTAGTGATCGAGAGTCGGCCATATAACGAATCCAGTGCCCAACTTAGGATCTGTACCAACAAGCCTATCATATCGCACGTCCTCATCAAGCGCGCCATCCATAAAGCTGCCACTGCATTTTGACGAAGCACCTTGTTCTGTGGACAGATCTTGCCACGTCTCTTCACGAAGCAACGAAGATATCCAATCCATCCTAAGCAGCGCCAACGTGCTAATATCTCTCAGCGGTGTCTCGTCAGCACACATCGATCGGTCAAGAATCAATCCTGCGGCAGCTACTTCACCGTACGCATAAGGTAATATGCTGGCAATTTTGTCAGACTGCCATGCTATCGGATCATAGTTTTGCTCTATTATCACTCCGCCGAACACACTGCGTTGCCAGGCTTGGCCGGGGTTCTCTCCTTGGTGCACTTTACCTTGCCCGGTGAGTACCTTTACGGTAGCTTCAGCGAGCGCGGAAACGAGGGACACTGCAAAGTACAGTTCAAAGCGCTGTTGGTGTTCGGGAGGGAGGGCTGATAGGCCGTCGAGGGTTTGGCGGAAGGGTGGGGGGAAGAAGATGGATGGTCGTTGGACGCGTTGTTGGGATGGTAATGTGATGGAGAAACTGCGTGCTCGTCGACGAGAAGCTGCTGGTGGTGAGGTACTGTCGGGAGAGGGAGAGGTTGGGGTTGACCAGCGTAGATTGAGTGGGATATCGATCTTTCGTTTAACGATCTTACCTGTGGCGCTCGAAAAGCAGAAGACTTTCGTGGCGGATTTACTCATGTCAAAGGGTATATGGAAGAAACCTATCTTTATCCTCTCAGCCAGTTGTTCTAGGAAGACCTTTGATTCCTCGAGTCTCTGTGCTTGATTCAATTCAGGCCCATTACTGCCACATATCAGGGCTACCCAAAAGTGGTGGAGACTCTCGTGATACATCAGCTTTGCTGCTAGTTTTAGGATGTTCTTCATGTTTCCGTAGACTTCAAGGTATCTCGGAAGATTGTAAACCTTGTCTCTGATAGGACTGTGAATTGGATGGTCCGCGCCAATATCATAGATCCAGCTCTGAAGAAGGTCTGGGATTGTGCCCTTGAGGTTGCACTCATGGGTCTCTTTGGCGTCAATGGCGCCATAGGTGTGAAGACTACTTACGATATCCTCAACAGGGATGCGCGATACGAGTCTTGTGGCGCTTCGTTTTCGACCAGCAGAATCTGGTTTCCCCAGGATTGTAGTGGACATTGTTTTTCTGATGGACTGTGCTGATAAATGTAGGAAGAATGGCCGCTCACAACATTCCAACTATATCATTGCCATGGACAATGAGCCACTAGAATATGTCTGAAGAGTCACTGAAGCAGATCAAGAAGATCTTGGTGTGTCGGTAACAAAGACTGCTTCGTTTTCGACGTGTCATAACTGAGTGAGTGACATGGGAAGCTCACTACGAACACCTGTTTGCGCCAGGATTTTCTTGAGCTGCAGACAAAGAAATGTCAGTGAACCTTGTCCATCTGAGAATATCTCACCCATGTCAGGGTGGTGTGGAGAGCATGCTGTGGAAGTCCTTTCTAAGCAAGTCAATTCAATCTTCAATCACTGAAAGAGGCGTACTCTGATGCGTCAGTTTTCGTGTCTATCTCTCCACGTTCGCAATCTGGATTGTCGCACTTGGTTGCCTGAGAATAATGGACGGTCGTCGGTTGGAATGTTCGCCGTGTGGAGTAATCTAACTTAAGAAATAGCATACAGCGATGCCAAGCTGCAAGCCATAAGTGCGTCGGAAGTTTCAACGGAATAAATGTGCGTTTAAGCGCGAACTATTTCAAACCTGGTGATGAGAAACCAGGCCCCACGGAGTAGAAGAGGCTGCTGGTTGCACTACGAGATGCTCAACGTCTGCAATCCTACTTTACTCGCATATCAGATGCCGTGATCATATTACACCTGAACGTGAAAACAACGGCAGAACGACACATGCCAGAAGGCCTAAAAAATGCGCAGAGACGTTGTCGTGGAACATGGCTAGCGCGGTTTTTGATGGCGATCTTGAGCAGACAGCCATGAAGAATTCAGGTGCTCAGAGACTGTTTGTGACTTGGTCAAGGCCAATATTGAAATGTGCTCCAGATGTGAGCCTGTGGATACACAAAGATCCTACTCAAAAAGACTTTCTCATTCTGATGTCGTCAACCAAGATCGTATGGTAGCACAAGATAAAGAGATGGCCCCGTATCAAATCTACAACTCTCTCAGTTGTACCCACGCGGTTAACAGTAATCTGTGGCTATTAGCCGCGATTTCTTCAAAGTCTGCATGGCGTTGAAAACACCCGGTGGCTTGCCTAGAGATTCATATTATTAGGGGCCCAGAACTGCAACCAGATCTGTTTGCGGCTCTGGTCTTTGCACAAAATACAGAGGAATGGGGGCGCACAACGGCTCTTTGACAGTCTCATTCCAGAGCAGTTTTTGAAACCTAACCTTTACCGTCCATCCCCTCAAAAGGTTCAAAAGGTTCAGAGTGGTTGGAGTGCCATGAGCATCTCGAGGTCCATGCGACGATGCAGGTGCAAATGCTTGTTGTACTACCTATGGTGGCCGACATAGGCAAGGCCTCCCACCGCGATCAAAATCTTCAAGCATAGTTCTAGAATAGTAGAAGCTATCGTTTGGTCAATGGCCAAGGAACTAGGACTTGAACCGGCCGAGGTCACTGTCCAGTCTCGTGAAGCTAACGTGCCAGATAGCTCTTGACAATTGGCTTGGAAGTCTTTGACAGCTTTGACAGCTGCGAGTAGCCGTTTGCTAAGTCTCTAGCCCAATGCGGAATTGACGGCAGGTTGTCAATTACCAAGAATCTGGAATCCAGTGGATAGTTTTAAGTGACAGACAGTGGTTCTGTATTCCAGAAGTTTTTGCCCCATTCCTGTCCGGGATCCGGAGAGGAAAGCCGGCGGCTGGGCCTACTGCAACGTGGGAGAGTACCAAATGCAAGAGTATTCACTCGTTCAAACAATAGGCTGCTGCAACTGCATTGGATGCTGAGTACCCTGAGCTTCACATGGCTGTGCTACCCAATGTCTTGATAACAGCATTTTATTGGAACGATAGTCGTCCATTGAGTAGTCCCACGGTTCTTTTCGTAATCTGAAAGATAGAGGAAAGAGAAGGAATTAGGTACATCAACGGCGGGTCGATCGCGTTTGGTGTTGACGCAGGCCTCAATGACATGCATTTGAGAGTGTGTGCTTCATGGCGTGCTTTACATGCTTTGAGCATGGACTGTATTTCAGTCTTTGTGGTAATATTCTGCTGTAATGAGTGACTTTGTATCAGCCACCAATGTCTATGTTTCCAGGAATGATTTGACATATCGAGCAATCAGTACAGTAGCTCGGCATTCCCAATAACGTTACCTGCCATCCTCCAGTTTAATAGTTCACTGCAAGGTACCGTGCTGTACGATATAAAACTTGACGAGTTCTCTGCAAGGCCCTGTGATAGTCTTTTAGTCTTTCCTCTTGCTGCCTGCCTTGGTCTGCCTAGTGTGTTGGTTCCTGCGCAGTATCTACCCCTTGCTCATGGTCCAGGCTATCGGTTTATGAGGCAAGACGATTAAATCCCCCTTCAGTCGGTGGCGTCAAAACCTGGAGTAGACTATCCCCTCCCCCATACCAGATCCACAGATCGTGAAGAAAGCCTTTGCCCCACATCTCATTCCGCCAGAAACGACTACGTCTTTGGCAATTTGGCAGCTGCAGGTTGGGGATATCTTGAAAAAGATTCAGGCCCGTTTCACAGCTTCGATAGTCTCATACTTGAAGTCTGACCCGCAAGTGCTGAGCCATATCATAAAGGGGTTCTGCCTCACCATTCTCGATCAGACCAACCATCACCCAAGCTCTTTCTCCTGTACGTTCAACTCTGTTGGAATGTGTCTCTGATTTGGACCATCCTTTGTCCTTCCGCAACTCACACTCGATAGAATATGTCTGTCTCGTTAGCAAAACGATACAGTGGACCTGGCCTCTTGAGTTTGAACACAGACGTCGACACAGAAAGCAAGAGACCTCTGTCTCCAGTCGGGCTTCTAACGCCTCTCTCCGCCACATCTCGTCGCACATCCAACTTCTCATCGACTTGGTCTTCCGCCTCCAGCTCTCAGGGTTCAAGTGGAAGCTCTTTTCAGTCACAGGAGCCAACAACTCCACCATATCATGGGATGCCAGTAAGCCCGTATATGATGGTGCCTAGCCAAGAACTCGAAAAGCCGTTCGATCATATCGACATGATCTCCAGTCCTCTGCATTCTCGAATGCTCAATTCCTCACGAGAGCATACCTCTACGCCAGCATGGACCAGTTTATCTTTCCGGGACCATGACATCCATGACCAGCTACCAAGTAGCTACTCAACCCACAGTGCCATTCAGGCGCCGCAACTCACAAACATCTACGGCAGCCAGTTTTTGCCCCGAACTGAGGATACCACCAGGCTCAATTCAGCTTTTCCAAAGAACTGGAATGATGATGAATTCAATTCCCAGATCTCAGCATCAGGCTCATACCCCAACTCGGCCTTCGTCGGTCCACTCCTCAACAGCTCACCTCTTCCTTCATACGGCCATAGCGTGAATGGAAGCCATTGGCCTCCAGTCAGCCATTCATACTCTCTCAACAGCTCTTCTACCATCGTCCCATCACAGACGTTGATGGATCCGGTAGAGGCAAAGTCCATGATGGACACTGATTCCGGATCAGAAATGCATTTTCGAAGTCCATCCCATCAAACATACAGCCACTCCTACCAAAGCTCCACCTTGGCCGATGATGGCCTCGACTCTTCAATCATCATGGACCACGAAGCTGATCATACAGATTCCTCCATGAGTGCTGCAAACTACACACCCACACGCCGCTCGCAAGAAGAAAAGCGAGCCCATCGAATCCAGCGAAAGCGGATAAAGAAGCAAAAGGAGAACCAAGCCTCTCTACTAGAGCATCATCCCCAGTACAGAGGTCTGCCCATCGATGTCAACATGCCAGCCCCAAAACGACACGAGTGCGATTTTACGACTTCCGACGGTGACATCTGCGGCAAGAAGTTCCAGAGAGTTGAGCACCTGAAGCGACACATGGACACTCACAGCGGTGAAATCTTCTACTACTGTCCAGCGCCCAACTGCGGCAAACGATTCCAAGGCAGAAAAGACAACCTCCGCGAACACTTCAAGACCCATCTTCGAGGCAGTCCAACAAGTCGCAACTCCAACTTCTCCCTCCCCGAATTCTACACCTTTCTCTACGAGAAATTCGACCACGAAGAAGCCCAAAAGTTCGTAGCCAAGCTCCAGAAATGGGCAGCCGGTGGCGGCCAAACCCGCCAAGAAGCTGGTACCGGTGGTCGACGAGGAGGCAACTCCTTCCACTGATGGCAATCTGAAGGTCCCTTTCTGACCTTGATATTTTTCGGTTTCTAAGGTTGTATATCGGGGAATCTTTTCTTGCATTGAATCTTTTTTTTTGGCACCTTTTCTGTATTTAAAAATGATACCTCCGGAACGGGCCTTTTTGGGAAATAACGGGCATTTTTGGGTGTATGATAAGGAGTAGGAAAAAACAGGTCTCGATTCGGAGGGCAGTGGAAAAAAAGCATTGGTCCCTTTTCAAATCATGAATATTCGGTTATCATATTGTTATTTTTCTTTGGCTGTAATGATTGGTTTTGGTCATTGCATTTTATGAAAGGACGGATGAAGGAAACAGTTGCAAAACTGGCATGATGATGAGGGATGTTTGTTGGTGTGTTCGGCTACATTACTGACTAGGCGATGGGCGCGGGATTTTCGGAAATCAATATACCCAGCTGTTAATGATGATATAATGAATATATTTGCAAACTCATGTGCTCAGTCGTTTTCAACTTTTACTTCGTGGGGACGGCCTAGTCCAGTTGGTGATGAGGGGAGATGCAGCGGAAATGGCCAGTTCAAAGAGAGAGCAGTCTTTTGATTTGATCGCTATCTCCTATGTTTTCGAGCCTGTTAGCATTGCCGTGGTCTCCCCTTGTTAACTTCACGACAAATTAGGTCGAGTAGAGTGCCTTGAGTGCTTACCATGCATAGAGAGCTTGATATGTACATAGTAGTTGCTGGTCCCACTGAAGTAGCCTCGTCTATAGACGCGTAGTATAACCTAGTACATGTCTTTCAATCGAACAATTAGACGCATTAAAGACCCCGGCGGCTTAAATCGCTGCATGAGCTACCTGCTATCAGGCATTGAGGAGGAGTTACCCTGTTGGCCGTGGTTGTGCTCCACTGCTCATGGTGTTACCCCCCACAATCCCACTCCCTAGATCCAACAGCGGTTGTTCGGAGATTTGCGGCTTAAAGTCATATTTTGATTCTCAGCTTGATGAAAAGTTGGTTGTTTGACGATTGACACGTTGTTCTGACCATCGATATCAGTAAAGATATTTTCTCGTCTTTGAGGGTCGTCGTCGCCAAATTAGGCGGTCTGGTGACGCCATTTGACGACCCAATTAAATCACAGGTGGGCAAGCTTAAATTCGGCTCACACAGTCACAGAACTTTGTCTCACTACCTTTTCCTCCATTTTCAATCCCCAAAAACACTTCTGATCGAGCCGTACAAATACAAAACATACTCGCTACTCTGTTCTCTTGCGAATTCGTTGCTCTTCGACTGTTTTGCTCGATAATTGGCCACTCCGACATCCACAGCCGGGTTCTCAACTCCCGACCAGAAGATAGTAGTACTTAGTACCGATACCTCGAATACAGTGCCATATCATAATAAAATGGCCTCACCAGATCCTTCAAAAGGCGGACCGAGTCTCCCGACAAAGCTTGTCCAGAAGTTCGATCTTGATGGCCATGATCTTCCACCATCACCAGCCTCGTCAAGTCCACGAAATGGCCGAAAGTATGCTCTAGCTACAGAGCTTGTATATACCGAGCATAATGATCAGTATAACTCCAGTAGTGTTCCGATTTATCAGGTCAGACGCTCTACGAGAGCCTTTATGAGTCTTCCAAAATTGAGGCTAACGATATATTTTAGTCGGCAACATTTAAACAGACGCTGAGTGGTGGCGGAGAGGAGTATGATTATACACGATCCGGTAACCCGACCAGAACCCACCTGGAGCGGCATCTAGCCAAAATTATGAATGCATCGCGAGCTCTAGTGGTTTCTTCAGGAATGGGAGCTCTGGATGTCATCACTCGTTTACTCAAACCAGGCGATGAAGTCGTAACTGGCCTCGATGTGTATGGAGGTACAAACCGACTCCTAACATATCTGGGCAAAAATGGCGGGATCATAGTCCACCACATCGACACAACCAACGCCGAGTGTGTTCGTGATACTATCACCGACAAGACGGCAATGGTTTTACTCGAAACACCCACCAACCCTTTGATGCAAGTCGTCGACATTGCCACCATTGCCAGCTACGCCCGCGCCAAAAACCCATCCGCGATCATTGCCGTTGACAACACTATGCTATCGCCCATGCTCCAAAACCCATTGGACCTTGGCGCTGACATCCACTACGAGTCTGGCACCAAATATCTCTCCGGCCATCACGACCTTATGGCAGGCGTAATCGCCGTCAACGATTCTGCCCTCGGCGAACGCCTCTACTTTACCATCAACGCCTCCGGCTGCGCCTTATCCCCCTTTGACTCATGGCTCCTCCTCCGTGGCATCAAAACTCTGTCCGTCCGCATGGAGAAACAGCAATCCAATACCATGCGCATCGCGCAGTTCCTCGAGTCCCACGGCTTCCGCGTTCGTTACCCAGGTCTCAAGTCACACCCACAGTACGAGCTCTTTCATAAAATGGCCCGTGGAGCCGGCGCAGTACTCGCCTTTGAAACGGGCGATATCAAGCTGTCCGAACGCATCGTGGAGAGCGCCCGACTCTGGGCTATTAGTGTCTCATTTGGCTGCGTCAACAGCCTGATTTCTATGCCATGCCGCATGAGTCATGCGAGCATTGATCCCAAGACGCGCGCGGAACGCAATATGCCGGAGGACATAATACGTCTCTGCGTCGGTATTGAGGATGCAGAGGATTTGATTGATGATTTGCAGCGTGCGCTGGTACAGGCGGGTGCTGTGCGGGTGTCCCTGGATGGTCTGCAGGCGCTGAGAATAGAAGACGGTCACACTGTAGGGGAGGCTGAAGGTGCTGGCTTTGGTGCCGCAGCTTCGTCGAGCTCGTAGAATTGGTCTATTTCGAGTCGTTTCCACCAACCAAAGGAGTATGGCTAGGAGTTTGTTCCTTTGCAGATGTTACGGTATCCTTGTTCTCATGGCTTTGTGGGCACAGCACAGCGGAAATCCGCTCTGGCGTTCCGCAAAGCAAAGCTAAACATTCTTATGGCGTAGCAAGTTATTTGCTGTTGTGTACTCTGGGAGGCGGTTGTATATGATGGGGTTGTGTATTTCTCGGCATAGGAAAAAGACCTGATGGCGGCCACGAGTAGTCTTTACGAATCAATGTAGAAATAACGAATAGATGGATCAAACTTCACACCAATCGGATACTAATATGCAATGACAGGGTTTCCCACAAACACTACAAATACTGATATCTAATGCCGTGCAGACATCCTATTGCATTCAAACAGAAAACAGCCTGTATTCATCAGCTTCATCATTACATGCACCTATCCCATCATCTACCATAGTCCCACCAACCTAACCGTTCAAGTAATTGCGAATAGCTCCCTGCAGCTTTGTCGCACCCTCGCCCATCAAATGCGTCAAGTTTTCTAAATCTTCACCAGCAGTGAGACCGAATCGACGCACGAAATCCTTAGCCGCCGTCTCCATGTCGCCATAATCTTCGGCGTTAAAGTCCTCCTCTGGCCGCCCGAAGTAGGCGTTGCTTGAGATGGCGGTAGCGCCTTCAAAGCCTTGGAGACGGCCTTTGGCTTCAGCCTGTTGTGATGGATCAAAAGCAGCGCGGCCAAAGAACTCGTCGGAGCTGATGCCTTTCTGGGTGCCGAACTTCTGGCGAGCAAATTGCTGTGATTCGTCTGCAGATAATTAGCGAATATTGAAGATAAGGAACTTTTGTTCTTTACCTTCTTTGGCGCGGCTAGTGGAGCCAAAGCCCATGCCTGGTGCTTTCTTTGCTGCTGCTGGCTTCTTTGCTGCCGCCACTTGACCAAATCCTAGTCGATTCACACTCATGCCTAGACGCTCTACATCCGCACTGGCGCGATCGGGACCCTTTGTACTGGATAGTGTAGGGCTTATTGGTGTAGGACTAGCAATGTTCTTCTCTACAGCAGCAGCTGATTTAATACCCTTGGACGCTTCTTCATCATCAGGATTGTAGCCGAGTTTCTCGATGCGCTCTGCTTCCTCTTTGGCTTTACGCTCAGCGGCATCAAAGTCGAGATCGGCGTCCGCGGCCACTACTTTCTTTGCGCCCAGCTTATTTTTCTTAGCACCGAGGATATTGGGTTTGCGGGCCGCAGCGCCGGCAGCGGCCGTCTTACGGATGGCGGAGGAAGTTGTAGTGGGTCGAGGCGCGGATTCTGATGCGGTATTTGGAGATTTTGGTCGGCTGCCATTAGGGCCGCCAGCGGTAAGGAAGGGACTTGCAGTACGGCCTATGCTAGCAGGAGTGCCTGTCCTCGAAGGTGGATTACTAGGGCGCTTGATTGTAGGCTTATCCCATGAAGAAAAGAAGTCGTCTGATGGCTCGCCAGCTGGTGTGTTAGCGTCACTGGTGGTATCCTCCGCAGATTCGCCGAGGATAACTTCGTTGGGGTATTCTTTGGCGTCCACAGCGCTCCGTCTTTGTAACTCCTCTTTATATTTCTTTGCCGCGTTGGATGTGTATTTGACGGTGGCGTCTTTACTAGAGAGAGCGGCGGAGCCACCATGTGTTTGGAAGTATTTTGTAGCCGACTCATTCCCACCGACCTTGAAGTTTCGAAGCTGTTCCCATTGCCAAACTAAGAAAATCATCAGTTATACGACCGCTGTTATAAGTTGACCGAGGTCTTACGATCTAGGTTCGTTGAGCGCACAAAGGAAATGTGAACGCCTAGATTACGATGTACCGCGGAGCAGTCGAGACAAAGGTAGATGCCGAAGGGAACTGATGTCCAGGTAGGATTCTTTGCGCCACAGTCGAAGCATATCTATGACTAGTTAGTGTACTGCGGTGCCCAACGGTCTCGGAGGATTGATTAACCTTGTTTGCGGGCTTTTGCTTGAGCTTATCAAAAATACGAATAGACTCGGACTTTGGAGCGAGAGCCATGATGACTATGGGAGAAGAAGATAAAGGAAGTGATAGAAGTAGTTTGCGAACGGAGAATAGTGGTGGTGTTCAGGGCGGACTGCGAGACCTGGCTTTTTGGATGTACTGGACTGTAGTTGCGCGACAGGGGTTAGCGCAATAGCGCGCTAAACCCCTTTCTATTCAAGCCTTATAGGTCCGTTGGCTTTGACTTCAGCCTTGCGCTTCAGAACTTGAGACTGTTCTTCACTTTCCGTCAGTGATGGTGTACTGCTTTCTTAGAATAGCCATATACCTATCCTTCTTGTTGACTAATAATAAACTCGGTTTGGATCCAGCAGTCAAGAATAGGTAAGTATACCCCCTTTTATGTGTCCATGATTTTTGGGATTCAAATGAATTCTTTCCTAGGAACATGATGGGTAATAGTACTCTCTTAGACAAGTGTCAACTGGGCGACAAAATAAATGGCACGCTCCCATCAAGTTTGATGTCTGCTATCTGCTACGTTTTGTGCCAAGGTATATTATGTTCTTTTCAATGTGCATAACACTCGATTCCTCACTGAATCTGTTGGGATTTGAAGTAGCTTTAAAGAGATGCAATAGGAGACATCATACTTAATAAGAGCGCGCCATCTATTTTGTCACCCGGTTGGGTGTGCGCTTTGCTAGCGCTTTGCTACCTAGATCTATCTATTACTATTGACTCTATACCTCTATGAGTAGTTTTATGCGCAGTGGAAAAATCAGTGCACATCAAATATTCAAGGCGGTCTCTATCTACAGCCAAAAAAGGTAATCCGCGCTTGGGGTATCTCGCAAGCATAATCAAGTAATCATCAATCGTTCTCTGACAGCTCATGACCAGTATGTTGCGTATGAACTATCTCCCTGGACCAACTTCGTGAACTCCTTGGCAACCATTCGACTTGATTGTTCTGAGGGGTGAAGCTCGTCATACCACATATGAGCATCTGGCCTAGGACATCATTAGTCAGGTGTCGTTAAAGTACCAAAAATGTTGTTCAGCTAGTTTTGATCCGAGATCCTGTTCTGCCAAATGGTGCATAACAAACTTCGGCGTATCGAACAAAAGTGGCTGAAGACTTGGGGGGGCATACTTACGCCATGCAGCCTACTAGCGTGCAGTTGTTATAATTCATATCTTTACAAGTAAGACATGGTACGGTCACAGTTGCTTCTTGTGAGCCATTGAAGTATTCACTTGGCGAGTTGTACATATCCATGAACTAGTGAAGAAAGTTAGTCATCAGCCACTGGGTTAAAAGTGAGATAATAGTTTACCAGACTGTGAACATCGAAATATGCCATCTGAGCACCTTTGTATCGATTGCCAATTACCATCTCATAAGCTGATTGATACTTGAAAGCAGTATTGACTGATTGAATAATCTCGGCCATGCGATAGCTGATAGCTGTCAAGTTGTTAGGTTTATTTGGCCAGTACTGGTCTACCGGAAGCCCTCCATTGCTCTTGAGCGCGTACATCGGTGCTCGATTGAGGGGAATATTGTTCATCAAAACAAACTTTCGTGCTCCTGTTTGATACAGACGATCAAATTGGGTGAAGACGCATTCCACATAATCGTTTAAAGTCTGACCAGGCCCCTGGGCATCTTGTACAAAGCCGACTACTCCAAGATCGTTGGTGCCTATCCAGATCGCGTAAACCGTTTCATCAGCGGGAACATCGATTGTCGAGTTTCTTATATCGGCAAGGAATGCAGACATTTGGCCGTTTTGAATATCGTAAGCCATGCCGTTCTTAGGAGTGACAGTGATAGAACAGACGGAGCCCCCGACAGCATAGTTGTGCATTGCACTCACGCCTCCTGAATACCAAGCAGTCCATCTGGGCCAGACATAACCTCCGACGGCCGATAAGTCGGTCTGAAAGCATGTTAGATTGGTAACATTACGTACGCTAGTATTAGACTCACCACCGGGTTTTGCCAACCAACTGGAGGCCATGTACCATGCTGATTGATGTAAAGACCTCGACCTTCATCCGAGTATGAGTCGCCAAAAACTACTAGAGTCTTGAAGTTTTTGAGCTCCCAGGCCTTGTGCGAAGAATCTGAATTTGCGTGTGTCTTGTCCCTCTGCGTTCCGTATAGCGCAGACAGTGTGATTATTATCGCAACAAGCAGTACGGTGACCACTATAGCCCCAATAATGGTCTGCAGCCGTTAGTATATGTTGTAAGTTGCATGTACAAGATTCTTACCCTAGTGCGTCGACCAACAAACGACAATAGAGATGTCTTCCTCGGTGGCTGGTGAAGGCTATCCGAAGAGGAATTCATGCTGATGCCTTCCCTTCCAGCCAGTTCGTGATACTTATACGATTTTATGGTAGAGTGATGACCATTTTGCGAAAAGATGGTAGCCAAGCGGAAACTACCTAGTTTCTTCCGGTTGGGCATACTTGAATGTTTTAGCTGATCCTTGATTCAAGGTGAATGCCTACCGTTTTTACCCTTTCAGTTGGGACATGCTAGCGCGGGTTTTTAGGCGAGGTTTGTCCGTAAGCGATAGCGAGTCACTACCTAAACTCAGAGCGCCACCAGCAAAAAAAAGCGCGCTAGCATGTCCCAACTGAAAGGGTAAAAACGGTATCACCTCAAGCTCCGGGGTTCCCACAAATTGCGGCCAATGCAAAGCTTGGTCGCTAGCGCAGTCAGGTTCGCAGTAGCGAGTTACACCTACTACTCCAAGGGTCACAAAACCTTGGAACACTTCCAAGTCGATGATGATCAGTTGCAAAAGACGGTTTCAGGGGTCAGTAATCGTCACTAGGAAGGCGTGGGGAACAGAACTGTACCTGGACGACAAATAAGATCAAATCAGATTGACATACCCTGACTCGCATCGAATCAATGGGTAAGGTTTGAAATTTGGAAGAGTCCAGAGAGTACGGTTAAGTTACAAACGGATGTTAGCCGCAACGGTCATGCTTGAGCTTTAAAGAATCGCGAACCAAATACTCCTTCACCACATTCCACAAACAACCCAACCTGCCATTTCGTATTCGTCTCCTTACCAACAATCCTCTTTGCGTCTGTCTGCGCTTCTATTTTTATGTCCTTGATCGAAAACGGGGTCGCTAAAGCGTTTTCGGATTTTCCAATAGCGCAGCGGTCAAACGCTAGTAGCGCTGCCAGCCAGTCAGGTTTCCAAGCTGCAGTGCCTGGACATCGGTGGCGTCTCTTGAGAGGCACAGCATCGAAAAAGGTACATCCCCTGAACCAGGCTGCGCTTCGCGCTTTCACCGAATCGATACAGTAGATGTTGTACCGCAGGTTAAGAAGGACCTGGGGAGGCTAATAATCAGAATGGTAACGCACCGCTTTGCAATTAAGCGCGTGCTAGAGTAACATGAACTACTACAGTGTGACATATCAGCAAATATCTGGGATCTTTATCTTTCCATAGACGCGATCTATCCCGTTACCAGTAAATAAGATGCACAATATTACTCCATCTTCAGTAAGCCTGGTAGGGGGCTGACCATGCCTGGGGGTCCGAGATGGATTTTTTGGCTTCGAAGTCTTTATACAAGTACCAGGTGGAACCGTAACAAGGTTCTACAAACTGACAGGCGCTCAAGCTGCAACTGGGACCTGGATGGATCAGAATGAAGCGAGTTATCCATCTTACACGATAACTCTATGAGGGTTGTGGCTTGTAGGTTTCTTCTGTGCACATTCGTGTTTGAACTGACGTTCCTACCTACCTACTAGTAGCTGTACAGATTTGCCTTTAAGCATGTGCCATATATTTCAAGAGGTGACCCTTGATAATTGGATAGAGAGGTATATCTACTGCAGTCCAAAGAGTAGTAATGAGCTCTACAGGGATAAAATAAATTCCATAGTTCCGTTCCAATCACATTGCAGGTTTATGGTTCTAAATGCATACGAGCATAGGATTTGTTGTAATCACCTGGTCTTGCCTTTATTCTTTGCTGGAGGATCTGCCAGCCCAACTCTGCATCAATTATCAAGGCGTAAAGCTCACATCATGCAGCTGGCCAAGAAGATACTTCCAGATATTTCTATGGAAGACACCAAAGTCATGTGGAAAACTGGCTCATTCAGCGCCTTCGACCCGACAGTTTGGGACGCGTGTGATGTGGCAGAGAACAATTGACGATGAGGACTCAGGAGCGTGGGATGTGGAGAGTTATACTTGATTGATAAATTCCCTTCCCAACACCTATCAGATTTCTGAGTAGTTTTTCCTGCTTCAACGGCCCTGGACACATATCTTGTCTTCATAGAATCATGAACAACGCCAGTATCCAGCCATTGCTCTCGTCCATATTCATGCCGTTAGTAACCCTCCATGCCCATCCCAGCATATCAGATTCGTACAGGAGAGTATGTGTTCCTAGGCGTTGTAAGGTGGAAGAGGCTGACCAAGTCAGTGGCAGTTACTACGTATCAATCCAGCGGAGCCCTTGTCAGTCGTCACCCGCTTTCAGTCTGTTTCCCCAAGTTGCTGGCCTCATGATCATCTCCGATTTGGATAGGTTGATGAACTTTTCATTCATGATCATCGTAATAGCTTTATCTCTCACTCTTTGCTCGCGTACCTGCCAGTTGGAATTGCAGTGCGCCTGACGACCGCACCGAATTGGTCATCGCCTCCTTGCAGTTGCTACAAACACATCCTCCCATGAGAACGGCGCTGCTGATGAAGAAGATGCGATGTGTGGCAATATTTTGGACCAACACATCAAAGGCAACATTTCGACGTCGGTGTGAAAAGGGTGAGACATGACATCGTGACCCTCCAAATTGTCGTGAGTCAACCCAGCCGTCTGGGTCGCCACCCCTTCCAACTTCACTTCATCACAACCTGCTTGGAACCCATTCTCTCACTTCGTGCCAGGTCGAGGTCAGCGTCGATATCCCCAGGCTATATATCTGCATTCAGGTTAGCACTATAGCCATTTCTTATCGTATGGACTAACAAAGGCAGATAAAGATGCAAGCTATTGTCATTTAGCTCATCGCGAATTTGATCGGTCAACTCGGATACTTGGTCAACTGTCCAGCCTAGTTGCTGCGTGAACGGATAAATTGCATGGGATTCGACCAGCTCTTCCATACTCTCTCGATTCAGCAGACCGATTGCTTGCTGTCTAGGATCTGCGACCACACATCAGCCATGTGTTAATTCATCATTGACGGCTCGAAAACAAGCAACGTACCTGTTGACCAGTCTCCAATGGGAATATGAACCGACATTGTTTGTACATTTGTCAACCCCGCGTCTCTGAGATATCTCTCAAAATTCCGGTACGCCCTGGGGTCTTTGTCAACATCTAATGCGGTCCTGAATGCGACTCCCCATTTGTATATTGCATGATTTTCAGTCAATCGTCCATTATCTGACTGTATGTTGTAGTAAAACTCAGCAAGTTGCACATAGCCTCCTCGTCTGGTCAATTGTCCCAAGTCTCTCACATAAGTCCGCCAGCGGGACTTCTTGATGCCCAGCCCAACGCAACGAGAGTGTACGAGGTCATATTGGCCGGCGCGGTATGTAGGAAGAAGTCGATCGTTGAGGTTCCAGATCTCTCGTACCAGATTTTCAGGCTCCTCGGAAAGCTCTGCCGGATAAATGTCGATAGCGGTGACCTAGACATTTCACAGATCAGCCACACTCGAACAAGCCCCCAGCACTTGCTATCAAGCAAGATTCTTTGTTGAATTTGCGCTTAAATGGGTAACAAGGGCCATACCTGACATTCGTAAACAAGGGCCATCTGCGTTGCCCATGCTCCGCGGCCGTACCCGCACTCTAGGACCTGCCGAGGATATTCTAAAGGCACGAGGAAAAGGCGATTTTGGAATACTTCCAGGAGAATCCGAGCTTCGAGAACGAGTCTCTCTTCTTCATCCTGAAATCGTGGTTAGGTCGCTATGACGTTTGGAAAGCCTGAAGGATCGATAATGCGAGCCGGGCTTTGGACAAGGGTAACAACTTACCTCATCAACAGGAGCGAGATAGACGTTATTTATAACCGAGTAATGCTGGAAAGTGCGATCGTGGACTTCGATGAGTTCAAAATACTCTTCCTCTGCAGCGTCGGCCATGACACCGAGACCGACCTATCGACAAGATTTGCCCTCAGCACGGAAGAGAAATGATCAGTGGAACGACGTATAAATACTGTTTGACGGACAGCAGAGGTAGGCCCTGCTAGCATGGGGTACTTCCTTGAAAATTTGGGTTCATTCAATGCACCGCGCCGCTTGTGTGCCAATACCTACTGGTGGCAATGCGGTGACGAAGAACAAAGCCTGTTGATTCTTGAAGCCTTGTAACATCAAGATGTTTGACCGGTTAAAGGGGCAAATGATGGTATAAGATACCCTGTTGTCGACGCCTCACATGAAGAAACAGAATTTACGAATTGAAATGAGCCTAGAGAACTGCCACGAGTTTCTGCCGTTTCTAGGCTGAGTACATCATTGTAAGGCAACATGGAAAGATACCAGAAAGAACACCCGGGAGCTAACAACTTGTTGGTTGGCTCAGAAATCACACTATTCCCACGCTCCACGTTGAAGTACGTCGCTAGTTGGATACCAGGGCGCCAGCTAAGCTACAGATACTACTTTGGAATCAGAGATCTTTACCATATCTTCGGAATTTGTCCAACAGAACCTCGTGCGCAACCCAATAATTGATGGGCGCACCACCTGTCTCCACCACCTAGCGCCACCTTTAAGGCGTGGTTACCGACAGGACGTTTTGAAAGACGCAAAGTGCGGGAAGGAAGTGTATGAAACCTAGTCTGTCCTCTCGATTCGTATGGCTGGGCAGGAAAATAAACTGGATTACCTACCGGCGACCGCTCAAAGCGACCTTACTGCTGGGACAAACCCTTCCCTGCAAAGCAAATGGGTGCTTTTTCGGCAATTTCCTGAACCTGGAAATCGGCGACTAGTTACAGATCTTGATTCGGGTTGTTTTTGAAAGCTTTGATTTAGAAATGACTAAAAACTCACGCAGATTGTCCTTCCCGTTACCGACCCTAATTTAACTTTCACTTGGCTGGCTGATGAGTACAACACAACATGGATAGCAAACAAATCGAGCATCTGCCACCAACATTCTGTTGGGCCGCGCTGCCAAAAAAGGCCAATGAACGGAGAAGGTGTTGAGATGTCGAATGACATGCAGTTGATTGCCAACAATTGCTGTCATATCGTGCATCAAACACAGTCATTACAACCTTGCATCTACAAAATAATACGACATGCTGCTCACTGTTCAAGTCTGCTATCACCTAGTCCCTTCGGCGCAAGCCTTTGGACCGTTTCGCCGATCAAGGATTAGTTTTCTCCCATTTCAAGTCAATGACACTAATGTTAGTAGTTCGAAGCTACATGTATGGTGGGATGACCTTCCAAACTCGCTCTTACGTACATGTATCTGTCTAGAATTGACTTGGAAGATAGCAAACAAAACCAAGAGCCTGTGAGCCTATATTCTGGAGTGTGATATACAGGCTACTCCTACTCGCTTGAAGTTACCGCTATAGCTAAATTTTGAGGCGCTCAAGGCGCTCTCTACTTTGGGAACCAAGGAACCAACCTAACCCAAAATTCCCAAATATGTTTCAAAGGCTTACCATCCCATCGGAAAACATGACATGGAACTGGCTCGTCCCATGCCGCGGCGGTCCGCGCCCTTAACTTCAACCATCACTTTTGCTGTAGAGAAAAATTCGAAGATCAATCGTTTCAAACTGACACCTTTTGAGTTCTCGGTGACAAACTCCTTGAAGACGATCATATCTGCTTGTGGGGTAGCCCTTTGTATCTCCTGACATGTTGGAAGACGACATCCAATCCAATTCCAACCCAACTCAGAGCGACATGAACCAGCTCGTTTAACGGCTAGCTGCAGCTTGCATTGGCTGCAAGCTGGCGCGTTGAGAGTAGCAGCTGAACGTAGGCCTACGGACTTGATTATTTGGCTTAGTAGATTGGCCAACCAGGCGTGCGTCGAAAATATGGCCGCGAAAGCCGCCGTAACCGGTTCAACATTATCTGTTTGTTTGCTATTATTCGGCGCCAGCGGTAGGTACAAGATGACTGAAGACACGAGCCCGGGTGGTATTCCTAGTCGTGTTGCTTTTCATTGAAAGCAAGCATCCTAACCGAGCAGCCGGCTTGCACTTTACCACTTGACTGTATATTTTTCTCTGATGTCCATAATTCTCCACTCTAAAGGGTCTTAAATCTACCCGTCCAACAACATATATGCATGCACAGCGTCTCAACATTGGTTGTAGCTACCTGTTATTCCCAGCTCCGAGTCTTGTAAAATGTTTGATTGTATGAATATCATGCCACCAATAACATTATTAGTGGATAGGTGCTTGTGATTCGTTTGTAACATACTGTTATGGACCCATCCTCCAGACAATAGGCTAGCTCACGACGCTTTTCACTCGCAAATTCCTGAGGTTGACTAATACTTAATATATCCAAGCGAGATGATGTGAGGTAATGAGCTGAACATTTAACAGGATCAAAAAGATCTAGTTTCTCCTACAAACTCGACATCGAGTACCAGACGAAAGACATGAGTCGAAGTGTATCAATTAGACTAGTTACCATGCTGAGTCAACTACAGCATATTCAATCGCAAATGATTGACAGGGTGAAATCTTTAGATGATAAATCGAGGTAAAGGCGTCCGTGGCTCACGACTTTAGTCTAGTATTCTCTTTGATAGATGCCTAGCACTATACAACTTCCAGTTCTCCAGAAAAATATCAACACAGTAATCATAGTTGAGTACACCACTTCTCCATCATGCTAGAAATCCCAGGCACAGCCCCCGGAATTTCCTCCAACCGGACATCGATTTTGACCAGCGCTCCTACACTAGTAACCGCGCTCTCACTTACGGGCACCAAAAGCCCCAGCCGTACCAAAGCCTCCCATTCACCCTTGGCAACATCGCGGCCCCAGACTCGTGCGCCTGCACCAGTGGCTAGTGCTCCAGCCGCCGAGTTTTGCATACGTGCTGTACCGGCTAGGGAGACATATTCAGCGTAGGCCATGCCAAAGGAGCATGTATCAGTTGAGTGGATAATGTCTAGGCGAGCAGCGGCAATGAGAAGCGAGAGCTGCAACTCGGATAGCGATGGCAAGAGAAGAGCCAATGTTGAGGTTGGTGCAAGTAGGGGAATGTCGGGTTTATATGATAAGAAATGCTCAGTAGGGAAAAGTGGTTTAAAATAGCCTTCTGGAGTGAACAGTGTGTTCAATGGGATGACAAGAGAACTCAAGACTGTTGGAACGGATTTGCTGAGATGGTAGACGGGTTTGATATAAGCATTGATAAATTCCCCGCTGCTCATCAAGATCTGTTTTACGTGTTAGTAAATGTTCAACAAGACAGGGTACCCCGTTTCTTACCTTTACGGATTCGTTCCATGCTGCAAGACAATCTGATGTTTCCCAATTCCCATTTTTGCGTTTCTGAGGTGTCTGGATGGTCTGAGAAATGGCCACTTGTTCATCAAACGAAAGCTCCTCAGAGTGGATAGTCAGTGCAGCCTCGCAGATATCCTTGAAAGCAAACAGGCTTTTAGGTAGTGGTAAATGGACATAGCGATGGCTAAATCGACTTTTCACACGTTTTTCAAGTCTTTCAGTGACGTCGAATTTTGTAGTCAAACCCAGTACCGCGATTGGAGCCTTGCGTGATTGGGCAATATCCAGGAGGTTGTAAAGCAGAGTTTGTCGTGCATGAGTAGCGAATAGGTCGAATTCATCCATAACAAACACCACAGATTTTGCCACTCCATCCACAGCTTCTCCAGTGATTTCTTCGGGATGGGATAGCAGTGCCAACAGCATCGTTAATGTATCGGCATAACTCTTGCTTGCCTCTTCATCAACTTCCATTTCCTTACCCAGTTGGCGCCAGATTTCGCGGAGTGCAATCTTGTCATCCGTTTGAATAAAGCCGCTTAGCTTGACCACGTGGAAATGATCCTTCTGATCTTTGGCGAGCTCCTTGAGTGCTTTATTGACAAGAGCACTTTTCCCACTGCCTCTAGCACCAACAACTAGCATAGAGTTGCCTTCACCCGCTGTTACAGTCGCCTCGAGAAGGCTGTACACTTTGGAATACTCGTCCTCAAGGTGAGTGAGAGGTATTGGTCGGCGTTGAGTAAGTTTTTCAGTGACAAGTGACAAGAGCTTTGTGAATGGAAACTGGCCTTCCGGAAAGCACTTCAGAAGGGAAACGGCAGATTTGATAAGCTCATTTTGAGCCTCATTGCTTTGCATAGGCAGCTCTTCTTGGGCCAGAATCGTAGCGCCAATGACTGGCTCCGTCGTCTTCCCGGTATACCCATTCAGTGTTTTGGTTTTCGAGATTTCCTTGGGGGTGGCTTTAGGGACTATCTTTGCTGTTGAATTCGGTTGCTCTGCTTCATTCTCCCGTTCGAGTCTTTTCTTAGGCGGTCTTCCTCGCTTTCGGGGCGTGTCTTGGATAGGTGAGTCGGGTTCGAGAGGTTCTGCTTCGGAAGACTCTGGTTCAGGCAAGATTGGAGCCTTGGGAGGTCGTCCCCGTTTCTTTGGCACAATAGTATTTGCGTTTGCCGGTGGTTTGACTTTGGACTGGCGAGGCCTTGGCTCCGAGAGACGATCACCTCCTTTCGATCCTTTCGCTGACGAAGTCGTACCCTCACTTTTGCGATTGTCCGCTTTGACGGCTTTTCCCACTTCCCCAGAGATCCATTTCAACTTGGCGCTAGGTTTTCTCTCACGTCCTGAACGGCGTGGTTCTGGATCCGAGTCTTCAGCTGATTCTTCATTGCTCTCATCACTGGCTTCTCTTGCTTCCAACTCTTTCGAATTCGCAGTGGTGCTATTCAACGCTGTCGCGGCGCGTAAGGCAGCATGCTTCTGCGGTGTATTTCCAACATCGGACCCGTTGGTTTCTCGCGCTAACGTCGAGCTCTTGCGTTGTTTTGTGTTGACTGATGAAGTTGCATTTCGAGGGGTTGCTAGTCTTTGCTTCGTGGGAGTTGGGGGATCTAATTTGGAGCTGACGCGACGTCGTTTGGATGATCGTGTGTCCTCGGACATTATCTGCAAGAATCACTTGGATCCAAGCGTGTTGTGGGGCTTTGACCGTCGTGGTCTTGAAATTGGCATAATTGTAGCAAATCGAGGTTGGTAGCAAACACGCAAGGATCCTTGCTATGGGTACTCCCGCGCAAGCTAGCCTGATTCGTCACCGAGATTGGATTACTTCCCCTGCCAACCCTACAAATATATATGGCTTACTCTATTATCTGACATCGCTTTCTACTTCCATCTTTGAAAAGTTATAGAAGCACATTTTCTCTCATGAATCATCCTTAATTACAAAACAGATATGCAACCACGCGCATTGCAAGCACGCCATGCGTGTGAAATGTCAGGTACCGAGGCGACGTAGCGATTACTGATCACTAGAGATGTATCCACACAGGCTAGATATGTCATAAACCCATAATCAATGTCCCTTCCTTGGTTAGCACCAAAGTCTCGGGCTTGTCGGACATTTCTTGGAGCTGTAAATGCTGAATCCAGCAAATCATGAAGGATGATGCAGTGCGGACCAGGTAGTCACCGTCAAGCCTAGTTGCTTCTACAACATTATATACCCAGTCAACCTGCAGAAATTTGTTTGTTGATTCAGCATTCAGTTCATGATTAGTTGTATCTCATTACATGATATGCTAAACAACCAGATTGTAAGGCTGTAGTGGTATATATAGCGTGTTGTACAATCTCTTGGCTTCCTGCTGTGTTCCATTCCATACACTATATCTTGTCATTGTCCATTATTCGGCACTAACTTTACTGGAAGTAACACTCCAAAATTCAATATCCACATGGATCCCGAGAAAGACAAGGAGTTTGGCCAAGAACTACAAGCTAGCGATCCTCACCTTGCCATCGAACTGGATCTTGAGAGGAGCTCATCCGATGAGGAAACCCATCAAAATGACATCGAAGCTTCTCGAGTTGGTAGTCGGACAGTTACGAGAGTCGTCACGGCTCAAGATTGGACAGGACCAGATGATCCTGAGAATCCACACAACTGGTTCATAGGAAAGAGAATTTGGCATACAATCCAACCCGGTTTGTTCGGCCTTGCAGTGTCAGTTACCAGCTTTTCTATGTACTACCAAGCCTAAACTAATCTACATTCTAGGACATTTGGGTCTTCAGCATTCTCTCCGGCTGTAGAAGATGTAGCGAAGAGCTTTCACGTATCCCAAACAGCTGCCACCCTTGGAATAACTTTATATGTCCTGGGACTTGGTTTTGGCCCTGTCCTTGCGGCCCCAATGAGTGAGACTTATGGAAGACGTATCGTCTATTGGATCTCACTACCAATCAGTATGCTCTTCACGCTAGGCGCTGGATTCAGCACCAATTTCGGTTCGCTCCTAGTTTGTCGATTCTTTGCTGGCTTGTTTGGATCCCCAGTGCTTGGTGTTGGAGCTGGTACGAATGCAGATCTGTTCCCGCCACGATCACGAGCGAATGCAACTATTTCATTTTTGTTAGCGCCGTTTCTCGGTACTTCACTAGGGTAAGATATCTGAAAGTCCTCGTTTTCGCATAGCTAATTCTCTTGCTAGCCCACTTGTGAATGGCTTCGCTGTACAAGCAAAAGGATGGAAGTGGAGCCAATGGACCATCCTCATGCTTTCGCTAGGCATATACATTTCCTCACTAACCATGGATGAGACTTACAAGAAAACAATCTTGCAGAAACGATCAAAACGTCTTGGAATCGCGCCACCAAAATCGATTCTACCTCCAGGATTTGCGGGAGTCAAAATGATACTAACTATCACCCTATTCAGACCCATGCGAATGTTATTGTTCGAGCCAATCGTGCTGTTCCTTAGTTTATACTCGGCCTTTACATTTGGTGTACTCTTTGCCTTCTTGGACGCTTTTCCAGTGGTCTTCGTTGGAGTATACCACTTCAATCTAGGACAGCTAGGCTTGAGTTTTCTTTCACTAGCAATCGGTTATATTCTAGCAGTCCCGACTTCAGTTGCGGTAGACTTCTTTGTATATCAGAAGAAGCATCGTGCTGCTGCAGCAAAAGGGCAGCATCTACTCCCGCCAGAAGAACGTCTATACACCGCCATGATGGGAAGCTTTGGTGTTACTATTGGTCTCTTTTGGTTTGGCTGGACATCGAGGGAAAGCATCCACTGGATTGTTCCTATGATTGGAGTCGTCCCATTTGCTTGGGGAAACCTCTGCATATTCGTACGTTTGATATTCCTCCTACTAATGGCAGAATCAATCTAACACAGAACAGAGCGCATCTGCATTGTACGTCATTGACGTATATGGCCCTCTCAATGGTGCCTCAGCAATGGGAGCAAACAGTCTTGCTAGATATGCGCTCGGCGCCGCTTTCCCTTTGTTTACCACTCAAAGTAAGTCATATTTGGGGACTGGTAGACATTTTTCTGACCTTCAACAGTGTACAACAAACTCGGAATTGGCTGGGCATCCAGTCTACTTGGCTTCCTTTCTCTCGTCATGATCCCAATTCCATTCGTCTTATTCAAGTGGGGTCCTCAGATTCGAGCAAAGAGCTCTTTCGAAACTGTCAAATTCTAGCCTCACTGGATGACTTTGGAAGGGATACAGGCGCAATTGAAATACTGATATTGGATCAGTTTAGTGTAAATGCATAGTTGATTCAAATGGGGTTGCTCTTTGGGATTCCTGCTCAATAATGTGTCAGTATATGTAGTAACAATAATAAGCATAATAACATGAATCCAAACCATACCTCTCGTTTTGCTGTAATTTCTACTGAAACCGACACACCAACAATGCTAAAGCAAGTATGACCTCAAAAGTTCTTCAAACTCGTACCATTTCACTACGAGTTTGAAGACTTGATATGGGTTGATATACAACAATACAAGGAGACCAATCCTATCATATCGTTCACTGTCTATACGGAATTCTTAAAGTAGATGGGAAACAGATTGATTCTTGACCATCGCATGACAATAAGAGGGAAACCTGTATAAAAATACCGTATGATCTGATTTTTTACTGATGCTGTCTCGTCAACTGAAATTGTTGGCATTAAAGATCCCAACCGAGAATCATCATCCCACTCTGAATTGAGTCTCAGCCCTGCGCCCAGGTCCCAGCGCAGAAACATCTTCTTTTTGTTCTTCTCGTTTAAGAAAGCCACAACTTCAACGGCAAGGCCGCGCATGGGCGGCTTACTGGTCAAGACTACAGAGATCCTAATATCAGAACCCCATGATCTACAGATTGCGCTTTTACCACAACAACTGCGCGCGTCAATTTTTTCATCCACAACAACTTCAACAAGTCTTTAGCCGCCTTCAAGTTCAAACTTACAGAAATTTGACCTGCTTCCAAGTTTCTTGTATCGTGGCCTGTTCGAAATCAATAGTCCGATATTTGGCGTAGAAAGAAATTGCTCTGCAAGCCTTCGGTAGTCCACCCCACGATTCCCGAAGATCCCAAGATCCTTTAGTTTCTAAAAACCTGTGCCTATTCACGAGACCAATACTTTCCTTACCGAACCTAATGCAAGACTAAATTCTGAGAATTTGTCGTGTGCCGGCCCCCCAGTTTCCAAAGCTTAAGAACGTGACCGAACTTTTGTTACGGTCAGTCTGCTTAAACTCCACTCGAGTTTGACACCTTGCCATGACAGCGCCAAGTTGTCAACCAAAGACCCCAGGCGGTCAAGTGGTTTCCCGATATCTTCGACGCCAGTTTCCGTAGAAAAGGGACGTGAAACAGATCATTAATAGGCCCGTACTTGATAAGCCGAGCGTGCGCTCCAGCCCAAAGGGGCGTCAGAGCTTCCAATCGTCAACCAGGGTCTCACCGAATTCGGAAAATTGCAAGCAGGCCCGGTTGTTCTCCACCATAAAAAGGCAGGTGTGAGTGGTCAATCAGCGAGCCTCAATCAACCGATGGCTGGCGATGGCTGATCTGGCGCGGCGCGCGGGCCGCCAGGCTGAACAACCAACAAGCAGATTCCAGCAGAATTGCTGTGGATTTGACAGTTCGCGCGCCTTTGCAGCCTTTGCAGGACGCCAGCTGCGTTAGCAAATCCCTTTTGAGCCATGGTCGTGTTTCTGACATTCAATCGTGCAGCTTGTCGAGGTCAATCGTGCATTTGCCTCTTCTTGTGCTTGTCGTCAATGTCTACGTTTTCTGAAATCTTCCCCTTCTCCAGCTGTCTCAGAGTGTTCCGCTATTCTTCTCGACTTTTCCAGGTCTACGCATCTTCAACTTACTCTCATTGTTCTCAGGAGACTTTTTGACCCTCAGGGTAGCCTAGATTGGGACCCACTTGATCGCCAATCTTCCCGAATCCTAACCTCGCAGCGATCTCTCGCCTTTTGAACTTCCTTCTCGGGCAAGTTTGCGCGATTCTATTCCTACCCTTGACTATATACGGCTTTGAAGGTTATGATTGCATTGCAACAACAAGCAGATATGGCGGGTGATTTTGGACGGTAAGTGATGCTGTCAAGAATGTCATTGAAAGCTTAAAAAGGGGCTAACAACATCAGATATCCTAGCAGCTATATCGCGCAACCAAAGTCAGCCAACTCATGTAGAGACAGCGTAATATCGGTTTCTACAACGGGTTCGACCAGATCTGTTCGCAGTAAAGCTTCATATGGATCACTCTCTTCAAGGACTTCTTACGCGACAATCGCTAGCGAACACGAGCCGGCCAAGAAATATCGGTTCGATACTGCCCCAAAACTGGTCAAGACGCCATGGGAGGCTGATAGATCGAAACGCGCATTCGCGAGACAATGGCAAGAATCGGGGGCAGTGCCCAGGCCATCAACTGGAAAGAGTTCAAATGGTTTACCCCAGTTGCCAGCTCGAATATTCAAGAGATTGCCAATTGAAGTCTATCAGTGTATTATCACTCAGTTGGCGGAAATGTACATGAGATCTGATGGAGGAGCCTGTCTTACCTGCTACCTAGCGGACCTCAATAGTCTTTCTTTGACCAGCAAGTCCTGGAGAGTAGTGGCACAACGTGCACTGTATGATTTACCCTCAGCGTGTGAAATGTTCCTGTTATTGACAAGAATACAGATACCAGAAATTATGGATTCCCGTGGACGACCCTGTTCATCAACAAAACAAGTCCCCTATATTCCTGCGAATGAAACAACTCCGAAGAAGTCTCCGGAATAAGCCGGACCTCGCCAAGCTGGTCAGGGAAATACATACGCCAGGATTACAATCTATCAATTTATTCCTTGATGCTGCGGACCGATCGACTACGGTGGCCACATTGGCCTCCTTGGTTATGTGTTGTCCAAACCTCGAAGAATTCGCTGGATTATATCTGAGCTTCGACCATGAATATGATCGACTTACTCACGCCTTGTCCACGCGTGTATATCTCAAAACTCACACATGGATCATGAAGGGTATTGAGGAGTCCTATGACGCTTCGGGAGAATTGGTTACGAATGCAAGACCGGTCGAATATGACGGAAGTATTGACAACGGCGATGTGTTCTTGAACACGCATCTCAGATGGCAATATCTAGAAACACTGCTCCTTTTTGGTCAAGACACGGGCAATTTGGACTACCGAGCATTTGTTGGCACATTTCGCATGCTCACCTCCCTCAAGCATCTTCTTGTCTCCGGTTTTGATAAGAAACAATTCAATGATCGGACTCTCGCCGCCCTTCCCTGGAACCTTCAATCTCTACGCCTTCAAGACGTGTCTGGTGTGACAGAACGCGGTCTTTCTCGCCTCGCCTCATCTCGCAGTCTCGAATCCATGCGCAATCTATCCCTCATCAACATCGAAATCACATCCGCCAAACTCATCGCCAACATACTCAGCGTTGCCTGCCGTCTCCAACGCTTTACACTAGTCCAATCTGTCGCTCCCACTCTACCTGGTACTACCGTCGATGCGCCTATCTATTCCTCAAAATCTCTCGCCTTTCTGCACTGGGATATCTCACCTTTCTCGCAACCTTCACTCGCCCACCTAGCGCACAGCATCCGCGAACGCGCCTTCCCATCCCTCCGCGCTATTTGCGCACCCTGTGATGACGGCACGCTACAGATTCTCTGTCGACCACGCAGCTCAATTGCAAGACCAAGCGACAGCGAAGCAGCATCAGCGCTGAGTCTGCGTAGCTCGCTAGCCGGCGCACGATTAGCAGCCCAAGAACGGCTCGAGGCTGCGCGACTGATGCCGCTGATGCGCGTAATAGTGACCGATGAGCGTGGTGTGATACAGCATAAATACACGATCAAGAACTTTGTCGGCCGAGTAACATCATCCATAGAATACGTCCTGGACGGCCAATTGGCGCAAGGGCCGGATGACGCTGGTGTACTGGAGGTTGAAGCTCTGGTTGGCAGAGCGGAAACCAGTGGAGGTAGTGGCAGAGATGGAGGGAAAGCTGTCATAGGACGGCTGGGTTCTTGCAGTGGACCACCTCAGGGGACAGCGACGCCGATTCCTGGATATTTGGAGAATACAAGGAACTCGTTGAAGAGTGGGAAGACGCATCGGGCCAGAGAGAAGATTGCTGATTTGGGGTGGAAAGCATTCTTTTAATTTCTTGTGAATAATAAGTGGGATTGTAGGATATATGGGCACGAAATGTATAATGTTTTTTGAATAAATTAGAGATACAAGTGGATGATTTTCAGACATGGCTTGTTACATTACTTTCACAATCCGTTTTGCTTTGCCCATACGCTGGCAGGCCCTACCATTTTGATCATTTCTTTGTCTCATGGTCGCTCTCCTTCTCTACCCATTCTCCCCACGTCAACAAGCCAGGATGCATTTCCTTGAGAGCAGGAATATCCGCCTTGTACCCATCAGTCTTAAACCACTGGAACATGACCTTGACCTCGGACAGCATAAATAGCACTCCACGCGCCATGAAGCCATAACCCTCTGGTAGATCTTGTCCCGTCTTGCTCTTATAAACCTCGCAAAACTCCGGATACGACAGCTCATCTCCAGCTAGCCCAATAGCCTTGTGATTGAACTTGTCCGGCTCCAAAAACACCAAACTTGCAAAAATGCCAATATCCTTGGAGCAAATAAGCTGCAACGGCTTCGTCGGATTCTCCAACTTCCAAATCGCCGCAAAGATACGCGGCAGAAACCCAACATTCCAATTATCCATGAAAGCCGTCGGTCTCAAAATCGCCCACTGCATCGTCTCGCCCGCCTTATCACGCAGATAGTGCTCAATATTATACTTTGTCACAAAATGGCGAATCTCCGTAGCATTCTCCCAGCTCTTCTCTTCACCACCGCGCTCCACGGACGTATATACAAACATCTTGACGCTCGAGTCAAGAGCTGCGTCAACAAGGCCTTTGCCATATGCTTCTTCGAGTTCAGAGCCCGTGCCGTTGGAGACTTGCACGCTGAACACGCCCCAGAGAGGCGCGCCGGCGACTTCTTTGGCGGCTTCGAAGAGGGCGGGGATGTCGTTCATGTCTCCTTGGACGAGTTTGACACCATGTTTGGCGGCGAGTTTTTGGGCGGTGGGGGAGGTTGCGTTGCGGGTTACGGCGAGGAGGAGGTAGGAGGATGCTTTGGGACTGGCGAGGAGGGCGGTGATGAGGGCGCCGCCTTGTTTGCCGGTGGCTCCGAGGACGAGGATTGGTTTGGACATTGTGTTTTAGGCAGTGCGACTGATGGAGTAACAGTCGGGAGGTGGCGAGTTGTTTGTGGTACGATGTTATGTATGGGTCATTGATGAAGTGGATGGTTGAGATAGCTTGGGAAGCTTAGCTTGAGGCTGGCAAGGCTGGGATCGAAGTCGTTCTTGTACTACAAGAAGCGGGGATCCGGTGCACGTACTTTTTTGTTCGAAGCGCAATGACTTTGATTTTTCAGCTGATAAATAATGTCTTATGGCAAGGGAGGAATTGGGTATGAGAGGAAGTAAGCCTGATACCAGACTGTATGGAGGTTAATGCTAAGTACGATTGCTTATGCTGCATTTTTCAGCCTCGGAGGGATACAGACCGACTGCTGACAATTCAACGCCATTAAGCATCAGATTTGGTTCCTGTGGAAGTCTATGCCATCGCTTAGAATAGGCTACAGAAACGCGTCACACGGTTCATATCTTCAAAGGAAATTTGCTTGATAATGAGTGGGAGTTAGACGCGTGGTAAAGCTTCAGCCTAACAGGTTGAGGTAGCCCTCAGCCTTATGAGCGGACAAGATTTCGACAAAATAAATGGCGCGCTCCCAGCAAGCGCGATGGCTCCCATACAAGACGATATACTATCGATTGCTCTATTTGCCATCAAGCGCGTTCAGACTTGGGCATTCAATTGAATGCGATAGAAAGCGTTACAACTTTTAAGTAATAACGTTCGTGGGAGCTATCGGGCGCCGATGGCAGAGCGACATTCATTTTGTCCATTGGTTGGCAGATTACTCTATAGTGAGAGCATAAACACCTGGTGGGAAATCACTTAGCGCTACATCACACAATCGTTCCTATCGTACCTTGAAACCAATGGAAGATTACATTTGGAGCGAATACGTTGTAGACTAGTTGAGTTTTTAGTCACAAAGGCACAAAAACACAAATTGAGGCGGCCGATTTTCTCATTTCCTAGCTCAAATTTCCGACTCACGACAACCGTTCAAGCGGTACCGTTTCCAACTTATACTCCTTCTACACACATCCAAAGCCTAGTTGCTAACAAGAACTAGCTTCTCACACCAAGACAAAAGAAAATGGGTATAAGAGAGTGTAAGTTCTTTCAAAAACATCGCAAAACACACATGGCAGATGGAGTTTATCTTAACACATTCATCATAACAAAAAAATTCAACAACTTGTAACCCAACAAACGACTTGCGTTTGCGTTAGGGATAGGATACCTTCAACCCCTGTTTTCTTCCAACACGACGCCTCTAGGACGTGGAGCTGTCAGATACTAAGGGGGAGATATAAAAAAAACTTGAGGTGGGAGGTAGGATCGTAAGCAATAAAAACGCCCAATATTTCCCATAGTAAGGAGACAACAGATAATTCCAGAAGGGCATGGTAAAAGGGGTTGCAACCAAAACAGCCGGCCTCAGAATCGAAGGAAGAATTAGTTGAGAGTAAGAGGAGTTCCGCTTCCGATCAAAACAGAAGAACCCAAAAAACGCCAACTCGCTCGCTTTCGTTCTCGTCCGATTTGCTGAGTAGGGGAAAACAGTCTGGTTGCAATGTGACTTGACGAATAACATGCGAGATCCAATCTGGTAAAAAAATGATGTACTCCGAGGTTATGGTAGACCTGGTTTCTTTACAAAAGGAACGAATCGTGACAGAATTGTGGGCCCACAGCTTCAGATCGTCTTGGGAGTTCCCTTGATGTTGAGAGACTCCAGATCATCCATATGGTTGCACATTGCCACGAACAGGTCAAAGAACAATTTGCCGCCAATCTCCATCTCCATCTGCATGGTGCCGCTACGCTTGAAGGTTTTCCTTGAGCGGATGACTAGAGCTAAATAATGAGCGCGTAGCCGCGAATCCGTGTCCGGCGTGTTGTCATACGCGTACCGAGCACTGCGCAAGATCGTCGACACCTCGATTCCGCTCTGCAGACCCTGCTTGCGCAGCGCCAGCTTCTTGAGCTCGTCAAGGCCGTAGCGATCAGCCGCACAGTACACAGCAGTGTCGCGCAGAATTACATCGCCAATGCCGGAGTGGAAGATTGTCGCGGACGGATTCGCTTGTGGCCCGCGGCCGCCGAGTTTAGGGGTGGTCTTGTGATCGCCATCGAGCATCCAGGTGGTGCGGCGCTTGTCGTGGACAAGGCGCGGAGAGTAGTCACCCTTGTATAGATACTCGAGAACGCAAGAGAAGGTTTCTGGTTCTTCGTCGTGTAGGAAGAGGCGTCGGTCATTGCTCTTGAAGAATCCGTCGCGACAGGCCTGTGCGAGGACAGGCGAGAGGGTTAGAACATCTTCGTGAGCGGCGAACAGTCGTTGTTCTTGTCCCACCACAATTGTGATGATGGCGCTGGTGAGGGCGGGCGAGCCGCTGGAGAAGGTTAGTTGTGTAATGTGATTTGTGGAAGAAGAGATGTACCCGTCAGCAGTCTTGGGGGGACTGTCCAGACTATCAGCGATCTTCATCTTTACCGCATCGCGAAAAGATCTCTTGTTGGGCTTGGTCAATTTGCCAATTCGGTCCTTGGAACGGAATGAGAGCATATTGACGGTTGCTGGAGCAAGAAACGAGCGACGAGAAGAATGATTGATTGAGAGGTTAGTACGCAGAGGGCGCGAGGCTGGAGTTCCGGAAGCTAAGATATGCTGCACCAACAAAGGCGGAAGCAATATACTCAACTTGAAAGTTTCGGTCGACTCTGAAGAGCGGAAGAGAGGGAAGGGGAGGCCGCTCTTAAGTAGCCAGGCGCACAGCGGGTACCTCGCGAGTCGCAAGTGGGATTTCTGGGGGACAGGCCTCTGCCTTGTTTTCCATGTCTAGATTGGGCATAGACTCCTCAACAAGGCTGTGCTGATGCAGGGCTCAACTTCTCAAGCGGCTTTGGCGCGCCCTGTCAGAGCAACAGCCTCCTCATTGGGCATTTGATTGGTGACTGGTCGCGTCTGCGTGCGCCCAAAAGCCGTGGGGTATCCTGGAGTTGCTGCTGTCCAGTGTCAATTGGAAAGCTTACTGAATTCTGTGTGATTCCACGTCTTGCCAATGACTTCCATGCGGGAGAAAGAGTGAAGCAGAAGGGCGTTGGATTGTATGTGCTCATGCCTGATAACCAGAGGTGGGAGAATAAACAAGAAAAGAGAAAGAAGTAGAGCTGTACAAGTCGTTGGAGGCTTGGAGTGGCTGACTTTTGTGAATAATCCACATGGCGGGGAGTTTCTGAAACAACTCTGTCATAGGCTCATAGCATCTTCCTTGTCAGACAATTTGATTGTTGTGAAGACAGAACATCACGTTCTTGGGAGTGATATCGAAGTAGTTTCAATAGTCGAAGAAAGATGTCTGAGATGTAAAGACTTGTAGCTGTAACCAACCAAGGAGTCACACGAGCTACTGGTACAACTGTAACGCCCCCGCCATATGTACCAACCAGGCAGTGCTAGGCATAGATCACCAAGGTCTCGTCCAACACCCATCCACGACACTGATCTTCTAGGTAGTCAGCCACCACTGCTGCTTCACTCTATATAATCTACTACTTATAAAACACCCTCTTCTTCCTCACCATCCTGATTCTTTGCTGCCCGAACATCTTCCTCTCTGCCCAACAATACACACAAGCATAACCACCAATATGGCCGCCCCTAATAAGCGTGTACTGAAAGAATTCAGCGACTGCAGCACCAATCCTCCACCAGGCTGCAAAGTCTCCCTCGTCGATGAAGCCAACTTCAAAGAGTGGAACGTCCTCATAGACGGCCCAGCCAACTCTCCCTATGCCGTAAGCATCCCGCTCCTCCAACTCTTTACAATTCTAATCAACAACTAGGGCGGCCGCTTCAAGGTCAACTTCGTGCTCCCAGACGATTACCCCTTCAAACCTCCCGTCGTCACCTTCAAGACCAAGATCTACCACTGTAACGTAACAAACGACGCCACCGGCTCCGTCTGTATAGCCATGCTCAAGCCAGATGCCTGGAAGCCCGCTTCCATGTGCAAGCAAGTCATAGAAGCCATCCGTGGCCTACTCATCGTGCCCAATGTCGACGATCCCCTTGAACTCGAAATTGCTACCCAGTACAAGGAAAACCGTGTAGAGTTTGACAAGAAGGCCAAGGAGTGGACTAAGAAGTACCGGGCATAGATTTGGGAGGTAGCTTGGCAGAATGGATCCGTCATGGCTTGGAGTTTTACGGGGCTTTGCATATGGCAATACGGGCTCAACATCTGAGCATGGCGGAGTTTTTGTCTTCTGATCTTGGATTATAGATCTATTTCATCGATTAAACCAGGCTTGTTCGTAGGTAGCAAATGCATCTACTGATTCAAAACTACATTCATTCGAAAAGGACTGTTTACTATTAATATATCATCTAGGGTAGCTCATATCGCTATATACCGCTTGGATCACTCTTACACACTAACATCTCTCTATAACACGAACAACTCTTTAAAGCAATTAACTTTACCAAGATCATAGATTGCACTAGAAAATAATTCCGACTACTCAAAAATAAAACCATATTCCAATGGCCTCTTTCAACACCATCCAAGGTTTTCTCACCAGCTTACCACCATGGCTGGCTGGCCGACCTTCTTCCTCGCGGCCCTCTGCGCCAGCAACACATTCGCCAAACCATGGAATCAAACCACATCCATAAACTCCACCAACTCCAAAGATGCCATTCCACCTACAGCCCTCTACAAGAACCCATCCGCACCCATCGAAGCACGCATATCCGATCTCCTACGCCGCATGACAATCCAAGGTACCTCCCCTCCCTTCCTCTCTCTTCTCTTCAAGCACTAATAGCCCCCAGAAAAAACGTCCCAACTCCTGCAGTCCGGCCTAGATACTTGGATGGATCCCAAAACCGGTACTCTCAACACATCCGCCCTCCCCAACGCTCTCGGTCCCCGCGCATCCCAATTCTACGTCGGCTACCCTCTCCCCGTCGCCAAACTTTCCGCAGGCATCAAAGCTGGGCAAAACTACTTGGTGCATGAGACGAGGTTAGGTATACCGGCGTTTGTGCAGACGGAAGCAATACACGGCTTCTTAGCGTTAAATGCGACGATATTCAACTCCCCAATCGCCCACGCATGTAGCTGGAACGTAGATCTCGTGAAAAGGATGGCGAGGGTCATTGCGGACGAGGCGCGTGCCGTTGGTGTCAATATGCTGTTTGCGCCGTTGGCGGATTTGGCGAGGGAACTTAGGTATGGGCGGGTTGAGGAAACTTATGGCGAAGATGGGGTAAGTCATTCCCATCTGAATTCCTGTAAAAGGGGGACACTAATCAAGGGAACAGTTTTTAACAGGCGAAATAGCACATGCCTACGTCGTCGGTCTCCAATCCGGCAACGTCAGCGCCCAAGTCAAACACTTCGCTGCCTTCTCTGCGCCGGAACAAGGTCTCAATACGGGTCCCGTGCATGGCGGTGAGCGCGAGAGACGAACGACGTGGTTACCGCCGTTTAAGCGTGCTATTATTGATGCGGGTGCGCATTCGGTTATGGGCGCGTATCATGCGTATGATGGTGTGCCGGCGGTTGCGGACGAGGCGTTGTTGACGGGTGTGTTGAGAGAAGAGTGGGGATATGAGGGGTATGTTATTAGCGATGCGGGCGCGACGGATCGACTGTGTGCGGTGTTTAAGATGTGTCGTGAGAAACCGATTGATAAACAGGCGGTGGTTAGGCTGGCGCTGGAGGCGGGGACTGATGTGGAGATGGGGGGTGGGAGTTTTAGCTATGAGGAGATTCCGAGGATGGTGGAGAGGGGGGAGTTGGATGAGGGGATTGTGGATCGGGCGGTGGAGAGGGTGCTTTGGTCGAAGTTTAAGAGTGGGTTGTTTGAGAGGCCGTTTGTGGGTGCGGAAGTTGAGGAGATTGGGAAGGCGATTCGGACGGAGGAGGCGCTGAAGTTGGCGCGGGAGTTGGATGCTGAGAGTTTGGTGTTGTTGGAGAACAAGAATGGGGTGCTGCCGTTGAAGAGCGATGCAAATGTTGCGGTTATTGGGCCCATGGCACATGGGTATATGAACGTAAGCAATACATTTGCAACCATTGACCATGACTGACTGGTTTAGTATGGCGATTATGTTATTGAAGGTGCTCAGTGGCATGGCGTCACACCCCTAGATGGTATCAAAGCAGCATCCACCGGAAAGATCACATACGCCAAAGGCTGTGAACGCTGGTCGAACGATGAGTCCGGATTTCCCGAAGCAGTTCAAGCAGCAAAGTCCGCAGATATTTCAGTTGTGGTTGTAGGAACTTGGTCGCGAGACCAAACAGAATTATGGAGCGGTGGTAATGCTACGACAGGCGAACATGTCGATATATCGTCGCTGAAACTCTTCGGAGCCATGGGATCGTTGGTCAAAGCAATCATCGATACTGGAAAGCCAACTATTGTGGTCTTCTCATCTGGTAAACCAGTCACTGAACCATGGATATCGAAGAAGGCAGCTGGATTGATACAACAATTCTATCCTTCTGAAGAGGGTGGAAATGCTCTCGCTGATGTTCTCTATGGAAAGGTAAACCCCAGTGGCAAACTATCTGTCAGCATTCCACACGATGTTGGAACCACACCTATATTTTATGACTACTTGAATTCTGGTAGACTGGCCAAGTCGGGAGAAGTCAAGGCAGATGGCTCTGTTCAGTTCGGCTATCAATATGTCGACAATACTCCTGAAGCGCTATATGAATTTGGATATGGAAAGTCATACAGCAATTTCACATATTCCGGATTGAGACTGTCAAGTAAAACCGCAACCGTCAAGGATACAATCACAGTCTCAGTCACTATCAAAAACACTGGGTCGAGAGATGGTGCGGAGGTGGTGCAGCTGTACGTCGAAGATCTAATAGCAAGCGTTGCAGTACCAAACATTCAACTCAAGGGTTTCGAAAAGGTATTCATCAAAGCTGGACAATCAATCGAGGTGAAACTGTCACTGAAGGTAGCCGATCTTGGGCTCTGGAATGTTCGAATGAAGTATGTCGTTGAGCCAGGCGAGTTTAGAATATCGATAGGAGCAAGTTCCAAGGATATCAGGACCAAAGAGATCTTGACAATGGTATAATGATCAGGACTCGAAACTAATATTCATCACCATATCTATACATCGTCATCTGTGCCTACTGCCATATAACCTGGCCCTGCAGGAAGATCGTACATGGCGCTATAATCCACTCTTTCGCCTCCTAATTTCGCTTGTCCAGACTCTCGGCTGCCAAAGTAAGGAGTATCATCTTGCCAAAAGTCGGCGCAATTCGTAAAGCAACCTTTTGAAAAGGGATTTCGGTTGATCTGCCGCGATGCTTCTGGTGAGCCACGGCCATGTAAAGCGACTGCGACGAATGTGTCGATACCCAAAAGTCTCTTCCAAGTGTCGAGCAGTCCACCATGATGAGCATGATTATGAGCATTGGTAGCATTTGCAGGAGGCACTGCTGGATCTGGGCCCCGGTCTGTTGCGCTGATCTGAGCAGAAGATAAGGATGGGTCTCCAGTGGTGACAAATGACATTGCAGATTGTCCCATTGGCGAGTGGGAAGCATGTTTGGGTGCCATGGCTTCATAAGTAGTCAATCCTCGGGCGATTTGAAGCAGTTGAACAATGAGAAGCATAGAAACCCAAACAAGTTGCAGAGTAGCCCAAATGGTGAGGATGACAGTGAATGGATCGGAGTTGTATGTTGCACAGAGTTCATCATTCAAGAAAGTGCATTTGGCTTCCAGCGGTTTGGGAAGTACAGTGAAATCTACACAATTAGCGTCATCTTAAAGTACAATGTCAGGCAACTCACATGTCCAGGCAAGCCAATCCCAATATAGGATACCGAGTGCACATGAGAATATGTACAGCAGAAAGTGTCGGTGATTATTGACACCAACGCAGTTGTCTACCCAAGGGCAGTGGCTAGAAATTTCATATTAGACGCGTATCTTTTGTAAAGGATAATTAAACGTACTGATCATGCTTTGCGACGCATCTATTGCATCGCTTGCAATGTTTGCTTCTCAATGGTCGGCGTATCATACAAGTTGTACAAAAGTGCTCTTCATCAAACTGTCGAGATTCGAGAAGTTCATCAATCGCAGCTTTTTGTTGGCTCATACTGCTTCCTTTGGGAATAAAGCCTGGGTTGTCTACCATGGTCTTGAAGTAAAAGTATGTACATAGACCAAAGAAGGCACCAAACAAGAAATTGAGACTTGGAGCCTCTTTGAACGTTTCTATAATAGTCAGTATCGTATTATTAGCATATTAAGTAGGACTTACGTGGCATAACTCTTGTTAGCCAAAGAGCGCCTATCCAGAATAAAGTACCAGCAAAAACGCCTGAGATGAACGGCTTGCAACAATTAGCAGTTGAGATACTAAGGACACGCACCGACTTACAGTTTTCTGAATTCCTTTCATATCCGTTGGAGCCCATTTCAAGGCTTTGTGTGCCACCATATTCAGACCAACGCCAGCGCCAACGCCTACCGGAAGGCCAATATAAATGGGGAATACGCTAATAAGATAAAACATGACAAACAAGTTGAAAAAAGGCCAGAGGAAATATAACCTCCAGTAAAAAGCTTTCTTGTCTTTTACGACAGATGAAAGTGGAAAGTTTTGTGGACTACCGTCTGGGTTGTAACCACATTCTTTGAGCGCCGCCAGCCATGGCTTGACAGAATTCATTTCTTTGGCTGTTATTGCGGGTGTCTTGTGTTCGTTGTTTTCAGCAAATCTGTCGGATCCATACTCGACGAGTTTGAATATGCCGTGTTGTGCTCCTTTAACAAGCGCCCAATGTAATGCAGTAAAGCCCTGGTTATCGCGAGCATAAACGTTTGCGCCCCAGCGGAGAAGGAGGTCGATGCAGTTTCCGAAGCCTTTATATGCCGCCCACATCAGACTTGTATGACCTTGAGCATCTGCCACATCAACAGGTATATCTTGGTGTAGGAGGAGGACGATTTGAAAGACATTGCCGTCAAGAGTTGCAGAATGAAGCAGATTGAAGCCTTGGTCATCGGTGAGGAGAGGATCGGCCCCATTCTTAAGTAAGAGGTCAACGACGTAGTAGTGACATTTCTTTGCTGCCCACAAAACGGGGGTAGCCATTGCATCTCCTCCCTTTGCGTTGACTTCAGCTCCAGCCTGAATCAAAAAGTGGCATAGTGCGTAATGATTATTGATTGCTGCCCACTGTCTCATGTTAGACTTTCATAAACTTTGAGGCGGCGCAACTCCTTACATGGAGAGGAGTGATTCCTTGCTCATCGGCATATTTTGCGGTGAACTTTTTGGATGCGAACAGGTCTTGTATGGCTTTGATTTCTCCCAGCCGCGCGAGCTGCATAATATCCTCCTCAATCGCCAGTTTTGGTTTGCCGGTCATCATTTCATGCATTTCAACATGTTCTTCGTCATTTTCTCCAGAGCCACTCGAGCCATTAGCGGCATCTGGGCGAGGTGTATGTGCTCGAGACATGATTGTACGTTTCGTTGGGCGGTTTTCGCTGTGCTTCTATAGTCGCATATCGGCCGAGTTGAGGCTATAAGCACTGAAACAGTGGCTCGGAACGCCTGGGCGGATAGTCGGAGGTAATGGGAACGGTAAGAAGACGCCGAAAAATGCAGGGAAACAAAGATATAATGAACAAGTATTCAGAGAAGCAGAGCTGACAAGAGCTGAGTCGAGAAGGGAGTCGTATTTGTTGGTGGCGCAGTTAAAAGAGATATGATCTGGATTCGTCTAAAGTTGGAAACGAACACCAAACGACGGGGGGCTGACGAAGCCAAAAAAGAAGCTCAGACTCAAGCTCCTCCGAGGTTCATCCCACCCCTTTTTATTTTCCTCTTTGAAATTGCATATGCATACAAAGCCTACACTCAAAGTCGCAACACCTAATTTATAATAAGAGCAGAAGGAGCTTTGGTATAGAAGAACAAAGGCCTGAAAATGAAATCAAAGAAGTAAAAGTGACGAGTATCAGCTTCTGGAGAAAGTATAGCAACGGCAATGATGCCCATAAATTATTCATAACAAGGTCATAGACCCCTCGACCTTCCTTCCAGTGACAGGCAGTGTTCCGTTGATGCTCAAGCGAGTCATCACCTCCAGTTTTTGTCCTCTGATCAGTTCTATACTATGTCGACTTCTTTGCGAATTCCACCTTAAGGATCAAGTGATGATAACCAACTGTGTTGAAGTTAGCAAATAGTTTCGAGACAATATTCGAAAAGAACTTACAGCCATCCATCTTGTCGCAAGCCCGTTGAGCTTCAGCCCGATCCGAGTAACTGATGAAAGCAAAGCCCTTTGCGCGACCAGTATCTCGGTCTTTTGCCAGGAACACGCGAGTAACATGACCAAACCGACCAAAGATTTCTCTGAGCTCGCCTTCCTCCGCAAATTCGCTGACGTTCGTAACTCTCAGCGTCGCCAGATCATCGCGATCGTATTTTCCACCACCCATGCGCTCGCCAGTAACACCAGCTTTTCCACGAAGATGAGGTGGGACATAACTTGAACCACCTTGTCCGAGTCCACCAACTCCTTCGTTTTGTGAGCCTTCGTCATCCGCTACACCTGGAGCCGGCTCGCCCTCAGGTGCCATGGTGTCTTTGTATGGGCACTTTGATGTCCAATGTTCGCCACTGCAGATACGACACTTGATCTTGGTTTCCTTTAGCGACACCTTCTTTTGCTCGATCGCGCTCTTTTCTTCTTGTTGAGCGGCCTTGTAGTTCATGCTAAGCTTGAGCGCAATATCTTCACCTACGCTCGTGGTATCTGCGGTAGGGCCCTTCGGTTTGTTTACCTCTACACCGAATTTTGCCCATTGTTTTCGTTCGGCAACGCGGGGGTTAACTGTATGTCGTACGGTAACTTTCTTTATTCTGCGAGTTGTCTTGACTTTACGTCCTTGATCATCGAGACGATACGAGATTATCGTTTCAGTTCCATCCTTATTCTTATTGATTTGCGTGGGTGGGAGGGTAATGGCATCGTCGTCGTCGTCCTCGGCCCAGTCAGTTCGACCTTGGGTAGTTTGTGCTTTCGACATGTGGGGCGATGGTATTGGGTCAAGAGCTTGGTGAGATGTTGAGTTTGTTGGCGGTTTAAGTAGAGGCACGGTCGAGGAGATGAGTCAGTCGAGAAGGCGAAGAATGGTATGGAAACGGAGGAGTGGGAAAGTTACGTCCAAGTTTGGTGGTGGTCAAGATGGCTTTGGTGGGGAAGGTCGGGCCGAGAGCAATTCCGATCGATCGGTTGCGGTGCAGCCTCGCCACGCTTCAATCCATCAGGCTGAACATTATGTTTAGCGAACAAGGCTGGCTTCGTTTCTGCAACCTTCAAAGTAGCGCTATCGCAACCAACAGTAGAATTTTTAGGAATGATTAATGGCAATCACGGAGAGGTAGTGGAATAGTTACATATGCTGTCAATTTATGAATGAAATTCGATGAAGAAGTGCATGCTCCCACACGACGAAAATGGCAAGGCAAAGCTACTCTGTTGACGCATATGGCGAGATTGACTGAAGCGACTTTCAACATTGGATGGATATATTGTTGCTCCCTCTATCACTCAGTTGTATCGTCCCTTAGACTCTCAGTGCTAAAACTAAACAATTACACCTGTTTGCGAAAAGTGATGAGCACCTAGACACCCCTCTGTATGTTGGTGTTCATGAAAACCGCAGCGTTCTAACCAATCACAACCTAAATAGCTAAGGGAATGTAGTTATCTGGGACGCTAAATCGATGATACCGAACTTCAAATAGTTTATCAAGCCTGTGATTGGTAGACGTCTGTATAAAAAGTGATATAAGGGGGAGGGTCAGTGATCATCACTTTTCGCAAACGGGCGTAAGCACTCCAGCACATAGCACACCCAAGATAGACACTATACTGCAAAGCAGCAAGCTGCAATCCCGTTTCTCAATATCACCATGACAATCCAATAGTCATTCCGCCCACAGTTAACACCAGGGCTGACTATCACCGGTCAACAACACCTCCGTGACAGACATTGAACCTCCAATGGCAAAATAGCCACAAAGTTGTCACCTGATACCTGCATATGACCCCAAACAGTGCTAATGGCAGTAAAGCCACACTGTCGACTGACAATTCCAATAGAAATCTTTCTTTCCCGGTTTTGCTAACTCCAATGCCTCCATGCGTGACATGTGACCCCAATCTCCTACGATCTGACACAAGGCATGAGTAGATGGCGTTGAGACCAAAGTCATATGCACTCGTACTTGTGAACGGTGCTGAAAGCGTGTACGTGTCTGGAAAGAGTAGTCCCAGTAATCTAGCTCATCCGCACCATCGGCCCACTGAGAGTCAACTGGCTGAAAATAACCAGAACCAGAACTATTGTACTTCAAATTGCTAGCAATAGGTTTGTGCGAAAGCCATTCACGAACCATCCGCACGCGATGTTGATGTAGTGTAAATTTCAAAGGCAGTGGCCACTTTGAATCTGCGTGGAATATACATCCATTCTCTGCGTCGAAACCCACTTTCAACGGCCGAGCTGCGATGTCATCTCCATCTTGGACTGCAGGTAGGACTGCGTTCAGCTGCGATGACTGTTGCTGAGGATTTACCCCTAGATTCTGTCCGTTGCCATGATCAGTTCCGTACCTTGGTATGGTTGACCCAGCCACGCGTCATATGCTCCCAAAATCTTTTTTGCTGAGCGCTCCCATGGAGTGGTATCATCTGGATTTCCTCTCATTGGCACTGGGTTCAACTCATTCAGAGGTGGATGAAACCAGTACTCTATTTTCTTTAGCGGAGGGCGTCGCTCTTGAAATGCTTTTATCGAATTGCGCCAACCATAGCTAGGCGCAGGCCAGCTTGCTTTCCGGTGCGTTGGCGCTGATAGCGTCTTGAGTGCTACAATACATGTTACTGCAGTATCACCAACAAAGAGGTCAGATAGTCGTTTCCGTTTCATTTTCAGGTGCTCCGCCGTAACCCAAGGTCCAGGCCCAACAACAAAAGTCTTGGCCACTAGATCGTAATCAAAGACAAGATGGGTAATGTGAGATATAGTGTTTGCATCCAGCATCTTGTAAGGCTCAGTACTCAGCGATTGACCATTTGGAAGATAAGAGAAGAGCGGATCTCGCGGAAGCAAGAAGCGGTTGTCGTATAGGATATGCTTTACTTCGTCGTAGAATTGGCGACATGTGGCCAGGATCTCAGGGAACAGTGTACGAGAGGTACCTGTTACAGAGAGTTATGAACGCGCTGGATACCAGTGGAGTTACGGCGTCTACATAAGTCAGAGTATGTATTTGCTCTGACGCAGAAACCAGTAGATATCGAAAAGTCATGAGTCTAAGCTCAGCTGGAAGGTTATGCAACAATTGGAAGGAAACGGACATCTTGTTGTGCCAGTGAACACTGATAAACCAAGAGGAGGCAATGCAAGTGCCAGGAAGAGATTAGATAGATAGGTCTCACGGTCTGGTAATTTGTCTAACTGGAATATCTCTGACTGGAGGGAAGTTTAAGAGATTCGTTGCCCCTTTTAGCTAAAAACGCTTAAAGTAGAAGAAGATCGACTTCTATTGTAGCCAAAGTTACATAACACTAGAACAGGAAAACGATCCCTTCATAACATTTCTATAACAACTCCGCGCTCTTCCAAAACATCGCTGGCAATGATTTCTATTACTCCCCCTTCCACGCTATGGTAGGTAGGTTATGAAGCATTTGTTCTGAACAGATGCCTCATCGGCTAGAGCGCTTTTGGCATTTTATTTCCATGTACTTAGAGAGTGCTTTGTTCTAGAATTTTTTTGTATAGGTAGAGGTCCTATGGTTTGTTCACGCCTTTTGAGCATATCTGGAGTACTGTCATGATAGTACTTACCATGAGAAACAGGGTGTGAGAATACGAGCAGAACATCTATATGCTTCATATGTGACAAGCTATTTGCTCCGACATGCTCCCTGTGCAAAGTTACGCAGCTTGAAAGCAAGTTCAGTCTTGCCCAAGAGGTCACTCCCTCGATCTTCTGCTCAAGTTAACTCGCTACTACCTTATCAATCCATGTCCAATTCATCAATATTCTGTAACTCGATCTTACCTTCACTAGTATCGGCCTGCCTGTCTGCATGATGCAGAAACGCTATACTCCGTCACAATAATTGCCTTTTCGCTGCATTCTCGTGTGAAGTGTACCTTAGATAGCTTACTATATATTGTAATATGTCAATCTGATTCCCCTAAAACGATTAAATACTTGTCAACCCGCGACTAAAACATAAGGTGCCCATTTTCCCCTGTCTTCCGCTGGCCCATGCCAATAATAAAACAATTATAGAGCCTGAACAATGACTTCGGTACTCTTCTTACTATCAGACATTGAACAAACAACTAGAGCCCTTGCAGACAATATTCCCAGCGGCGGATGACGAACACTTCGCAACTCAGGATCGCAACCTCCTTGAAGATGATGTCACAGTATCTGACACTGCATCTATCCTTTACAGTTCAGACGAAGGTGAGGAGTCAAATGTTAAGAACGTCTTCGAATCAGACGACGAACTGGACGAGCGAACCAACAAAAAAGTCTTAGCCCTCCAGCAACTCTACGCTGAAGGCAAGCCTATGTACCCTCGCGACCAATTACGAAGTGCAGCACGTCAGATTGCAGAAGGAGCTGATATAATTCGAATCAAATCGTGGAATGGTATAACCTATAAGACTCCAGTCGATTGCACCAAATACGGTGTACCGTGCCTTGGCTACGTTGCATTTCATCATCTTGAAAGATACGCCAAGCGCGTCAGAAATCAGAAATATGACTTACAACCAATACACATTGACTACGTAGACCGGAAACTTTTTTGGTATTCCGAAGACAAAGTCACTACAGAGACTCTGAAATTGGAGTTCGCGAAACAAGCAGAGATATGGCGAAGAGGAGACATGGCCACTGCTATCAAAGACGAGCTAGCAAAGATGGATTATGTGCCAACAAAAGTAGTTGGCATAGCCTTGGGATCTCTTGTGCGGGCTTACAACTGTCTAGATCGCGAAGATTTTTTTAGCAATAAGCTCCAGGAGTTAATCCAGTACGCTGCTCTTTGGGCTATTGGAGGAATTCTCGAGGAGCTAGGCGCGAAGAAGGTCGAATTTTTTGCTCAGGACCCGGCCTTGACCAAGAACAAAGACAAGAGCGTCTTGAACCATTTCAACATCACTGCACTGGACGATCCCTGGGGATTGCTAGAAATCGACGAATCAACAGTGGTGCTCTGTGTAGCACCCAGCTTCTGTTGCCCACAGATTATTGCGGATGATGCAAACTTTTGGCCTGCCGCTTTTATCAGCCTCGATATGATTCTTGATGCTGAAGATGAAAAGCATGAGATCACGGGCTTGGAATTGGGGTATGCGTAAGTATAAACATGATCTGACATGGTCTATTGTGAGACCGCCGTGTACTAATGATTTTGATCTAGTCCTTGCTATGTTGAGGGACAGCGTTTCCGAGATATGATTCAAAAGAGTTTCAACCTCCGAAAGAAGCTTCCCGAGGCTGACGGCTTTAGATTTCCGCGTTGTAAGAGGAGACTCAAAGGAGGAGAAGAGGTAGAGGTCACCATGTATATGGACATGATCACTCGAAAAGGCCCTTTGGAGGGTACAGTTTCTTCAGAAGGTGCATAAGTTTATCTCGGAAACGGTTATAGATTACTTCACCTCCAGAAGTCTAGTCAATGGTTCCGCTATTCAATACTTGGGTGGCTCAATCTGATGCCGCTCTTCCAACTTGATGTTTATTACTGAAGATACCCGAATATATTGGATTCGATTAGTCAACAACACGACAGCTTCTTACATGACAAACAATCTGGTCTGTGAACCCAACTTAGATTGCATCGAACGCATCTCTCTGCAACACAGATTTCCCAATTTCTATTATCTGAGAGCTCCTTGTCATTCACCCCCGAGCCAGGGAGCGCTTTGTTGCGATGCACTTTCCTTTGTTCGAGACGCTTGATCTAACCTTTACCAATTGTTTGTAGTTATGATTTGGAGCCTTATATCAAATGTTTCAGTCACCATAGCATTGCTAATTCTATTTGAACCATATATACCAACTGTCATACCCATGGTAGACCTGGCAGCGACTCCAAGTTATACAACTCATTTCCTTCATTTCTTTACGAATTATAAATATTCCTGATCCTGACTTCTCAGAGCGATAGCCAACCATTAGCCACCACTTATTCAGTCATGCTTAATCAAGTATAATTCGCAATATACAAAACCAAAGAGGTTTTCCTTCCAATCATTGCTCTAAAGTGTGGTTATCATCACATGCTAGACTTTTATGGCTAGACTTCCTGGGCCAAATCGTCCAACTCCTCCACTCGTGACATACGCCCCCAGACTCCGGAGACTTGACACGGAATAGTGGTTGAAGGTTTCTGCACAGCAATCATCTTGATCAAGATCCGAGGTACATGCTCCCATGAAGTCTCCGTCTCGAACCGGAACTTGAAATCTTCTTTCTCGTTACCCAACCATTCGCGAATCTTCTGCATTCGAGTACGGTGATGGTCGAAATTGAGGGGAAGATGATATTTGGCTCGTGGATGGGTGGAGTACGACCATTCGGCATCCGTTTCCTGGTCATTATTCATATCCAGCCAATCAGCGTAGCCTTTGAAGCGGAACTCGTGGCTTTGTTGCGAACATGATATAGCGCGCAATATCTGATCAGGGAGTACAGCATCGGACATCGGTGGCTCATGTGGAATTGGGCACTGGTGTTGCTCGAATTGACATTCGAATCGTTTGAGTGATGGATACTGTTGGCGAAATTTGGTGATCATCAGACGCCAGACCGCGGTGTGTGCAGTGACAGGGTGAAGACCATGGCCTTGAAGATGCTGCATAGCAATCAGGGTCTCAAAGCCAGTGATGATGAATGTAACTGATTGGAGAGCTGGAAATGATCCGACCTTGTTGGCGTTGGTGATGAAGGATCTAGCAATCGACGAATCCTGGAAAACTAGCTTCGTGATGCATGACTGATCATCGCGGAGTAGCGGCTGGGCAGTCTGAAAGGCTACCGGCCAAGATATGAGGAAGCTGTTCTGGGAATATAGCATCTTTCGTCCTTCCTCGTGGAACAAGCGGCAGGCCAACAGGATAGACGGGCAGAGTGTCGGATTGTCCCGAACCTTGGAAACATTCGAAGGCGGCAACCAAGTTCGATGAGAAGATCCCTTGACAGTTCTCAAGTTGTGGGTTCGTCCAGAGGGAGAAATTAGGAGGTATTCAAATATCATGACGCGCAATTCTGCTGGCAGGGTTGTGAGAGACATAGTATTGTTGATTGGCTTGGAAAAAGTTCGAAAAGACAGATCGTTGGATAATTAAGCGTAATAGAAGCTTCAGGATGGTGGTTGGGGTGGAATGGAGTTGGAAGGTTTAGGAAATAGCTCAACCGGCTTTTTAAGAGGATGGGAACTGAGGTTAGGAAGCCTAATGCGTCATCTCAGGTCACCAGGCTCCAGTCACTTCACCCTCAACAAAGACATTGTGATATTACCATGATCAACAAGGGGATTGTCAAGAATTATTGCAAAGTTTAGAGATGAGAGGTGAGAAGTGGGAGGTAGAAGGGGTGAAGGTTTAGAGGCGAATAAGGCTGAAGACGAGGCTGAATTCTCAGGCCTTGTCTTTTCAAAAATTGCTCTGACTTTGCTAGTGGAATGGGATTGCATTCTTGTGATATGCTTGTGTGTGCGGGGTGCATTTGGCAAAGTAGTGGAGAAAATAGAACACTTCCAGAGATGATTGATTACACTTATTCCATGCCATGTACCGTGGCAATCAGATCAGAATCAGATCATAATAGCTAAAAAGGGGGTGGAGCATCCAGCCAATCAGACTTGAGTTTTTGTGAAGCCACAAACCCGATATCGGCCCCCGCTAACTCCATTCCATTGTCAGTTATTTTTCCAGCAATTCGGAGCTCTCCACTTGACTCATAAAAAGAGCCTACCTTACATTCAAGCAGATTTCTTGCTCATTCTCTTCCTATCTCTGAGCCGCCATGTCTACCTTTGGCAACTTCTTCAAAGTCCACACGTACATGTCACCTCATCTCTGCATCAAAACGAAACTAACATTTCTAGATATGGCGAAAGTCATTGCCTAAGTGTCGGAGTCATCATTGACGGCGTGCCACCAACCCTCGAAATTTCCGAAGCTGATATACAACCTCAACTGACACGCCGCCGACCGGGCCAATCCGCAATCACAACTCCTCGCGATGAGAAAGACCGTGTTGAAATCCAGAGCGGCACCGAGTTTGGCAAGGCACTCGGCACCCCAATCGCCATGCGCGTCATGAATGAGAACCAAAGACCAAAAGACTATGGCAACAGCACAATGGACAAGTTCCCTCGGCCGAGCCATGCAGATTGGACATATCAAGAGAAATATGGCATACGTGCCAGCAGTGGCGGAGGAAGAAGTAGTGCGCGTGAGACAATTGGACGGGTTGCCGCTGGTGCCATTGCAGAGAAATTTCTACGAGACGTCGCTGGGGTGGATATCGTGGCTTTCGTGAGCTCGATTGGAGACGAGTATCTCTTCCCGCCAACTGCTACACATCCTACACCGGCAACAAATCCAGAGTTTCTCAAATTATTGGAGACTATCGATCGGCCAACTGTAGATAGCTTCGCCCCCGTCCGCACTCCGAACACTGAGGCCGCCAAACGTATGGAGGATCTGGTTACCGAATTCAAGGAGCGTGAGGATAGTATCGGGGGCACAGTCACATGCGTTATCCGTAATGTACCCAGTGGATTAGGTGAGCCTGTATTCGACAAGCTTGAGGCTAAACTCGCACATGCTATGCTCTCGATACCTGCCACCAAAGGCTTTGAAGTTGGCTCGGGCTTTGGCGGTTGTCGCATACCTGGCAGCATTCACAACGATGCATTCATTAAATCGCCCGCGGTGCCACCCTCTCAGAGCGGATTGGCATCTGGTGTTCCACGACCACGGCTGACTACAAAGACCAACAATTCGGGCGGCATCCAAGGTGGTATATCAAATGGAGCACACATCTACTTCACAGTAGCTTTCAAGCCACCAGCCACCATTGGACAAGCGCAGACAACGGCGATGTATGATGAAGAGGAGGGTGTTCTAGCTGCAAAAGGAAGACACGATCCTTGTGTCGTTCCCAGAGCAATTCCTATTGTAGAAGCAATGGCGGCTCTTGTGCTGATGGACGCATTCGCTGCACAGCATGGTAGAGCAGGTATGCGAGATCTTTTATCGGCAGCTTATGAGCATAAGACTTTGGCAAATGGAAAGCCAACCCACTAAGGAAAAAGTTATGCATATTAGATGATCCTCTTAGTTTCTATTGATACCCCTTCTATGTTCTCTATTGCTCTATCGTGATTCCTGTTATGGTATACCGAGACCAAACATTTTCGCAGAGTTATTCCAAGCACTGCAAGTATTAGCCCATCAGCCTGGGGGTAAGGGGATGTCTCAACTTACGCTTCACATACTTCTTCCACCGTAATGCCCTTTAGCTTAGCAATAACGTGAGCCACCAGCGGTATCGTGCAAGGCTCATTCCGACCCTTCACCATCATCCCATCCGCCCACCTCTCCTTCTTCACAGCCTTCGGTATCACCGGCCCATCAACTAGCAACTTATGCGAAGCATGCGACGGCCGTATTTCACACTATCACCGGTTAGTTAAACCCCTCTCACTCAGCCACTTCTGCAACCTACCCATGGCCCATCAGTCTCAATCTGCAGTCTCTCCAATGGGACCTCCTTCACCACCACCAAATTCTCCTCCGTCTTCAAACTACACCCATTCACACCCACATCCAATCCCAGCTCCACCAAGCTCCGCATCTCCTCCATACTGCCCGTAAAACTATGCACCAGCCCGCCCTTCGGCAACTTCTCCAGCCTGGCTTTTAGCAGCCGCTCAAAATCCTCGGCCGCAGCACGCATATGGAGAAACAGCGGTAATTGTAGCTCGACTGCCATGTCCAACTGCTCCTCAAACGCAGCTAGCTGTGCTTCCTTCTCGGCGAGATAAAACCGATCATAGTCCAGTCCAATTTCGCCAAATGCCACTGTATGTCCCGCCTTGGCCGATTCCGTCGCCAGCGCTTTTAGCTCTGCGAGCGCGGCGGCGCGTCCGTTGGGATGGGATGTGAGGGTGTTTGCGGAGCAGGGGTGGATGCCTACGGTGGCATAGCATATGCCCGCTAGACAACTCAATCAGAACGTATCGATTGCGTGGATATGAGGTGTATCATACGGTATTCTTGCGCTACAGAAATGGCTGCGCGCGACTCTTTGATGTCTGAGCCAGTGACCATCATCTTCTCCACGCCTGCATCGCGCGCGCGTTGAATGACAGCGGCGAGGTCGTCATCGTGCGCTTGTTTGCCGTGGTAGAGGCCGCGGAAGACGGGGTCAGAGAGGTTGATGCCAATCTAGCGGGTGTGAGCGTGGGGACGGCGGAGGCATAGGTGGTATGGACAGACGTCTATGTATTTAAGGCGCGGAGGGGAGGCGGAAGATGCCATTTTACGATGATTTGTGAGGAAGACTGGAGAATTGGAGCGTATGTTTTTGGTGATTGTTCTGGCGGAGCGCAGGCTCCGAGACAGAAGCATCAATCGGAGAAGGAATCACTGGAATTGATGGGTAAATGTGGTTGCTATCGTGAAGATCTGCATGATCATATATCCAAATATCGTGAACGCCGGGCCGATCGGGCCGCTTTTAGCTCGAGATTCAGCCTGATGTCAACATCAATCAGTAAGGACAATGAAAGTGCCAACGGCATGGCAAAATAAATGGCGTACTCCTATTAACTCTGATAGCGCCTAAACGCTACGGTCTGTTATCGAGTACTTTACTTGCCATAAAGAGCGTTCGGCTTAGGAATATTTATTAGATACGGTAGGACTTAAAGCACCTTTTAGTTAGCAGCGCTAGTGGTAGCCATCAGAGTTGATGGGAGAACGCCATTTATTTTGCCATGCTGTTGAGTGCTAGGAACGCGCAGACTTATAGTATTCTATGTAATGTTTGTTCTCTCCGTGTGAGCTTGTAACTTGCAAGACTGGTAGGAGTTACGTCGGAGCTGCTATTCTAACATAACAAGAATGATCTTGGAGAATTACCTTCCTTCTAGCAGATGGACTTCGAGTCCCACATTCGGACATGTCCCATCATCTGGTGATCAAAATTTCGAGCTGAATTTCGGTTCCTGGCCACTTCGTTCAAGACATATTAATGTACTGGCTCATCTTCTGCGAATTAGAGGATAGGAAGCTAGAATACTCCTGCATGTCTAAATGCCCGATGCCACGCTAGTCGACGTTGTTGACTTGCACAATTTCGCCTATCAGTAGTAAGACTTGGAAGCCTGAAGAGTCGCGATCTGATGACGAAGAGAATACCTATTCCCTTCAATTTAAGATCCAGCCAAACAAATAATAATAAAAATGATTGGCAAGATGTCTAAAGAAAGTGAGTAAACAGTCAGCCAATTGCACGATATCAGAATCCTAATGCAGCAACGCTAGTACCAAACCCTGCCAAGAAACATGGGGGAGATGATTTTTTCTTGTTTAAGTAGCGACCCCGCCAAAGCCGGCCTGTGGGCCATTGGTGGTGGGTTGCTCGTCACTTTCTTTGCGCAATAGCTCAGACGGCGATATGGGTTGGACGGCGTCTGCCATTTCGGTGTCAGACTCAGACATTGTTCAAGGGACTGGTGGATGGTGAGATATAAATTTGATGTGCCTGTGCCTGTGCCTGTGCCTGTGCCTGTGCCTGTCCTGTGCCCTCGTGGCTTCATCGATGATCGAGGCACGCTACATTGGTGGCACATCAGGGGTTGGCCCTGCTGTGATCGAGGGTTCGACTTAACGATACTGCAGGTAATATCGACATCGATGTTGGCCATTGAGGATTCTTCAGGGCTATAGAGAACAAGAATGGATTAGGCTTTGATCGGTGGATTGAATTGGGGTTTCAAGTGTTTAGGGGGTCTCGGGGGTTGTTGCTGCGAGGTTTACTCGTAGATGTTGTTGTGGTCGTCCCATGAACCATATTGTCATGGTCATGTATAGAACGAGCGAATGCCGGCCAAGTCAGCGTAATATAGAGAACATGTTCGCGGAAGAAGAGCCATAGGGGGAGCTAGCTTGTAAAGACGCGTTCTCGATTGTGCAGAACGGGCGCATGTGAAGCCATGTTGTAGATACTGTTCATAGTGGATGGCTAGGCCAATGACAATGCCAGCGACGCGCGAAAACCTTGAATAATAGGAACAACTCAAGGGATTCCAGGATAAAGCAAAGAAGAAGAGATTGAGTCGTGGTTGAATGGGTAGATACTGGAGCAGAACAGATCTGGAAGAGCCTAAGAGGGCAGCCTTTGAGTGGCACGGACAACCCTCTTTCGTCTCACCAACGGTTGCTCCTGCCTCTACCTAGCTTCTTTCTCACCACAACCTTACCTCGCTCTGCATCCCAATAAACATACTCCATTCTACTTTTCACCTACCTCTACCCGCGCCTATATCCGCCTAGTCTTTGGATACAGTCCGAGACCTTTACGCAGGCTCCCACTTGCAAATCTGTCGTTGCGTCCCGCGAGGCCTGAGCGAGTCGTAGAGCATCACATTTTGACCTCCTTGCTCCCGCTGTGGGCCTTTTCGAATCATGTCTACCTTGAGAGATAGGATCGCGGCGACCCTTGATCCTAATGCCGACAATCGTCGCCAGGCAGAATTGGACTTGAAGCATGTAGGTTGAACGTTGCTAGGTTCTTTGCGCATTTGCTTAATTATCTATCTAGGCCGAGGAGCAACCAGGCTTCATCAATGCCTTGATGGAAATCCTCGACGTTGAACAGGATCAAGGAGTCCGACTTTCAAGTAAGCTTACTTTCCAGTTTTGATCATGCAACCTCTCGCTAACAAGTGTTCCTTTCCTCGCAGCTGTCGTATACCTTAAAAACCGCATCACAAAAGGCTGGTCTCCCGCCGACGACCATACATTTGCTTCTGCAATACCCGAAGAGGAGAAACCAGCTTGCAGAAGCAGAATAGTCCCTCTGTTGGCTACTGCACCTCCTCCTATCCGCGCACAACTCATTCCCACGGTCCAAAAAATCCTCGCGCACGATTTTCCTGCGAAATGGCCCGAATTCCTGGATATGACAATCCAACTCCTCCAAACAAATGACGCGAATTCGGTCTTCGCCGGCGTGCAATGTTTGCTCACAATATGTCGTGTTTACAGATTCAAAGCAGCAGAAAGTCGCCAAGATTTTGACAAAGTTGTTTCGGTCACATTTCCCCTCTTGCTCAATATTGGTAACGGGTTACTGAATGAAACGAGTATTGAGGCAGGAGAAATGCTTCGAGCGCTACTCAAGGCATACAAACATGCCATATACGTAGGTACACCAATATGTTACGGATACCATCTAACAAATCTAGTTCGAATTACCTGTCGCATTAAGAGAACACGAAACTATGGTTGGATGGTGCACATTGTTCCTCAACACTGTCTCGAAAGATCCGCCTCCGAGTGCCCTCCCTGAGGACGTTGATGAACGGGAGAAGAATCATTGGTGGAAGGCTAAGAAATGGGCTTATGCCAATTTGAATCGACTCTTCACACGGTATGAAAGCTTCGAATCTTAATCGCATAATTAATAATGGTCAATATTAGATACGGAAATCCCACGACGCTGACCAAGCCCACCAACGGCGAGGACTACACTGAAGTTGCCAAATCATTCATTAACAATTTTGCACCCGAAATTCAAAAGATATATCTGGCGCAAATCGAAAAATGGGTGGCCAAGACTACCTGGCTCAGTCGGGGCGCTCTATCATATACACTGCAATTCTTGGAAGAGTGCGTCAAACCCAAAGTGACCTGGGACCATCTAAAACCGCATATGCCAAATTTGATAGCCCATCTGTTATTTCCAGTGCTTTGTCAATCCGACGAAGAATTGGAACTGTTCACGGACGACCCTTCGGAGTATATTCACCGGAAGCTGAGCTACTACGACGAGATATCATCTCCAGATATTGCAGCAACAAGCTTTTTGTGCACACTTACCAAGGCACGAAAGAGCCAAACATATGGAGTTCTCAAGTTTGTGAACGATTTGGTCACAGTATACGAAGAAGCACCGGAAGAACAAAAGAACCCACGAGAAAAGGAAGGCGGTCTGAGAATGATAGGAACTCTGGCTCCAGTCATACTCGGAAAGAAGAGTCCGTTCGCTGGCCAGGTCGAGCTTTTCTTCGTCAAGCACGTATTCCCCGAATTTAGAAGCCCTCATGGATTTCTTCGTGCTCGAGCATGCGACGTCATTGAAAAGTATGAGAGACTGGACTGGACGGACGAGAATAATCTATTCACAATCTACCGCAACATTCTCGCGTCGATGGCAGATACAGAGCTTCCTGTTCGTGTTGATGCTGCAATTGCTTTACAGCCCTTGATCCGACATGATTCTATTCGTACTGCTATGCAAACCAACATTCCTCAGATCATGCAGCAACTTCTCAAATTGACAAATGAAGTGGACGTTGATGCACTTGCCAATGTCATGGAAGAGTTCGTCGAAGTGTTCGCAACAGAACTCACACCGTTTGCCGTTGCGCTTAGTGAGCAGTTACGGGACACATATCTTCGGCTCGTTAGAGATGTCATTGAAAAGAATAACCAAAACGAGGGCGATGACGAATATGGTGACTATTTGGATGAAAAATCCATCACAGCTCTCGGCGTTCTCCAGACTATCGGTACTCTCATTCTCACTTTGGAGAGCACACCCGATGTCTTGCTTCATATGGAAACGATCTTGATGCCCGTCATCGAAATCACTCTTCAACACAAGTTATTTGATCTATTCAACGAAGTTTTTGAAATCATCGATAGCTGCACTTTTGCTGCCAAAGCCATTTCTCCAACAATGTGGCACGCTTTTGAGCAAATCTATCAAACTTTCAAGGCTGGTGCCGAGCTCTATCTTGAAGACATGCTTCCTGCCTTGGAAAATTTCGTCAACTACGGAATACCAAATCTACTCGCCAACAAGGTTCATCTCGAAGCAGTCATGGATATTGTGCGTACAATTTTCAAGGATGACAAGGTCGTAGGAGGAGTGGAGCGCATCTGTGGATGCAAGCTGGCTGAGGTGGTGATGCTGGCACTCCATGGCCACATTGACGAGTACATTCCAGAACTCATTCAGCTGTCGATGTTTCATCTTAACAGCGACGAGCCAAAAGTCAAAAGCTACCGGATGTATCTCATGGAGGTTGTCATTAACGCCATTTACTACAATCCGCGACTCGCTCTGCACGTTCTGGAAGTCAATGGACTTACCAACAAGTTCTTTAGCCAGTGGTTCTCCAATATTGATTCGTTCACTCGCGTGCATGATAAGAAGTTGGCCATCGGGGCTATCATTCAGCTTCTTACCCTCCAGGCGCATGAAATACCTATCAGCGTGCAACAGGGCTGGCCGAGACTGCTTACCGGCGTCGTTCGCCTCTTCCAAACTCTTCCTGCAGCTGTCAAGAGTGAGTGACCCATCAGCATATCAAAGCCAATACTAACATTATAAGCAGATCGTGAAGAAGTCGTTAAAGAAGAAAACTATGACGTTAGCAATGACATTGATGAAGAAGAAGATGAGAACTGGACAGCCAACGAGAACTGGGAAGCCGAAGCTGAAGAAACCGAAGACGTCCGGGACGAGAATTCAACTTATCTTGAATTCTTGACCGAAGAGGTATGTTATTCTTCAAAGTCTTCGTCATCCTGGACTAACAAGAATTCTAGGCTCGAAAGTATTCCAATAACAACTACGATGATGAGGATGAGCTCGAGGAGGACAACCTCCTCGATACGGCAATCGACAAGCTTGAGCCCTATGGCATGTTCAAGAGTGCACTTTTCAGTATGTATTCCCACGCACGCGTTCAACAGAATCTAACAAGTAGCTTAGCCTTGCAACAAACACAGCCACCATTGTACGAGTCCTTGACAAAAGTCTTGAGCGGGGAAGAGCAGGCGATTATTCAAGGAGTGATCAACCAAGCAGACAACATCGCACTACAGTTACAACAACAGCAACAGCAGCAGCAACAAGACCCAGCTGTGGCTAACGGACAACACACGCCTGTGATTACGCAACCATAGGAATGGAAAAACGTGCAATCACGACGTGCTGCCTGCCATCGCCACTGAAGTCTTTGATACCAGTTGCACTGCGAACTGCAGAATGAAGGATTTGCCAACTCTCACATGTAGCCGCCATTGAGAGCCGTCGTGGCGCTCAAGGATGAGCTAAAAGAGATTCGGTCCAACTGTTGACACTCTGGGAATTGTGGTTGAGGAACGAACGAACGAAGAGGACTCTGTAGAATGGCTGGAACGATAGAACGCTTATTTACCCACAATCATGCCACCCCTATGCCCAAAGGTAGGCTAGAGTCCAGAAGTCTTGTATATAACCCAAACCCCCTTAGGCCATTGGATTACGGATCCCATTCGTTTTGGCTGTCTGTTACATATACGGAAATGTATAGCTCAGGTTTAGCGACCGTCAAACGCAAAAGTTTCTTGATTAAGTTCGCTCATACTTACCTGTGGATTAGATCTCGTCTGAAAGTCGGGAGCAAGAAGCACCATAAAGAATTTGATGAAGCTGTGGCTTATGTTCCTTATACCCCTGAAATTACAGCTTAGACTGGATGTAGAGTGAGTTTAGATTGACATTGACCTCGCCCTATAGGTGCTCTATTATTGACCCAGCTACTTCAACACATCCCCAAGCGTTAATTAGGTCAAAGCGGATTGGTGTAAAATATACCTTTATCAACCGATGCTCTATATTATTGCCAAAACGCCATGGTAGCTACTGCAAAGCAACCTCCATCGCGCCGTTCACGGCAGTCTGAGAGACATGATGCAGACTAATATAACAGACTGTAAAGCATGAAGGTCTTGTTGTGCCAGGCCTTTGCCGCGGTCTTCTGCTGGTCTGTGACAGCAATCGACAATTCCATAGAAGAGTCGACGCTCTTAGCTGCACCAGGACTTATAGGAAGTGGCACATTTCAGCAACTTATCGATCACAGTGATCCAAAGTCAGGCAAATTCTCCGAGCGCTACTTCTACGATGCCACAAAATGGAAAGGCCCTGGATCACCGGTGATATTCAGCACAACTGGAGAAGAGCCCATCTGGACCGTGGTCAACAATCTCTCCAACAAGAAAGAGCTCGCTGCATATCTCCAGAAAGGCGCAGTGAAAATTCTAGCGGAGAAGCTTGGTGCTGCGATAGTCTTGCTTGAGCATCGCTATTTTGGACAGTCGGTTCCTGTGTCTAATCTTTCGGATGCGAATATGAGATTCAACACGCCGCAAAACTCTGTTGCGGATAATGTGTACTTTGCTCGCAATGCTGTTCTTGCTTTCGATCCCAATGGCAGTAGCGTGGCTACGAAGGCGCCTTGGGTGTTTATTGGTGGCTCGTTACCGGGTGCTATTGCTGCTTGGACGGAGAAGGTTTCGCCTGGCACGTTCTGGAGTTACTGGGCTTCGTCGGCAACGTCTCAGGGGATGAGTAGTTCGACTTATACATTGCCGATTATCGAGCATGGAATGCCGCGGAATTGTAGCAACGATGTGGCGAAGGTAGTCGCGGAGATTGATAGGATCGGGACGAGTGGTACTGAACTGGAGAAGCAGGAGCTTAAAAAGTCGTTTGGACTGAGCCTGCTCACTCACTATGATGATTTCGCAGCGTAAGATAATATTCTCCATGACTCAAATCGTTGCTAATACATACTCACAGCGCTGTGTTTCGAGCCATCCCAGATTTCCAATCCGGTCGAGATCTGAGCGAGTTCTTCGCCTTCTGCGACATCATCGAAGGTGTACATGGCATACCAGCCCAAAGCAATGTCGCCAAGAACAGACCCGCCGACACCAAGCCTGCCAGGCCTCAACTCCCCGGCCCAGAAGGAGTCGGCCTAGCCAAAGCACTAGCAGCCTACGCATCGATATCCAGATTCACCTGGGAAGGAAGCCCCTTAATCATAACACTACAAACATACAACTCCAGAAACCCAATCTACACCGGCCAGCAACTCAACCAAAGAGGCCCCTCGCCCAGCTCCGACACGCGTGCCTACAGATGGTGGCAATGCATCTGGCCCAGCGGCTTCGATCCTGTGGCTCCAGCCAATCGCAACGGTTCCATCATCTCACGCTTTGTCAGTGATGAATATATGGTTCATCAGTGCAAGATGCACTTCCCAGAGAAGATGGCTCAGAGTCACGCATCGTGGGATGAACTAAATGCGTTTACTGGTGGTTGGAGTGATCGTAATTCGACGAGATTGCTTTATATTAGTGGTGATCATGACCCGTGGTTCCATATGACTCCATTGTCGCCGCTGAGACCTGGTGGAGCGTTGAAGAGTACGGAGGACCGGCCGGCGTTGGTGATTCCGGGTGGACATCATGCTGTTGATTTGCAGCCAGAGTGTGATCGGATGCCTGCTTGTGTGGAGGTTCGCGCGAAGGCTATAGAGAAGACTGTGCATTGGGTGAAGGAATTTCGGCCCCCGACTGTTCTAGGGTAACAGACGTTTGGCTTGAAAAGCACGCAAATAGATAGTGAAAGCGAAATGGCTCTTGGCGTGCATGGGGAAAGTGAAGATTACAGACATATATCAATTACTTCAGAGTTGAGTGACCAAGACATTATATTATGCTGATCGCATCATCAGCTTATGGGATCAAGTGCGTCTATACTAGATGCATTATGATGCATAATCTAATTGTTGATGTATGAACTCGTGGCTTTTCAGACGCCACAGCTCTCTTCATCGTAACAGTCTTCTCTGTTATATCTTGATATCCAACCTTTGCTCCAACAACAATGCAGCTAAAGCAAAATTCATGTACACTCTCTCAGGTCTTATCTTCTAGGCGCTTGAGTCTTTCTCTTTGCCAGATACTGCTGCAATTGCTCAATACGCGTGACAAAGAACATGTGTTCGCGATCATTACGCCAAACCAATACACCCAGGTTCTCGGCATACTGTGCCGTCTCCCGGTACTCGTTTGCGTTAACAAATTGCTTGAGCAGAAATCCTGGCGTCGCCTCCATACGATCGCCTTCGATCTGCCATAGGCGAATTTGATCTACGACTGTGGGTGGTAGGACGGGCTGGTTCTTCAGCATCTGCGGATGAGCATGCGTTCGCAGGTAGTCAATGATCTGGTCTGCGGTGATGCCCTTCTCCACGGCCCTCTGAATCGACTTTTTAGTCAACTTTCCGGACACTAGATTCGGATAGCAGGAATTGAGGTTGGCGAATAACGCAAGTACTGCGATTTGTAACGGTGATGAAGTATATGTGTATATCCGGTGATTAGTTTCGAGAATTATGGAGCCCTTGCCAGAGTTCATGGAAAGGGATGAGTTTGGATTGCTGAGGAGAGATGCATCGGAGGAGGTGAGTGTTGTGGCGAGGCGTGTAGGATAGAAACGACCCCGGGCATCTGGAGGATGGTAAACGATGCCAAAGTCGTGGAGGTCTTCGAGCATATGAAATTGGGTTTTTGTGAGAGATTCGGTGTTGTAGTCTTGGCCCAGCTCAAGCGAGCCCAGCATGAAGAGGAAAGAGAGCATTTCCACAGGATCCATTTGAAGCTGTTCGATATCTTTAGATTGGTTCTCAATGACTTTGCTTTTGGTATGGATTGAACTAACCGATTCGGAATTCTCGAGGTAGACAATTAGAAGCGTCCAGACTTGAGCATTAGCTTCCTGAAGGAGAAAGGTAAAGCCGCCTTTGGTAATGTCTGCTCTGCCGCCTCGCATAATAATGAACTCTCCCATCTCAAGGAGCTTTCTCGTGCCTGATGAGATGTTGCCTTCTCGGCTGTATTCTCGTTCTGCGCTTCCAACCATGTAATAGAGTATAGCCTCCCATTGTTTTCTCGCCCATTTATCCAATTCTTCTACAGTTCGCTTAGGCCCAGGCGCATCTTTATCAGCTGGGACTCCAAAAGAGTTCGTAGATCCTCCTCCCATTAGAGCTTGACGCAGCGACGAAGCAAAGGCCGTGTTCAAACGGTATGCTCGAGGTGTAGGAGGTTCGGGCACTAATGTAAGTATATGAAGCTGTTCAAGAACTGTCATAGCTTCGTCGCGTTGTCTGTCACCAATCAGCAAGAGTTGATGGACCACTGGTGGATGTCGTACGGTCTAGCTTCGGCTCGTATCCAAGTGAGTAAGTCTTCTTCAAGGAATGGTTCGGGCATGAATAGCATAGCCATAATGATGTTCTTTGCTAATCATTATTAGCTAAGGTTTGGCCGCCAGTTGAACTACAGTACCTAAATGAGGTAGCATGCGCCTCAAGACAGCCAGGACAGTCGGAGGCTGTAAATAGAGTCGCTTGAACGTGACTCCAGGCTGGGCCTGCAGGTAATCAAGAACAGCACTTGAGAGAGACATGACGATGAGGCTTAAGGGATGGACAGTAGTCCTGGAGGGGGCGCAAGACTACCGATAAATCATGATATGAAGACACCGAGTGAGTGACACAGAGCTCAACAGCGGCAAGTTCTTGAAAAGAAGGAAAGTGCAAAGACGCGATGCGCAGCTCAAAGGTAAAGAATGTGAAAAGGTGAAAAGGTGAAGAGGTGAAGTGGTGGGCGGCCTCCTGGATGAAATGTTGATGTCAAATGCTTGGCAAGCGTCGATCTCAAAATGCACCTTTCCATTTTTCGGTGGCCCCCATACATGTGCTCTTCTTGACCCCCCTTACCTTATATTCGGAAATCAGAAGTTATGGAGGGTCATTCTCACCATCGATGCTCGTCTTTAGAGATTCGATTAGATTCCAATTAACTCTAAGGGCATCCTTTACCTCAAAAACTACCTCAATTGCTCAAATTCAAGCGGAATCAAGTTCAATTGCATAGTATTGCCATCATGCCTGCTCTCAAGTTCGTTCGTTCAGTATGCCTTACTTTCTCTGGTGCTCAAACAAGTCAATTCTGACCTAATGTCTTAATCTATAGGTGTGGGAATCATTCAGAACACAATCTGGTCTAGAACCTAGGTATGAATCTTTTCTATAGACTTGGAAATGACATTAACGTTACCATCTCAGATTACTCAACAATGTTGGTGATACCCACAGAATTAAAGTCAGAACACTAACTACTATTCGAATAGCTCCGTGTTACATCTGCTGTACCAGGACGAGTAAAGTTCGAAATTGAAGTAGAGAAAGATCACACCGTGAGATTTCTGGGTTTATGAACCGCAAGCAGATCACTTACATACACCAGAATCGGCTTGATATACTTCATGGAGGAACTATCGCTAGCATGGGTAAAACATGACTTTTGAGTTGAAACCCAACAAATTTTGACATTCTCCAGTCGATCTTGGAGGCTCACTAGCAGTGGCATCGAAAGGTCTTTACACAACAGGGGTGTCAACAGATCTGAATGGTATCAATGCCCCATCGCGTCATTACCATCGTGTACTAACAATATTAGTTACTTATCTGAGCTCTGGTGGAAAGATTGGCGATAAAGTGCTCGCAGAAGTGACATGCGATAAGTGTTCGTTCGCTTCGAACTCCATAAATTCACTGTAATGCTGACAGAGAACAGTTGGCAAAACGCTTGCTTATACTTCGATACAATTTATGAACGAGAAGGGTCAGATCTTTGCCAGAGGCAGTCACACAAAGTATATCGCGATGGGATGGAAAGACCCCAAGAACATTGTTGATCAATTATCACCAAGAGAGAAAAAGTAATGCCTAGAAAGATATCCTAGCAGCCAATTCTTGTGGGCTTTCTTTCTTGCACAAAGCAAATTCGAGACTATTAGATTTCATTATCTTTCAATTGTTGACATTTATGATACATTAACTGTTCGGCTGCTAATCGATCCTCGTCGTTTGGATACTCTGAACCTGCAGAGAACCTTTACGGCGCGAAGTGGACATTGAATTTCGCGACATATCCTTTCGGCAAAAATGCACTTGTCCTAGAGTAGGCTGAACAGAGCGTGCAGGCTTTCCGTTGATTCATGAAATCGTTTCAGCGAATACCACTTAAACCGCGCTGATTCATAGTTCGTCAAGTCATATGATGAGCTTACTAGGCCTAGCGATACTGCTGTTGTTGGTTATGACCATTGTCATAACGACGAGGAGCATTTGGAAGACGTTGGGGTTGAGCAAGAGGTAGAGGTGGTCCAAGGCGCATGCCCCCGAAGGCTCTCTCAAACTCAGCGTCTCCCACGGGTGCACGTCGTCTTCGTCTCATGTCAGGTTCCCCCGCTACCACTGGCCGCGGCGGAAACTCCGGTGGAGGTGGTGGCGGTGGCGGAGGGCCCGCAAAGCCTGGAATTGGTCAGTATAGGAGCGTCAAGTTGCAATCGTAGAACACCCATCGCATTCGGTGGAAGCCATAGCACTCTATTAGGAACGCATCGTATGGTAGCCATCGAGTGCGATGGGAGATACGATCTTTTTGATTTCTTCGAATATCTTCCAGAGACGTGAGTTGGCACGGGATAATCTTACCTCTATTCCACATCCCTAGGAGGTTAGCCTGTCCTTGAATAAGTTCTTCCAAATCATTAGCAAGCGGATCTTCACCCCTTCGGCCCTGCGGACGCCACGGGCCAAAGTCCTCCACGATAAATGCGGCAAGCCCATTTGGATCATCTGGTACGGAGAACAGTGGACATTCGACTTGGCATAGCGGGTCCCGCCATTTTCGCCCGCATAGCATACAGAACTGTGCGCCTGAACAGTTGTTAGTATAGGTAAGACTACGAAATAGTGTTGCCAACGCCAACGCGGAGAGGTCTTACCGCAGCGACATGTCACTAAAGATAGAAGTTAGTTTGATCTCAGAACTTGCGTTATGGTAAAAGCTTACTATGATTGCAACCAGTATCCAGCGAAACGACGGCCTTGCAACTAGACTTTATTAGTAGGGAATGCCAAAGACAAGAATCGTAGCTTGACAGGAGGCAATCTTACCGATAACAGCGTTGCCAGCCAGCAGTTTCTTCAGCCAATGCGAGCACTTTCTTTGTGTCCTCGTCGACCTCGCACTCCCGAGAGTAGTGCCATTTGCGAGAGCATTTTTTGCATACCTGAGTCTTGCACTTCTTGCAAGTACCGCGTTTGCGACCGGTGGATGCCGACTTTTCGATTTGGTCTGGAGGGATCCACGCGCCGCATTCCTTGTTGGTGCAGTAGAGGCGGTTTTTGGTTTTAGATTCTTCGTACTTGGAGTTCCAGGCTTTCATTTGGGCCTTGTCGAGAAAGGTTTTGCCGAAGAGTCGTTGGACATAGAGAGGCTCGATTTCGTTGGAATCGCAGCATCGAGGCGGCATTAAGGAGACATCTGTAGTTGAGAGAACGAAGAGGCGATGGACACAAGAGCGGCACATGTGGTGGTTGCATTTCGTATGTGCGGCTTCTGTGTGAGGAATATCATCTTCTAGACATGATACACATGTAACACTGATATCAATTAGTATCAGTTTAAGCTCTGACCGCCAAGAAATGCCGTCCTTGAAATGATAATTTCCTTTATAGTATTGACTTACGTTTTTATAGGACGTTTAGAGCTTGATGACTTGGAGTTGGATGGTTTGCCTGGGGATGATCGGCCAAATAAGGCTGATATACTTCGTGTGCTTGGGGGACGCATGCTTGATTCGTCCTTATCTTTGGTGCTCTTGCGACGAATGCTTGGAGGTGGCGATGTCATTGCTTTTTGCTTTGACTTCTCTCTCTTCGGTGTCAAAATATTGGATTCTGATTTTGAGCGCTTTTTGGGTAATGGTGGTTTGGACGGTGTACGTCTTCGAACCGAGACAAGTTGGCCTTTATTAACAGCGACGGGCCCGAGAATTCTAGTCACAGATCGTTAGTGATCTTTTGCATTGACATTATTTAGGTGAATATAAAATATAGCGCTTACTTATGGGTTCCTGAATGGTGGTTAATAGGAAGTGACTTTCGCGAAGAGGTTACTGATAGATTATCCGAACTTCTGACTGATCTAATCGTCCCGGGACTTGTTGGAACGCTATTTTCACCTACTACCGTCCAAGTTGGCGCAAGTGACTGATCCAATCTTCGAGATTCTATTGACGGTGGACATCGGACATAGCCTGATGTTGGCGCATGATTGTCATTCCGCGACTCCTCCTCAGACGATATATCTGAAAGTGCAGATACATCGTCTTCATCATCTTCATCAGTTAAATCCTCCAAGGAATCACTATCCGCATCGTCTATCGGCTCAGAGGACGTCGCATCGTGCGCGCCGGCAACAAACGCAGCGTTTGCGCGCGTCTGTGTAGGTAGTGTGCGGATCTGTGGAGAGCAATCAATATCCATTGGCGATGCCAGAAATTGAGTAGGCTTCAACAGCGACTGCAGCAACGATGGTAATTGAGAAAGATGTTTAAAGAACCGTGAGGCGGAGGGGTGAACTTTGACCGGTTGTCGTCCAAGATCTCAGCCCAGTGTTACAGCACAAAGGTTCAAGACGATTGGACGAGTGGGGGTACCTACTGGTTCGCCTAGACTTACGAAGCGCGTGCGCAGCAAATAAGCAACAACGGGCAAAACGAGAATCAACGCTGCATGTGTGGCTGAGGCTCGCATGTTGCGTAACTTGTAAGTGGGCTGCATCCAATTTCAAAGGCCTTTCCAAGTCGCCGCACCAAGGAGTCATAAGGTCTTCTTTCTAGACGATTCTAGTATGTGTTGAATTACTAGGTATTGCATATGCATATGCAGAGAAGCAGGGACTTGCAGAATCAGTGAGGTTACAAAGAACCAACCAGCCTAGCCCGACAACTTAAAAGCGTTGAAGTAGCCTATCTTGTCATTCTCTAAGCGCCTTTGGAAACCGTGCCATGTGCTAGCCAGGTCCAGGGGTCCTCGCCTTCGACCTGTCGAGCCTGCATAAGAACAGCCAAAGAATTTTGCATTGATAGTAGCATTGGAAAACATATGGACCTTCCACTACGACAAGTCGCTATGTATAAACAACATTGGCTACGAGGGAAGCAATATTTCCATAGGTCGTCAACGTTCTCAAAGCTGGGTGCCTATTCTGAATTCATGATCCTGCAGATGACTTACCATACTCGCCACGTGCATGATTCAGAGTACAGTTGCAAGTAACCAAAGAGGAAGCGGCTTGGAATTGCGGATTGATACTTACATCAAATGTCAATATCCCGCTCCATTCCGCTCCTATATTTCAAAAAGTATTTGAGTAGAAGTAGAAGTAAAAGGTAAAAGGACAAAGAGGAGCTTGGACCACGAAGGTCCAGGCTGAAACTAGCGCCCCCCCCCCCACAAAACCCAAGTGGCCCCTTTGACTTCGTTCCCCTGTGAAGAAACTTGAAATTCTTAGTCCTTAACTTCTTACGACGGAATCCATAGATTGGCGGCATCTAACTGTCAATTGGACAGCTATACAGTACTTGAAGACCATGAAGTCACAGACAAAAGTACCTTTCCACCTCCCGATCCGAGAGTATGGCTCCTAACTTCTCCAGCTTTGTCGAACTTCCAATCATACATTGGCATTGAGCAAGCCAAAGAAACAACGGACTTCAACCCAGACTTCCAGGTTATTGCAACTTCCCTATCACATTCGAGAGCTGATATGGGAGTATGCGTTCGGTCATCTTATCCGCGAATGCCCTATTTTGGCAAACAGCCTTGTATCGATTGCAATTGCTGATGCCGTCCTGCTCAATGAAGACGGGCGCGCAATCAATAAATCTGATAAGGAATATTCTTTCTATTCAAATCTTCAGGATAACTGTCGATGGGCCAGATTTCAAGGTAAATTTCTCTTCCCAAGAAGTCCTTAATGTCCACAATATCGAGTTCCTGCTCAAATATGCCATTAAAATACCCTGCGGTATACTATACTAGCATTGTCTGCAGTGATCTAGCAATGATTTGACATTACAGATGCGTTATATCAAGCTAATTGGCAACAGATATATGTCCAGTGACGTCACATGAGTACGGCTGTCAGTGTCCTGTTGACGACGGGCCGCAGATACTGCCACTGTCATTACGAACAACCTGCCGACAAATATATCATGAAATGCTACAGTTTTATCTCTCTCGCAACGCATTCGTGGTTCACCGCTGCGGACACAATGGTATTCTACGAACTATCAAGTCCTACTTCGGTGACAAGCTCGCTTGCTTGACGTCTTTGAGGATTGAAGTAAATAATAATCTTATTCCAAACACTGCCTACGTGGATGACACTTTCCACAGAGCTACAGTTTCAGTATACCAGCGAGGATGGCAAGTGTATCCTTGGCCTCAAAGAGACGTTGCGCGTAAGCTTAGATACTGTCGCTGCTACCCCAACGATCCGATCCCTGAAGGACTGTTCCACCCTTATAAATATTGTCTTTGCACGGGAGTTGATGAGCCACTATCCACCACTTCTTATGGGGCAGGAAGACTTGCTCAAAAGGAGCTTCGAGATACCGCCCAGTTGCTTCGATCATCAATCAAACCAGGGCAGCTAGATCTAGGCATAATTTGCGACTGCAAAAACATTCAGACAGCGAAAGCATTTGTTTCGGCTTTGGAAGGACTACCAAGGCTTCGGTCTTTCGCACTAAGGCTTGCAGCACATGTAGATCCGAGAATACGTCAGCTTGCTGAAGAAACAGTGCAGCAGCATACCGTTGGTGATAGCAGGTCCTCAAAACTGTCCGGATTCTCCAAACTGCCGGCAGAGCTTCGACGAGAGGTGCTTAAAAACACGGATCTGGTTGCACCAAAGGATATCGAACTGAACTCATCGTGGCCCTATGCTGGATTTCGACTTCAGCATCAGCCCTACGAACGGCAACATGTTTGTCAAGCCGTCACTGAGATGAACACGAAATCAATATCGTTTTCGACTTCGTGTAAATGTTGGAGGTTCCCCTTGAACCTATTTCTCGTCAACAAGGAGTTCCACGAGGAAGCAACACAAATCTTCTATAGTTACAACCACTTCATCGTTCTACTGCGCAGATGCCCGCCAGAATACTTGAACTGGGCTTCTGATTACTACTGGCACCATATTGCCAGGTCAACTCCACAAGCACGGTTTTTCAGTAGACTACCGCCCTCGGCTCTGAAACACCTGCGAAGTGTGCAGCTGTGCTTTCCGAAAGAGCCTGCACATTTCGATAGGGAAATGTTTGGTAATACTCATTTGATCTTCGAACAAGATATCAAAATCATGGCCACTCAGGTTTCACTAAGCAAACTGGCCTTGACATTGGATTTCAGCTCAAGCGACGAGTCCATCGGAGAGATCAACGAGCACGGGTATAGAAAATGTTGCAAAAAGCACTCTTTCTTAGAAATGTGCAACGAGGCACTTCGCGTAGTCACCTATCAGACAAGTAAAACACGTCGTACACACGGGACACTTCTAAAGGACTTTTTCGTCTACTTTCCTGAGGATGTTGAGGAGAGCATTGCATCGGAATGGGAGAAGAAAGCTGTTGGCGATGATTACGAGAGCGTGAAAAGGGGCAAGTATGCTCATCGCAACCGTTACGAATACTGGGCTTCTTATTTGAAACGCACTGCAGGATACCCACGGTTTATTGATGGCTCAGAGACGGGCTTCTAGATGGCAAGACTACCCGACCACTTGACAATCAAGAATCCGATAACCTAAGGGATTGCACTCTGAGCAAGCTGTAAGCACGATTTTTTCAACATGGAAAACTACAAAACTTTCTCGACCTCCAATCAGTTTTTCATAAGTTCGCGCTTTACTTTGGTGGAGTATGTCGTTTCCTGCGAAAAGCTGCTGTTGACAGTAATCTATCGTAGTATGTGAGGCTTTCTCGGATTGGAAAATTATCCTCATTATCTCCCAAAACTCTAGTACCATACAGCTGGGCTCAAAATCAACAGTTCCATCTACAGAGTAGTTAAATAGTGTTTTGTTGAGACTCGAGTTAGTTGTGAAAGTGACAAGCCAAGAATTGGATCTTAAGCTCAAGCGTATCAAACGACTGACAAAATGAATGACATGCTTCCATCGAGAGTGAGACTCCCGTGAATGCTACTCAAACAAATGAGCCTCAGATCCCAGGATAATTATGCTGGGAAATCGAAGGTTTTATGCACTTGAAAGGAAGTGGAGCAGTTAGTCCTCAAATTCACACTTGCCTGATGGGAGCGGTCCATGTGTGCCACGAGCCAGCGGCCCGCCCGCTAGCGCCCGCATTAGGGGACTAGCTTGACTAGCTCACGCCTCTTCTTAGTGACTTTTCCTCTTGAATCAACTGATTTTACTGATAATCAGAAGTATCTAGAGAAAGAGTTCTCGGTCGTAAAACTACTGTATATAGATAAAGTTTATGCAAACTTATGAGTAAATTCTCATCAGGTACCTATACAAACATCCAGGATTTCGCAATCGGGTAGGTGGATTTCAAATTCCGCAAAACTAACTTGATTGCTGAAAGATAATCTGAGTGGTCCTCTCGGACCTGATTCACGTATAATCCATTGTGAGAGGGCAGCAGTGACGCCCATGATACCCCGCAAGCTGGTGAAGGATTCTGGCAAACAGATTCTTATTGATCAACTATGTGAAAATATTGAGCGCAAGCAATCAGACAGCGATTTGTTTTAATGAACGATGGCTTCTCGATGCCACCATTGCTCTGGTCTCTCGATCGAAGCCCTTGTGGAGTTGGCCGAGAGAGAGTTCTCGGCCCATATCTTTCCCAAACACGCATTTTATCAGCACCACAGCTCGTTTTCCAACCTTGAGCAGAGCGCCCTCCAAGGTTGTGATTTCTGCGGGCTGATTTTGGAGTGCTTCAAGGGTAGTCCAGGCCAGTACGAAACCTGGCCTTACAAATGGGAAGGGTCACAAAATGATATAACCAAGTCCATGTATGCATTTGCCAAAGAGCTGGACGAATCTGATATCAAAATTGCTCTCAACGCGGGGAATCTTTACCTCAACCGAACTATAGAGGAGGTTCTGGTCTTTGACTCAGTATTGGTGCAGGTAGGACCCGGCGAAAACTATGATGCTGAGTATGTAGACGAAGATGAAGAAGGGAGTTGGCAGTTACCTCCGTTGGAACTCAGGCTTCGTACACTTGGTGGTTCGTCTTCCTCAAAAATCTGATCATGATTCCTTATTTTAGTAGCTGACGGATATACCATATGGAAAAGAACTTCACGTGAGAGATTATCAAATTGGATATTTGAAAGTTGACCCAGACTTGAGCGCAAAGAGCAATTATGATATTGCCCGCAACTGGCTACATGATTGTCAATTCCACCATTCAACTTGTCTTTCCAGAACTGCTCGTGAACTACCAACTCGAATAGTTGATGTCGGCAATTTAGGTGATGCTCCTCCTGTGCTGCGCTTGGTTCACCCACAAGGCGCAAAAGGAGAGTATGTCACGCTCAGCCATTGCTGGTCAGTTCTGCTTTATATTCATTACACATTGCAAGAGATCAGAATAAACAAAGTGAAACCGGCGTAGTGGATGGACTGTTCGGCTAACACAAATCAGGGGTGGAAACATTGATCCTGTGTTGAACGCAGACACAATCGAACCATATAAGGGTAACATCCCATTCTCCGAATTACCGCTTAACTTTCAAGATGCCATCACCATAACGCGAGATCTTGGCATTCGATATATCTGGATCGATTGTCTATGCATTTTGCAGGACAGCCCCTCAGATTGGCTTACAGAATCTCAGAACATGGGTATGCTATACCAAAACTCTACAGTCACAATATCGGCCATGGTATCAGAGCGCAGTACACACGGCATATTGAAGGGTAATCCTCCCATTCCAGATCCTAGACCCAGGAAACTAAGTGTATGTTCTGATAAACTCTCTACCATTGGGATCTCGGTTGAGAGGATGTCGTCCAATGAGGAGAGTCTTCGAGTTCTAGACATGAGGGCTCCGCTAGCTGCCCGCGGATGGTGCTTGCAAGAGTCCATCTTGTCTCCTCGTCAGCTGTACTACGGCAACGAGCAGATATATTGGCGATGTCCACAAGGATACGCATCTGCAGATGGACTTACTACTGGAAATCGGTTTCCAGTAGCTCTTGAACCAGAGATATCTTTGCTGATATATAAAAACGTCCTAGCTCAGGTTGATACTGGGCTCCCCAACTTGCGCAACGTCCTGCTATCTTATCAAAATTTGGTACAACAGTACTCGTCGCGAAGCGAATCAGATAAGCTTGTCGCTTTTTCCGGTTTGGCAAGTCGAGTACATTCAGCACTTGAAGGCAGCTACTTAGCAGGGCTTTGGAGCTGCAATATCAGAAATTGTCTCTTATGGATAGGAGAGCTAGGTACTTGTAAGCATGTAAAAGTTTACCGTGCTCCGTCATGGTAGGATGATAGACTCCCCAGGCACAAACCGCGCAAGCAGGTGTTAACGTGTATTAGGTCGTGGGCGGTCACCAAATGACCCAGTCGCATTTCAAGCAATCTCATGGACAACATGCCAGTTCGAACTGGAACTTATCGACAGTCATATAACGCTGCAAGATGATAGTAATCCTTACGGTAAGGTACTCTCGGGGCATCTCACAGTTGAAGGTCGGACAATGCCTCTTGTACGCAGCGCACAGGTTGTCCCTGAGCGGAACGAAGAACGCCAGGCAGGATGGGGTCATTTCGATGAGCCTGTGGAAGGTATAGATATCCAAGCGTCATGGACGTTCCTAGCATTCAATACAACGAAATCACTTATAGTATCGATGGAAACCAGCCGCGAAGGCCAGAAAGACTGGGACCTGGACCTAACCTTGTTCTATCCCGAGGATTATCTTGTTCTCGTTGTTTTTGCAGGCAACAATTCAGAGGAAGCGGCCGATTGTTTGGTTTTAAAGCGGCTAAGTGAACAGCCAGACGAATCCTATGAGAGAGTTGGAACTCTTGCAATGTATGGAGATTTCAGGATAGCCTGGATAGAGAGCTGGCCAAGCAGGATCCTAAAGTTAGTGTGAAGTGATATCTAGCAGAATCGACTACGGCGTAGCCATTCTAAGGATGCAATAGTTGGCGTGCCCATTGTCCATTTCGTTGGCTCCTAGCCTTTTATATCATCATTGAAGTTGTAGAGACGGTTACAGAGCTGCGATGATGCTTCCATCGCAATAACTCTGGTTTGCTTAATCAATAAAAGCGCCAGTTAGTGACAGAGTTAAGGAGATGCGTAGCTGAAGGGATTATTGTAGAGTTGCTCACGACTGTGGCGGTGGGGCTCTGGGGCTCTGGGGCTCTGCTCACATATCCATAAACTCATGAAGATTGGCTGATAATCCTCACATCTAGTACTTGGATTCCCAAGTAGCTACCTAGGTAAATATCCCAATAGATTGCTACCTGCTGAGTAAATTTATTTATGTCAATGATTAAAGGATCCGTAAAGGCCTTTTGAATTGGTGACGGTTCACCAAGAAAGTAAGATCAGATCATCAGAGTCAAAGTGACTGAGTGATTGAGTCACTCTGTTCGGTCAGATGGGGGCTGTACAGCGGCGGTCTTGGCGGTGTCCTACCGCAGCTAGTCAAGGTAACGTCTAGAGCCTTCCATGACATAAAGCCTACTACCTTGTAGAGGGTACATCAAACTTCCAACCCCAAACACCATTTATCTTTCTTCCTCCACCTCACTCCAAAGCCTCACTACAACTTGCTCTATCAATTCTTTAACCAACGAAGCATCACACCATAGGACTCGAAGGGTCTCCAATTCGTTACTCCTCCAACCGCACTACTACCCGCCACACACATTTACACACCATCAGCCATGTCTGACGATTGGGATACGGTCACCAAAATTGGCTCCAAGGCCCATGGTGGAGCGGCTGGACCCCGCGAGAAAGTCATTCGAGGCGAGGCTGCTCTTAATGCCGCTCGTCGCCAAGGTGCTGCTATTGCCACTGAAAAGAAGTACTCAACTGCCAATCAGGTATGGCCTTGACTTTGTCATACCCAAGCCTTAAACCACATTGATAAACACTAATACGCTGTTCTCATATAGAAAGGTGGTAGTGAAGGCCAACTTCTGACCAAAGTCGACCGATCCGATGATATAGTCAAGCCCAAGACAGTTGATGACTCTATCTCCAAGACCTTAAAAACCATTCGGCCGACACTAAAGAACCAAAAAGGTCAGCCAATGACACAGACAGATCTCGCCAACAAGATCGGTGAGAACGTGGCTGTTGTTCAGGCCTTCGAAAATGGCAAGGCTGCACCAAATGAGGGGGTGGTCATCAAGATGGAGAGGGCTCTCGGATACCATCTACGTGGCAAGAATATTGGTCAAAAGATAGTCAGGGGCAAGAAGAACCAAGCTGCGGCGGCTAGTGGCAGCTAAGTAATGATGCTTCGAGTCATATATTGACCAGACATCCAAGAGATGCAGAAGAAAGCAGGGTTTGGTTTCAAGGACTTGTCGCCGTGATTTACGCATGGCATGATAAATCATCTTGCTTAGGAGCGGGCTAATGCCATGATGAATACAATGAATAGATTGCTCTCTCAAAAATAACATTTTTAGACCAAAGAAAATCGTAGAACTACGTAACATCTACAGCGAGATATGGAACCACCCGGCTCGATCAATGATACTCCCAAATTATACATAGGAGGATCTTCGGACCAACAGACAATAGGCATCCAGTCCAGTCTCTTGCAAACCCCAACGCTAGCTACATTTGTAAATCATGATCAGATCGTTAGCCTGTCCTATTAGCTCTCGCCGGTCGTTTTCTTGTCGGTCCTTGAGTCGCGGCTGAATTCTTCGCCCTCTTCGTTGCAGGTCTGCTTCCACTTGCAGCATCACCATCATCATCATCATCATCATTATCATCATCTTCTTCTGCCGCCTGTCTTTTCGTGCCCGGATTCAACGACGTGCCAGCTGCCTGGGACTGCTGCTCTTCTGCTTCAGGGGAGGCCACGGCTGTGGTTGCTCTCCCTTTACCCTTGGGCTGGATTGGTCCGCGTTTGGCTCTCTTTCCCTTTGCCCTCCTACGCGTTGTTGTCCCGTTCTCCTCATCCACATCAATAGGGGTCTCTTCGGTCTCTCCAGGTGCGGGAAGTGGATTACCTGCTAGGTCCGTCTCAATCCCGAATTGACGTAGCAACGCTTTATGCGCCCTTGGTTTCCTGAAGGAATTGTAGTTAAACTTTGGGAAATCCAACTCCGAGTTCTCCCTTAGGTGTTCCCTATCAGCGTTCATCATCTCGATTTCAGCTCTGTAAAGCGTAACAGAATCAAATTCACTCAGTCGTATCATGGCCACCCAAAAGGAAGCATATACTCTGTGGCATGCATCCTCTTCCGTATAACCCGAGCTTCGGTAGAAAGGTCTCATGGGGAAATATGGGTCTGCTGAGTCGTGCTCATCGGAGGTGTAGAACATCTTGTTCGGGACATACTGCCAGAAACGATACTTACTGCCAATGGCGTTGATGCCAAAGATTGGGGAGCTCTGCTGCCCGACTGAGCTGTGTTCTCGGAAGTAGTTTAACAACGCTCTAACAGTTGTACCATATGGATGTAACGACCACTCCTTGGGTTTCTTCTCAAGGTAGCCATGCTTACCACAGAGAACCACGAGGACAATATTGAACCTTCCATGGAATGCTTCATCAAACAATTCAGTATCTCGGACGCGTGACTCGAGGATAACTGGCTCGTTCGCTTTTGCAGCGGCCAATTGTGACATACGCTTCTCTAGAGCCTCTTGATTTCGCTGAAGAGTCGCTGGCGACTGTTGATCTACCTGCTCGTCTTGGACGTCTTCGTCTTCATTGTCCTCGTCTCCGTTGCCTTCGTCTTCGTCGTCTTCGTCTCCTGCGTCAGCGTTCCCTTGAAGATTGCTAGCTCCACCCACTCTCCTGAACCTTGCCTCACGTACTGTTATTTTGAGCCGCTGAGCCTTTCTGGCTGGCTTTGGAGCGGGTTCGGCAACTACTCTCAGGGGCGGGAGGCTGAACACGGGCGGCGGGGGCCTATAAAACGATGTAGTGGCTCTCGACTTTCCATTCGTAGTACTCGAGCCTGGCATTATAACTTTACCTGAAAAGTTCAACTTGGACTTCTTGCGTTTCGGCTGTTTGGGCGATGAGCCTTTATCTTTAGCGTCAGCGTCTTCGTCCCCATCCTCTTCATCATCATCCTCTCGGGGTCTCTTGTTGCTGTCCTTGCGAGTACTAGGAGACACTACTTGCTCGTCGACTGTCTCATCCTCATCTCCCTTGCATACAACGACATAGCTGCCAAAATGATCATGCACTTTGAACACTCTGTACTTTGGCCGAGGAAACCACTTTCGAACTAACGGTGCCCATACACGTGAGACTTCTCGTCCAGTGCTGTTGCTGCTCAATTGGCCAAAGCTATTGTGGAATTCTCGCTCATATAAAGTCAAGCGACGACGACTTATAGAAGGCCTGGTAGGTTGTTGGTCGTCGTCCTGTCCACCTTGGTCTTCTGGTTGTTGGTTTGGATCTTCCTCCTCATCTTCTTCAGTGATTGCTGGCAACGCGCTGGACTGCCCGCGCTTGCCTCTTTTGGGTGCCCTCGATACTGGAGTCTTCTTTGCCGGGTTTGCGGCTGCTACTTTGGCTGGGCCAGCCGCCGCGCTTGGGGTGGCCTTCGATGGTCCAGCGACCGTCGAGTTTGCAGCTCTTTGTGCCTCTGCATCAGCAGTGGCCGCCTTTGCAGCCTCTAGCTGCTGGATTCTAGTGCTCCTTTTTCTTGGGGAAGGTGGGTTTTTTTTTGCTTTAGGCGCCATTGCTGATAGTTAAGGGTCCTATGACTTTTGGAGGGTATTGTTGTATGTTCTTGATAGGGAGACTCGAGCTGCTCGTATAGATTGGCAGCCAACAAAGAAAAGCTGGAATTGAAATCTCGAAGATCGAGGAAACAAAGTAGCTTTGTTTATTCCTTTGTAAGCAATGTCTGCAAACAGCTTTTGAACTATTTCGAAGTGGTCGTAATCCTGCGAGTAGTGGATTTGCTAGTGAGGTGATGAGGTTGGCTCGTCGACGAGGCAACGGGAATAGGTTTACTTTGATAGTAACCGGTTGTGAAAGATTTCAAGTCGCTCCTTTTATGGCGTGTAGTCCAGGGGTTTTGAAAGACATTCTAGTCGTCAATTGATATGAATTGTTTCCCTCTGTGGTCGTTGCCAGCCGCTAAACTCTATCATGCCGCCACTATAGTCAAGTAAGCCAGCAGTTTCTGCCAGCGAACAGAAAACACATACCTGTAATTCTCACTTCAAAATTCCATAAGGTTCTGTCCTAAAACTTGTTACACGCGTGATTAATACTATGGGGCTTCGAAGAATAGTTCATTCATCTAGTTGACTGTACAGACTTGTGCGTCATGTAGTGAGAGTATCGTTTAATCATAAATACAGGATCAAGGACTTATATCCTCACTTCTTCGATGTTGAAGAGTCAAGAAGTCTACCCTTGCCTTTTTGATCCGACGAAGGTTTGGCGTTTCCTTCCGGGTGGCTTCCACTAGGACCTCCCTTGTCTCCTTGCTCTCCGAGTTCCTCATCCTCTTCGTCCTCATCCCAGTTGAGAGTTTCCGGATCCTGCCAGTCCGAGTTGCGTCGACTGGTTCGTCCTTGAAGGCTAGTGGCATCCTTTGGACTAGCTAGTGGGCTTGATGCTATGCCTGTTATACTGCCGCTGATACTCTCTGTCTTTCCATGTCCAAAGAGTCCACTTCGAATGCTGGCGCCATCAACCTGTTTGCCAGCATAGTAGCTGTTTCGCTCACTGTTGATGACAGGCACAACTCCAGATGCAGAGTAAACGCTGGCCCGTTCAGCATTTGCGAGACTGACTGCTTGTGGGCGTATTGGACCGGTGAATGCCCCACCAGCATTCTCAATGTTGGAGCTCAGCACACTAAGCGGAAGACTCTCACGACTGTTGCCAAATAGAGAAGATGGGGCCAGGGCTCGCACGGATGCGTCCGTGTCCAACGAGTGTCGACGTCGTCGCTTGGATGATGAAGCTAACGTCAATACCGAGGCATTGTCAGTCAACATATTATTTGCAATAGCACTACTGTATGTCTGTGGATGTGGAGCTAGATGGGGTGGTATATAGTGAGGTGGATGCGGCGCGTATGTAACTTGATTTGGCGAGTGTAACGAGTTGGCTTGATTTCCTTGACCGTGGTGATGCGCCAGCATTCCCGATGGTGCAGTCGATTGTAGAGTTGTCAGTGTAGTTGTAAGAGATTCCTGAGATTGCCGAGGAGAGGAAAATGCACTATTTCCCCCAGTGCGAGCACTCATCGCTCCGGCAGCCGTAAATGTTGTTCCAGCTTTAGATTGCCCAGCATCTGAATGGATAGTATCCGGATTTGTGGCTACAGTAGGAGCTGCAGATCTTGTACTCATCACTCGACCACCATGAGCACTCATAGTATCTTCGTAGGACCATATGCTACCGGTTTCCTGGGACATCATGGTAGGAGCATAACTCGAAGGTCCTCTGGAATGACCAGGGCCTCGTCGCTGTACTGGTGGAAGGGGAAGGGCGGATTCCGGATAGGGATTGTTCTTTGCGACTAGATTTCTCCGTTGTTTATGTGTCAGATTGTCGTTGACTCCTTTGCGATCGACACTGCTATTGTTCGTGGCATTATGCTTTAAGGTAGCAAGTCGTCGCATCCAGGACGAGAAGGCATGTTTTCTACCATGTCGATCTACACCTAGGTTAGCCATCGTCCACATGGGAGCTCAAAAGCTCAGAGGATTTTGTAGAGTCGTACCATGGGGCCGAGCTGAGGTTTCCGCGGTAGCCATTTCGAAGCTTATGAGGACAAGGACAGCAGGCTCCAGAGGTTGCGAGTGGAGTATTCACAGAGAGTTGTGAGGCTCGTAGAGTGCGCGATAATGAGCCGTGAGACGATGAATTAGGTGAAAGCCGGCTTGTAGAGCGAGAGCTTTGGGACAATGGTTTCGCGAATAGTACAGCAAGTATTAATATGATGAAAGGACGATGGAAATATCATGGATCGGGTGCTGGCTGGGCCCTGGACCCTTTGAATTCACCCTTTGTCTGCAATTCAAATTAGGCTTGGCTGCGCTGACCTCATCCACCATTATGCTTAGCACTTGTCTGTATTGGGCTTAGCTTATGTGCTAGCCTCGCTGACGAAGGCGTTCTTCAACGCCTTTGCTCCAATTAGCGAGATCTATTGATCGATGCATCTTGATCACTCTGCTAACTTCATCCTTCGAACATTCGAGTTGGCTTGGTCTTTGGTCTGAGGACTTCATCTCAGCGAAGACATCCACATGAATGCTGCTCAGCAATGTAAAAAGTATTTCTGATTAATCGAAGGCTAGCACTGCCTTCATGTTGGTCATGGAATCGACCAGTCTCGAAGATCACTGAATAAACCAAGGCGCAATCACGCCTCAAAACCAGAGATTAGAACATGGCTGAACATTGCAGAATCAAGCCCCTTCCTGATGCTGTCGTTGCCCAAATCAAATCATCCGCTTCCATCACGACCCTGAACTCTGTCGTTTTGAGGCTTCTGGCAAATTCTCTAGATGCTGGCGCAAAGAAGATTGAAATCTCAATCGAGCGCAGCCGAGGCAGCTGTATCGTAGAGGATGATGGCTTAGGCATTCTTCCTTGTGAATTTACTGAATCGGGCGGTCTTGGAAAGTTGCACCGTATGTCGGTTTACTATAAATTGCGAATCGAAGGTACTGACACGTCCAAGAAACTTCGAAATCAGAAAAAAAAGGAACAGTACATGGCTGTGATGGGGTTTTCATCGCTTCACTATCAGCCATATCGCTTTTGACCATCGTCTCGAGACATTCCGAGTATCGATCCACTAATCGAATCACCTTTCATAGATCCCAAGTCCTTTCTCGCCTGATTCCAGCATCCGAGAGTCAAGAAAGGCAACTTCGTGGACATGGAACAAGAGTCACTGTTCGAGATCTATTTGGTAATATGCCAGTACGCGTTAAGCACAGAGCCATTCAACAGCAGCAAGCCACGGAAGTTGATCGAGAGTGGGACCAGCTCAAGCTGTCAATATTATCCTTTTTGATTTGTTGGCCTGGAGCTGTAGGTATTAAGGTTCTGGATGTAGATGGTTCGCGATCGATGTCACTACCGACGAATACTGATATCTTAACCGAGAATTTGTTTGGACTTCAGAAGTCTTCTCTGTCTAGGTTCACCGAATTGCTCGTCCAAGCGGGATATTTGAGTTTACGTGCAGAACAAATCTGGATTCCAGCGTCGGCCGCATCCAAGGCCATATCAATCAAGGGACTCATTGGCCAACAACCTGTGGCTAATAAACAGCTACAATTCTTGTCCATTGGTATCTGGCCGATTACACCACAATCCCAATATAATGAGCTATTTGATCACATCAATAGACTCTTCAAGCAATCTGACTTTGGATTGTATGTCGACGACAATGAAACTGGGCAACCGAGCGGAGCGGGCAGCATTACTCAAGGCTCGATTACTTTCAATGCGCGTCAGAAAGACCTCAAGGCTTCCAAAAAGGCCATAGAGAGATATCCAATATTCTCGTTGTGCATAGCTTTCAGACAAACACCTGCAGATATGCAGCACCGATTGCAGGATAGCGCCCATATGGAGGTGATATTGGAACTTCTGGATGCTCTAATCACTGGCTGGCTGAAGACAAACCACTTCCGTCCTGGTGTCCGCACTCCTTCAAGAGCATCCGCAAGGAAGCGTAAGCAAACTGGCATAACGGGTAGCCCAACCACAAGTCGAAATACTTCGCCGAGCCCACTCAGTATTGAGTCAGCCAACCGTAAGTATAGCTCTGTTGGATCAAATGAGACGCATTCAAAGTTGGGTCAAGGTTCCCGAAGCTTAAAAACTGGAGATATTGAAGACAGTGACTTCATCCCCATTGCAATATCAAGAAACGACAATCCACGCCGACCTAGCTCGACGACCATGCAGATGAGGCAACGCCCTTTGAGCGCTGCCCCTGCTTTAACCAACGTTGCTGGATCATCAACTCCTGCTCCGAGAACAGCTGAAGATGCGTCACAAGAGCCCCCTGAAAGAATGGAGCCAGACATAGACGCTACAATGATATGGATCGATCCTATAACAAAAAGGTCACATCGAGTCAATTCTCGCACCGGAACAGCTGTTCGGGTCGCCGACCCAGATCAAGCAAGCAGACCAGTCAGCCGCAGGCTCACCATGCGACCGAGTACTCGAGAATCAAAGTCAGCACCTGGTTGGATCAATGGCCTGCTGGATACATGGCAAAACCCTGTCTTCGGATCTAACGAAGCTGGAATACCGCAGCTTGCATCAGCTGCGGAAGGTACAGCACCTGGAAACCAGCGGCGACTCGGTGGAACGAGTTTTGCATTTGAAGGAGCATCAACTTCTGTGGCAACGAAGTTGTCCAAACAGTCTCTTCAGGATGCAACAGTACTTGCACAAGTCGACAGCAGGTTCATCCTGATGTTGCTGCCGAGTGGCTCTGGTGCGCAACTGGCTACTGATTTGATCATGGTTGACCAACATGCAGCAGATGAGCGCTGCAAGGTGGAGCAACTACTCCAAGAGTTGTGCCAACCCTCTGAAATGCAAGAAGCTGGTACGGGACAATTTCTAGTTCGACACGTTGAACTAGGAGCACCTTTGATCTTCCAAATACCAGCCAATGAAGCTCAGAACTTTCAACGGCAAGCTTCCCATTTCGGCCATTGGGGTATCAATTATGATATTTCCGATAAGCTAGCTGTCTCGGACAAGGAGGAGAAGACTCTCATAGTCAAGACTCTGCCTCCTACAATTTCGGAACGCTGCAAATCAGAACCAAGTCTTCTGATCAATTTTCTGCGAACTGAAATGTGGAAAACCTCCGAGAAAGCAACGACTCTGCCTATCACTGCTAATGCTTCTACGGCTCATAGACCATCATGGCTTAGCCTCATTGGCCGCTGCCCGACTGGTATACTGGACATGATCAACTCGCGAGCCTGTCGAAGCGCCATTATGTTCAATGATACTTTAACACATAACGAGTGTCTACAGTTGACTACCGAATTAGCCAAATGTGCATTCCCATTTCAGTGCGCTCACGGGAGACCGAGTATGGTCCCATTGGTTCATCTTGAAGAAGACAGCGGCTCTTTGTTGCAATGGCGGGAAGAAAAGTCCCAGGGGCAATCGAGTTTTCTAAAGGCATTCAAGAACTGGAAAAGGAAAGAGACTGAGAACAGTGGATGAACAGTCCACATGCATGATTTTGTAATTTAGCAACTATATACCCCCAAACGAAATTTGCTTTGTATGCTTTCTCATTAAGCACAAACTACGTTTTAAACAGGCTTCGTCTACGAGGCCGCGAAATGATGATCGATGCTTGAAGTATCGCGACTTCCCAATGTGGTTAGGACACTCTGACCACATCGCAACTCCATCTCTCCTTGAGCCACCACTCTACAATTCCATCAATAATCAATATTTCTGTGGATCCAACGAGGATGTCGGAACAAAAGCCAATGAAGCTACGCGATAAAAATGCGACATTGGTTGAATATGATCAGGCCGGACATCTACAATGTTCATACAGCAACCTAGACGGAGCTCCGATCTCTATCAGAGTATGCGACCAAACTCGACGAATCAAGTTCCGAAATTGATAGAATTCTAGAAACCGCTTGCTCAGAAATCGCTATGGGAACAGCTCTTGGATATATTCTTGCCAGCAGGTTATCCTGCGAGCGTTACGGATGATTATGCAGCGTAGGCTTCTCAACAACAGTTTATATGGTTTTTGTCTAACAGCGTTCAGATACCAGTTATATGTAATGAAAAACTTCATTTCTAGAGAATGATGAAATTCTCATGCTTAATAGGATTCTCTACAGGCTTTCTCAAGCTCTATTGCTGGCATGCTGTCTTCCCGCGCTGTACTAATAGGTATGTGGCTGCCACCAGCACCATCAGATTGCCTACCAGGTCTTCCCTAACATCCAAAAGGCGTTGGAGTCGGCGATTCAAAAGCACATCCAACTACAGCACTACTCCTATCAGTCTTCCAAGAATCATTTGGCCGCATCATCACAATCCTCTTCGCCCATCGCCTAGGATCTGCTCTAGAACCCGAATGCAAAATGTACCGACTAGCAGCCGATGTGTTCAACGATGCGTCCATGGTCCTGGATTGCTTGTCACCGGCATTTCCAAAGCCTACTCGAGTGGTTCTATTCAGCATCGCAAGTATGCTAAGAGCACTGTGCGGTGTTGCCGCAGGTAGTTCGAAAGCTACACTAAGTGCACACTTTGCGACAAAAGGAAACCTCGGAGACGTCAACGCCGTAAGAACCAAGACCAAGAACCATTTTATACAGTCAATTAATCAGTGTTTTGCAGAAAGACTCAAGTCAAGAGACCGTAATATCACTCCTTGGCATGCTAGTACGTCAAACACACACCACAATCCATGCCGTCCCCATCAACTGACATTTCCTTAGGCCGGCAGTTTTGTAGTATCATGGATTTCCGAGCCCGTTCCATCATTCCTCCTACTCCTGCTCCTACTGTCCATACATCTATGTATGAACTACGCAGCAGTCCGCGCCGTAAAAATGCACACTCTAAACCGTCAACGAGCAAACCTACTCTTCACCAATCTCCTCGCATATGACAAAGTCCTCACGCCAGCACAAGTATCCACGCACGAGAGAATATTCGAGCGCGATGGCGTGCTACGCTGGACAAATGGGCAGAAAATTGGCTACGCGCGAATAGGAGTCAGTTTAAAAGCCCTTGTAGACAGAGCAGCAGTGTCTCCGGGAAACGTGTCCACCAATACGACGACAGCACCACAAAAGAGCAAGCAGAGCTTGGACATGGCTCATTTAGCGCAAGTTTATACAGCAGAGCCGTATATACTATGGGCGGCAAGGACGGGCCCGAGGGTACATGTTGACATTGTGTTGAAGCAGGGCTGTTCAACAACAGACCAGATCAAAGCGTGGCTTCAAGCAGTAGTGATCGCAAAATACGTACATGAGCGTATCACGAATGTGGGGCCGTCGATGGGCGGTGATGATATCCACCTTGTCTCGACGAGTTTGGCACAGACGAATAAGGTGTTTGATGAGTTTTGCAGACGCTTGCAGGCTGTGGGATGGGACTTGGATAATGCGGCGTTGGAGACGACTTGTGGGCCGCGAATTGCTGTATTGGACAAGTCAGACTGAGACGAATATGTCTTGGACACTGCAGTCAGGTTTGCCGAGGAATAGATTGTTGAGTTCGTATTGTTGTTCTCTTCTTTCGCTTGGATTGGATTGGAACGTTCGAAGCGCCAGGATTATGGAACATTCTGACAATCTCATCGGATAGTGAATTAGAGATCTTGTTGAGCCTCCATCGGCGATCAGCACAGACCGGCGTCAATACATCTAAAATATTTCCGAATATTGGCAATATCATACAAGCAATTCATTTCCATGGACCGTGAACATTGAGAAGTGAATTGCAATGTCTAGGGCCCAGTTGTTTGGGTACTATGATTCCTAAACCATCAATTTGTGTAGGAAGCGCATATGAATTGCAACATAATTACCGCCGACTAGAGATTCAATTAGCGCTTGGCCGCCGTTTGAGCGTTTGCCGCATGATATATCTTGCATAACTTGCCGCCGTTGTGTACGCTCGTGTTCAGCAAGAAAAAAAGGGTTTAGCCTGATAGTGGCAACTATAGGCGTCCAGCCAGTCATTCTTTGCCAGGGATTTTTTTTTGTTTGAAAACGAAGTTCAAACTAAAAAGCACATACCCAAAACGGTGATTATTTCATGTTAGCCGGCAGCGAGTGGAGTGACGTTACGCTGACCTGTTCGCACTGTTTCAGCATCCTAGTGCCAAGACCTTTTGCATGGGGCCATGGCTTTTAGGCACAATGACTAAAGTGGAAGGCTTCTAGAATAATCTCAGAAGCCCTTGATCATGTTCCATGGACAAGGCAAGACAAGGCCGGGAGTAAATCACGGTTGCACTAATCATTGTGCTGCTCTTATGCAGTGTGATGGTGGCAACCGGGAAGATGCTTCCACCGCGCAGATGTTAGAGGGGCTTCAGCGAGTAAAATGATTCCTTCGGAGGATCCAACTGGCACGGCAGCCCATCTTGATCAAGGCTTTGGTGGTGATTGGATTGTGCCAAAAGCACATGGCCAAGGTCGGAATGTGGCCCCATCTCATGATGGATGTTCTTTGCGCCGCAACTCATCAAACAGAACCGATTCGAATTGAAACTAAATTTCGCGCCGGGAAATAAGTGAGATCCGATCTCAAGCTGGCCAGTGTTTTTCATTCCACTCGATTAGGTAGATGGCCACAAAACGGACCTAAGGCACTGGGTCTTTGTTCTGAAGAAACACTTTTCTCAAAGGAAACGTTGCACAGAACCGGCTTTGCTGCGACAACCACAAGAATCCTGTCTAAGATCAGCTAAGATCGACGTTGTAACGATGACAGAAGCGATTCATCATTATTGTCCGATGTGTCGGTACAAGTACCCTTTGTGATTACTGCCCCGCTGCGATTTTGCATTCCAACCAGGTCTGCTTCAAGCACAAGCGGACATTTTTAGTAGTAAAGCAAGTCAAGCGGCATGCAAAGTAAAAGAGGTGTGTAGGCAAACGAGAACTGTTTAGGCAGTCGGTCGCGATGATCATGCTTTGAGATATCAGGCGTGTATGGGTTGAGGATTTAAAAAGCGAAGATTATTTCCTTCCATGATCCGAGACGGGAGAAGCTCAATGCTCATCAGACGGGCCTAGCATCAAGCAGTATCTAGTGGCCTTCTAGAGTGATGACGGGCCGCTTAAGACACCGTGCTGATACTTCCAAGGCTTCCATTGCCCTTCGCTGGCTCTTCTGGAAAAAGCCAGTCATATCCGGGTATGGGCTCATCCATGCACTTTGCAACGCCACCCGTGGATTTGCCAGCGGATTACTGGCTGCCCTCATCAGCATTGACTTTGGGCACTGCAGCCTCTGTGTCGCTCCTCGCGTGTGGTGCAGGCGCCCGTTTTTTTTTGTTGCGTGCCGTGAACGAGCGGTGGATTTTCCCCTCAGTGGCTTTGGGCTGGACCGCAACAGGGCAAGATTGGCAGTGGGTTTCTGATTCCTGAAGAAGGTCTGAAGAAGAAAAGTCCATGTGACGAAGTGATTGAAGTGGACAAAGAAAGGCATCAGCTCAGTAGTTCAGCATTGACGTTGGTGATTCTGAATTTCTGACTCCGCTGGGGATTATCCACTGTAAAGTAAGAAATAGGCTGTAATGTCTGTAAAGAGTTACTAAAGTATGTATGAGAAAGTGTAAAGTACATGGGCTATGCAGCACGCACTGGGCGGCGGTTGGTTGAATATTTGGACGAAAGAGTCTAAGAGAAGGTATCCAGCCATAATCCTGGAGAGAGCAGGAACATCCCTACGCCCTATCCTTTCTTGGAAAGTCAAGGTGGTCAAGGTGGTCAAGGTTGCTCCATGGCTCTTGCTCTCTTTGCTGTATGAAATCGTGATCACGCTGTTGGCTCCTTCCTTTCGTATGAGCCGCACCTACTCTATTCCTCAGTTGCTCTTGCTCTCTCTACTTTCTACCTTTTAGTCTCTTATCACTACTTTCCTCCAACTCCATCTCAATAATCCGTTGCCTACTTCTCATCCATCTACAACAATTTATGCCCTTTGTTCTCCTTTCTCTCAATCACCAGAGATAATCATCAACAACAATCTCAAACACCCTCAGTACCGCGTACCTCCTCACTGAGACTTGCACTACGTCTTGTCTCATTCCACGCCCATCTGTGCTCTCGTCGATCCTCTCCCACCACAGCAGTCCATCACCTCTATCAATATCCTGTACCTGACCGCATCTTCCCGCTTAATTTCTTTGTTCTCTTTCCTCAAACACCCTTTTCCTTTTGTCCCTACCTTGTCTATCCGTCGTGGCCGCTGCCCTTTCCCGCCAACGCCTTCCGCTGGCCCTTTTAGGCTCTGACACACCTCGCAAAAGCTGATACCAAACCACCCTTGCTCTCCTGCGTGCAATCTGCCGTACCAGCACCCCAACCTGGGGCTACCTTCCATTCCTTCAAAAAGCTTCCCGTCTCCTCCACCAATCCAAACTACTGCCTCGCATGCCGCCTGTTTAGATTCCAGCATTTCATCTGTTGTGTTCCCGACAACAGCCCTTCCCACCAATCTGGCTACCGAACCTCGTCGCTCACAGCAATTGCTGTGCGTGCCAGTCGGTGTCGAAGCACCTCTTCCAACTCGCATAGTTCAGCGCTCAAGTACATGGAAATCGTGGGTTGTTATCTTGGGCAAGCGTAAATCGTCCATGTCTCCATTGCTAAAGACCTCTGGCCGCCGCTCAGCTTCTCCCCGCGAAACCAGAGAATACTCCTTCAACGACGTCGTCTTTGCCGAACAAGACAATCATTCTCCTCCCGCAATGTCTAGCTGGTCACCTCAGGCACGGCCTCTGACTGTCGCCATACCCGATCAATTCAAAGCTCAAGGCGCCTATTGTCCTAGAAGACCAAACCTCTCCGAAATACTCGCGAATCAATCACCTCCACCATGGACATTAAGTGCGTTTATGGCATATCTCTCCCACAATCACTGCTTGGAAACTTTGGAATTTACAATGGACGCAAAACGCTACCGACAGCACTTTGACAAAGTATCATCAAGATCACCTGGTGGACAGATACAACCAGGAAGTGAGCAGAGCGAGCATATGAATGGTCTTTGGCAACGTCTGATGCAAGCTTATATTCAACCCAATGGCATCCGGGAAGTCAATCTACCAAGTGATGTCCGAGACGGTCTACTTTCCCAGGATACATCTCTTCTTCCTCCACACCCTGATACTCTCCATACTGCAATTGAAAAGGTTCATGAGCTGATGGAAGAATCTGTGCTTGTTCCATTCCTTAACAGCCTTTTCCCTCAGACCGCTCAACCTGATTCCAATTCATCATCCGCAGAAGATCTCACAAACTCTGGTTCTTACGACGAAAGGAGTCTATTTCGCTCGAGAACAAAGAAGATAAGACGGCGAGGCTCACCACTCTCCGCATCACCTCCACTTTCATCATCGACTCCATCTACGTCAGCCTCTCCCCCTGTTCTATCGCCATCAGTTCATCATCGAGCATCCGCCCCATCAGCCATTACTCAGTTCGCCAGGACACTTTCACACTCCGCTCGCCATGGTATGCAAATACCTCACTCCAACTCCTTATCGCCAAGGCCACTTTCTGGCATTTCAGCCGGTCTCCAAAGTGGACCGACTTCTGGCTTTCCAGATCTGACCCCATCTCCACCCGCGGATTACAACAGCATGTCTATGGATACAGATCTCGTACCACCGCCTCTACAGACCCATAGTATGGACAGTACTTCAACCCCTTCTCCAAGTGGTGATCCAATGACTCCTCCTACCACGCCTCCAGCCGGAGACATGGGAAGCAGTCCAGTCTCAGCAGGAGGCCCAGCTGGTCGTGGCAATCCATGGAAGCGAATGCGATACAGCTTTGGTTGGAGGAAAAAGCCAGATCAGCACGATCTCGAAAATCTTTAAAATGTAAAATATTGAAACAACACTGGGGACCATTTCAAACCACTTGGAGTCGATGCTTCAATAAAGGCATTATAACCAAGCGCATTTTCAGATTGCAAGCGATGTCTCAATCAGCGCACTTACGATTTTATGTTTTCTGCATCTTCTTTTGATACCAGGATATATAACGAACTACTGGCTACGGATTCTTCTAGATGACCTCGATGGCGTACTATCTTCATGCTATATCTAATTCTTCTCACCCCTCGGATCCGGCACTGAGCGTTCCGACTCCTCTCACAATATTCATCCGCTCTGGAGCATTCAATGTTTCTTTCTGGCATACCGCATGGCCAACTTCTTTTTCTTCTCTTATGCATACCAGCGTTTCACTCGCCAAACGCTGGCTAGGGGTTATTTCGGGCAATGAAAGATACCAAGATTGACGGCTTGGAGACGCTTTTCATTGTGCTATTTTTTTTTGGTGGTTCTAGGGAATATTACTCAGAACCAAACTTGGGGTTGGACCGGGTCTGTACCCGCTGATAGGCTAGTAGATAGAGCGCTTGCTGTCAAAAGCCATTACGGCGTCTCTTAGGACGGCAAAAGCCTAATAGACAAACGCCCTCACTGGGTAGTATTTTTCCATCCACATTCATCTTGATCATCTTCTCTTGTGATTCGCGTGCTTGTCTTTTGTTGTTTACATGCGGTGTCAGCTCGTCCCTTCAGCTCCCTAGCTATACGACCAGCTATAGCACGATTCTCTGGTACATATCTCCAAATCATCGGCACGTGAAGCAACTACACGCGAGGTAACTTGGTCTTTACTCAAACAGCTCATCCCCCCATCTACAGAACGTACTTCTCCACACTCGCTCGCTCCAGTGCCATGAGAACAAAGTCCCATTCAATGACCTGCTCAAAGGTACTGTAACTGCTCTACGGAAGCCAGTGACCACATAGCAGATAACCTTTGAATCTAAGCCACTTCAATGCATGATAGAAGACGCAGAAAGCAAGCTTCTGCTTCTTGTGTAGAACGCGAATGCTTCCATGGGTGGAAGGTAGAGCAGCTGACGACTGGTAGTGCTGGGCCCCACTCATTCAGGTGGTATTGTTGCCTTTGTGTAGGATGGGGGGTGCGCTTGTCGCCCACACCATTGCTAGTTCTGGCACTACAGTATTCATGATGCTTTAGAGGACGGAGCTGCAACAGCACATGTAGACTAGAGTGCTACTGTAAGCGCGTCTGCTAGGCATCAGGAGGGGTTCAAAGATGCCAAGGTTTCCAAGGTTGGAAGAAGAAGAAAAGTCTATTATTATGCTTCATCTATACATGGAAGCCAATACATGCTATATAAAACCATGACCCATCACAATGCGGTGTAAATACCTCTATACAAAGTAAGAGGGAACCTTTTTAAATCGCTCTAAAGCGAATGTCTATATGCTACATCTCTCATGTCTATTCCAACAAGTCAACTTCATTTCTTCAAACTCGCTTCAGATGCTATTTTCGTCAAAAACTTCTTATCAGACTCCAGCACATCCGCCGGATTATCATGTCTTGCATAAAGCTGATACTCCTCATCTGCACACCATTAGCAACCACAATTTTTCCAATGTCATGGCTGTAGACTTACCAGCATATTGTCTCGCCTTCCCACTCTCCACGTCTTTCCTCGTCAAGCTCATCTTGCCCGCCGGTAAACCCATGCTCGCTAGAAATTGCACCGTGTTCTTCCACTCCAGCTCTTCCCGCTTCTTATCCCAGCCCAGCTCCGCACTCATCAGATCGATGACGCCTGGCAATGCCTCAAGGGCGGCCTGTGCGTTGAGGAAGGCCAGTCTCGTACGGCGTGCTAAAACATCGACGGCTGTGAGAGCATACTCGTGACGCACAGCATAGCGTACTTCGCCATCGACGATTGGATAGAGCGTGGATATACGTTTTCCACGAACAGGGAAGCGCTCTTCTGTAGGAGCGCAGAGTGCGCCGACCATCCATGCGCGGTCGCCGTATGATGTGGTTAGATGGTGTGCGACTTCAGTCTCGAGACCAAAGTGCTGGATTAGGTTGATGAAGAGAGTTTTGCTGAAGCCATGGGCGCCTACAAGCTTGACTTGGTGTGTTTGGCAGGAGCCATCGAAGAGCGCTGCTTCGTCAACGATATGCGTGCCTGAGACGCGTGGTGGCTGGGATAGCGTGCGCGGTGTGAGATTGAATGTGCTGATGGCGGCGTCGACTCCTTCTTCGGCCATTTCACGGTATGTTGTCCACTTCCCGCCAGCGACGGTGATGAGGCCGCTGTCAGAGGTGGTAATTAGATGTGCGCGTACAAGGCCTTCTGTGTTTTTGGCTTTGGGGTCGCGCACAAGTGGCCGGATGCCGGACCAGGCAGCTAAGACATCCCCACGTCGCACGTTGATGTCAGGCTGTAGGTAGCCCCGAATCTCCTTAAGGATAAAGTTTATTTCGTCCTCGGTTGCGATGGGGTTCTGGCTGACGGTCTGAATTGAGTTGTCGGTGGTGCCGGCAATGGTGTTTCCTTGCCAGGGGAGGAAGAAAATTACACGGCCGTCTGAAGTCGAAGGATCAATGAGACCCATGTTAGACGGACTGTAGTAGCCGGGCAACATGATGTGGACGCCAGTGCTGGGCGCGCAAATGCTGTCTATCTGGGCATTGTCGAGTTTGCGAATCGCGTCGGTGAATGGACCGGTGGCATTAATTATACCTTTGGCGCATATTTGGAATTCGGGAGTTGCCTTGCCATTGAGTCCTGGTTCTAAATCTTTGACCATGGCGCCTGTGAGCTTGCCATTCGCATCTTTCGTTAACGACGTAACCTCGACGTAGTTAACCACCGACGCCCCATAAAGAGATGCGGTCATCGCGAGCGATACATTCATACGCGAATCATTATGTGCTCCATCTAGACCAACATTAGCGACATCCCCCATACAATAGGTCTTGCTTACCATAGTAAACCAATGCGCCCTTGAGCGCATCCTTCTTCAACATCGGATACGCATCCAACGCCTTACTTCTGGTCAAAAAGTACGAGCTCTCAATGTTCTCTGACCCCGCCAGAATGTCATACATCTTCGTGCCAGCCCAGAAATATGGCAGCTTCCACCAACTGTCCAAAGGAATCATAATGGGTAGCCACGAAGACAAATGCGGCGCCGTATCCAGGAAGTATCGCCGTTCACGTAATGCATCCTTGACGAGCTTATACTGGCTGTAATCGAGTTCCCAGAAAGCCTTCTCCAAGTACCGTACTCCTCCATGAACCAACTTCGTGCTCTTGCTACTCGTGCCACTGCTAAAATCATCGCGATCAACAACAGCAACACGTAGCCCACGCGTCGCCGCATCAAGCGCTATTCCAGTGCCCGTCGCGCCCGCACCAATAATCAACAAGTCATATGGCTCATCCGCCGGTGGCAGCACCGGTGTGTCTGTCGCTTCTTTACCTGACGAGCCCAAATTTAGCCAAGACCCGCCCTTGGAGTCGCCAGAAGCGTTGGTAGCCGCACTACGTTTCAAGTCCGCAATTTGTTCCGCTCTAGGCTTGATGGCTGGGAAATCGGGCAAGCGGAATATGCCGCCGTCGCCATAGATTGGTGGCGGAACCGCAGCATCTTCAGAGCCGGGAATATTCCGCGGTCGATATGTGATGTAGAAACCGGCAGCTATGACGGAGCTGGCAGCTGTGGTGTATAGAAGAGGGCGGACGGAGGCTCGGAGGATGCGCGAGGCGCGTGAACGGGTTGAGGCCATGGTGGTTGAAGGGAAGAAATTATTGGAGAAGGAAGGATTCGAAAAGTCGAGAAGGAAAGATTAAAAGTTTGTAGAGAGGGAATGTAGACTAAGGAGAGAAAAATGGAGTTGATTATGAGAGTGGAGCTTCACATATCGAGAAGCGCGAAGGTCGTGTTGTTCATGATGACGGAAGAGTCGCAGAAGAGGGGCTTGAATGGTAATGATGGGCGGACAGAATTGGTGCAGACAGCCAGAACAGTCAATTAGGCCAGCGTATAAGGCTAGTATAGATTGCTGTCTTTGTAGAAGGAAGATGAAGGAAGTTTGAGGTGGGACAAAGGGTGGATGGGAGATACTCTAGCTTGGGAGGAGCTTGTGACAGTCGAGTCTGAAGCCAAGAGTCCAGGGGTTGTTTGTCGCCATCAATATGGGAAGTTCCGCATCATTCATACAAGTAGAATAATCTCTGAATCACTTGTCCTGCTGATAAATTATCAATTGACTCAAGTCTAATTGTTATATTCATTTCTAGACTTTCAACAATTCATCCTTGGCAAGTTGGACTCGAGTATCAAATGAATATCCACATTTCCCTTCATGTTGACGGCTTTTCCATCTGTAATTGAAGCTGCTAAGAATAGAACTTCACTGTAAACAATACTTCATGACTCCAGTGTGAATATGCAATCCTAGAACAACAGAATGACTTCCAAACACTTACAAACCAGGAGGGGGTGGCACCTAAGCATGTCAGCAGTTTCCAATGCATATGCATCATTCAACCTACAGCACTGTAGCCGCCCGAAGTCCCGGGAGGAGCTCCAGGAGGCGGTGGTGGAGGAGCACTTCCACCAGGAGGCGGCGGCGGAGGAGCTTCAGATGGTGGTGGTGGTGGTGCCGAGCCTGGTGTGCCAGGAGTACCAGTTTGCGCTGGAGGAGTGGCGCCTTGTTGTTGATAGTATTGGTAGTACATGGCAACATAGTTCTGATAACCACCATATGCAGCATATGGATCAGCCTGGCCATTTGCGCCATAGTATTGTGCATACTGAGCCGCATAGTCTCCTGCAGCAGTTGGAGATTGAGCTCCAGTTGCATCGCCACCAGCTGGTGTACTCGGAGACTGAGCACCTCCATAACCGCCTTGATAGCCTCCGCCGTTATTGTAGCCACCGCGATCACCACCACCGCCACCACCACCACCATAGCTATCCTGACGGTTGGAATTGCGACCATCATATCGATCTCCATTGAAGTTTCCACGATTTTGAGGGCCACGTTCTTTGAATTTCTCATACTCTGTCTTTACGTTTTCTAGAAGATCGATGCAGAGCTCTTTGGCTCTCTTGACCATATCGGCATCAGGGCCACTGTAGACGTTAGCGAAATCATGACTTTCCTATGTTGTATGATACACTTACGCGACATGAAGATACATGGGCTCATCGTGTTCCTGCTGAGTTGCTTGATCTTTGAATCCAGATCCGCGTCCTTTGATTTGAACACGGCATCTAGTCTCACCCTGGATATGCTTGACGTAGGCACCACCAGAGCCTACCACTTGAGCACGCAAGTTGAAGCCAGGAATCGGCTCTAGATCAATGGGAATCTTCTCTTCGGGCCATTTTCGCTACATAGGTCAGTAATAATGCTTTTCGAGCATTGGGCTACTTACTCGGCCAAACTCGTCCCGCTCGAAGGGTTCGGGCTCGCGACGTCTAAAGCGGCGTTCATCCACGAGATTGGGCAGTTCTTGTTGCATCATTTCGTTGATTTTGATGATAGCTAATTCGAGTCCTTCTTTGGAGGTACTGGTGACGTGGAGATGGAGTGGGGGAGCCTGTTTGATGTTAGCTACGGCGCAATGTCTATCACAGAAAAGTTTGGACATACTGATGGCGTCGCCATGGATTTGTCTGGATAATACTCTCCGCGAGTGGTGATATCTTGCTAGTATAAGTACGAAATCTTAAAATATACGTTGTAAAGGTTGGGGCGTACCTGCGCCTGTTTCATCTTTAATCTATTCAGGTCAGGTCAGCAGATGCAAAATGGGTGGTAGCTAGAGATCAGAAGTTTGGTGAGCTTCCATAATAGAACAAGTAGAGCGAAAGAGGAACGACATGGCTGCCATAGACAGCTGTCCTTTGCCACTAGAAGGCGATTCTAGATATCAGTGGGAATAGAACAAACAAGTGAATAATTACCATTTTTTGAGTTCCGCCTTTGGTCAGTGTATATCGGTTACGAAGATCGTTGATCTCAATGTCTTTGATGTAATCACCATCTTGACAATATATCTCGCTTGTAACGCCCTGGGCAGTTGTGGATTTCTTTGGAGCAGCTAGAACCTATAACGGCAAGTCAGCCCAATTCTTCTAGTCTGACATTATCAACCTTACTGGCGGTGGTGGTGGGAGGTCGGCTTTTCGTGCTTGAATTTGGGCGTTGATGCGGGCAGCTGCAGCAGCGGCGGCGGCAGCAGGATCCTTGTTATCAGTGGCACTAGATGGGCTCCGACTAGGAAGAGGACTACGACTTCGCTCGGCGGTGGCACGAGAGGGAGGAGATTTAGAGCGGCGATCGAAGCGAGAAGGTTTCTTTGGCTCGGTTTGATCGAATCGAGAGCGTTTGCGCGGTTCTTCGGCCATATCGATGGTTCGAAGAAAAGTCTATACTATGTGGATCAAGTGGGTATATGGGTATAGCGCAGTGTCGCAGTATCGAATGAATATGTTGGGAGGGTGGAAAAATTGAAAGGTTGGCAGGCTGACAGGCTGAGCAGTGGAAAAGAAAAGTGAAGATGCTTGAGCTGTAAAAGGTTGATGAGGTTGAAGACTGCGTGACACTAATTTCTGGGGAAAGGCATGACAGGGGTGTGATAGGCTTATCCGTAAACCGAGGAAAGACCGACACAGCGCCTGCCATTGGCTACAGAGCTCCTTCCATTTCTCATGAACCCTGCGCCTTGCTCTTACCTTTGCAAACAAAAAGATTGTTAGTGTGAGAATCGCTGACTTTGACTCTGCGGTGTGACCCGCCCTTGTTTTCACCCTCTCTCAACAACTTATGACTCTTTAACTCAACATCTATCACGGCTTTGGAGCAAGAAGGGGTCAATGGCTGCACGAAGAGCATTGTTGGCTCTAGGCCAACGTGGACCTGCCACTGTTCGCTTCTCATCAACATCCAGCACCTCAGCCTTGGCCTACAAAGCTATTCACCGCCGCATATCACCGCTTCCGACTGAAACTACTCCCTCATGGTCCGCCTCTGCCGCTGTGAGCTCCATTATCTACGAGACCCCATTGCCTTCGCCTAGCAAACCCACCAAGCACATTCTCAATTGCCTCGTACAAAATGAACCCGGTGTACTTTCCCGTATCTCGGGTATTCTGGCCGCGCGGGGCTTCAACATTGACAGTTTGGTCGTGTGCAACACCGAAGTAAAGGACCTTTCGCGCATGACAATTGTACTTCAAGGCCAGGATGGGGTTGTTGAGCAAGCGCGACGCCAATTGGAAGATCTGGTTCCTGTCTGGGCTGTTTTGGACTATACCGATGCCGCCCTCGTTCAGCGCGAACTGCTTTTAGCCAAAATCTCCATCCTCGGCCCCGAGTATTTCCAGGAGCTGTTGGCACACCATCAAGAGATGTCGGCCTCAGAAGTAGAAGCTCAGGAACAATTCTCAGACTTGCCCAAGGATCAACAAGATGCGGCAACGGAAAAGGCGTTGGACTCGCTGCGGCGAGATTTCCATCCCTCCACTCTCGCTCCTAGTGAAGCTCTTCGACATAAATCGACACACATACAAGCCATCACTTTCTTGACCCATCAATTCAAGGGCAAGGTTTTGGATATTAGCAACAACAACTGCGTAGTTGAATTGAGCGCTAAGCCTTTCCGAGTGGACAGCTTCCTAAAGCTTATCGAGCCCTTTGGTATTTTAGAGAGCGCAAGAACGGGTGAGTCATATTATACTTTACCTTAATGCTGGTTGCTAACATTTTATAGGTCTCATGGCCATTCCCCGCTCTCCCTTGAACAGTACTTCCGATATTGAAGAGAAGGACGCTGAAGATATTGTTGACGCAAGTGTTTTACCTCCAGGTTAAATGGTTTCATGGTTTATTTGAAGGAACATTCTCCTGTAGAATCAAAGCGGAACAAATGACAAAGTAGACAATAGTCGCAAGACGTATAATTCTCTATCATGTGCTGACTGGCTCTATCTTACCGCCCTTCACCACAAATGCTTCCAAGACAGATATCGCTGCCCAGAGTCGATTTTCTGCTTCAGGGAATACCAAACTCCTTTGGCCATAGAAAACTTCGTCCGCAACCTCTTCAGCATGTCGAGGCAGACAATGCATAAACTTCCACCCGGCATTAGCACCTCCTCGCTTCGCCATCTCCTCAGTGATCTGGAATCCAGCAAAAGCCTTCAACCGCTTCGCCGACTCCCCCTCCTGTCCCATACTAATCCACGTATCTGTAACCAAAATATCAGCCCCCTTGACCGCCTCCTCCGGCACCGTCGTCTCCACCAGACTTCCACCCATCCCAGCATCTGTGTTCGCCTTTTCAATCAACGACCTCATCTCCTGTGGAATCTCATATCCTTTTGGCGTAGCCACCGCCACATGCACGCCCAACTTGGCTGCCCCAATCGCCAAGTCGAACAATACATTATTCGCATCTCCAACCCAAGCGACCTTCAGGCCTCTCAAATCACTCCCATAGTGTTCCGCAATAGTCTGATAGTCCGCCACCGTCTGCAGCGGATGGAATTTATCGCTGAGCGCGTTTATAACAGGCACACTACTCCACTTCGCAAGCCCCTCTACATCGCTATGTGGACCAACGCGCGCTACGAGCCCAGCCATCATGCTGCTCATGACAATGGAGGTATCTCGCAGGCTCTCATTGACGCCGAGCTGGATGTCGTCTTTGCCGAGAAACATAGGGTGTCCAGACATGGCGGCGACGGCACCTTCAGTGGAGATACGTGTGCGTGTCGAGCGCTTGTTGAAGGTCAAGCCAATGGTGCGGCCGGCGAGGGCGCTGCGGAAGGTGGAGGAGGCATTGGAGTTTTTTATGGCGGTTTTATGGTAGATTGCGTTGTTTACTAGAGTGGTGAGTTCTTTGGGGGTAAGGTCGGCGATGGAGAGGAGATGCCTGGGAGCGGCGCGGCGGAAGGCTGTTGACATGATTGATGTGGTGATAGCTGTGGTGGGGTTGATGTATGAGTGAGGAGCTGGTTAAAGAGAGAGAATGGGTGAGAGAAGAGGTTCAAGGAGGAGTCGGTATGAGTCAATGGAGAATATGCGAGTGGAGGAGCGGTCAAATAACCGCAATGGCCCCTTGCAATCAATGCAGGTTCAAATGCTCGTCATTTTTAGAGAAAATAAAAATCTGGAGCTCAAGAATTTCCTGCAACAGAAATGACCCCACATCAGTAGAGATTAAGATAAGATGAGATGAAGACTCGAGAAAGATAAGATGCGATAAGATATGACGTTCCTGCCTTCTTTCAAGGTTCTGGGTTGAGCCTCCCAAATGCGGCAGCTCCCCAGTCGCTCTTGCCTCGCCCAGTTGCTGCACGTTTGAAGTCGCCGCTGCCTCACCTTGGTTCTGTCCCATCTTCAACATCATCCTTTTCCTCTCATCTTACACCTATCACCACCTCTCTACCTATTCTTCCTCTACTCAACATTTACTTCCTAACGCTGTATCATACGTCTTTCGCATCACTGCCCAAGCAAGACATGTCAACCCCCGCAGGCGCCTCGTCATAAAGCCAACCTCTACAACTACCTACTACCTCCACTCTACACACGTCGTCATGACTTCACAACGGTCCCCGACACGCTCTCCCCGCGAGGACCCTTCGCATAATGCATCGGAAAATACTCCACTTCTATCAGATTCAGAAAGCGCAAATGGCTTTGGATACGATTCTGAACACCGGCCTCAGAGCATCTATGACAACTATGATGCGCCCGCCACCACATCCAAGTCCAAGAGCCGCTGGCCGACTTTCATAACATTGGGCTTTCTATGTTTTCTCGCAATATTAATCATGATATTTGCGTTCTTCGTACCAGACACCATGGAGAGATATGCGACGCAAGCCGCGACTTTGGATCTAGATAGCCTAGTTCCGGAATTCACAGAAACCGGCGCAAGAGCTCGGATACGAGGCACATTCTCTATGCAGTCCTCCAAAGTCGAAAGCGGATTTCTACGGACCGTAGGAAAATTCGGAACTTGGGTTGCAAGAGAGGCAGAGACAGGGGAATCAACGGTAGATGTTGTATTACCGGACTACAACAATGCTTTGCTAGGGACTGCGAAGCTCCCCGGGTTCAAAGTCAAACTGGCCGACGGTCGGAAAACGGATCTGGATATCGTTGCAGACCTTACGCCACCCAAATCAGTAGACAGTATCAGAACTGTCATTGATCAGTGGCTTAACCAATCTTTAGATCATCTAAACGTAGAGGGAATCGCCCAAGTAAAACTTAGATCTGGAATTGTCCATTTACGAACACAGACCATCAGTCAGGCAATCAGAATTACACAAGATAAAATACCAACAATGCCGCATTTTAACATCACAAGGCTCATGTTCCAGGAAGGACGACTTCCAGATGGAACCAAGGGAATGTCAGCAGACGCATCTATCACTGTAGAGAACGACTTTCCAATTGAGATGGATATTCCTCCACTATCGTTCGATATTCTCGTCGGAAATTGTCTATCAGATCAACCAAAGATTATGCTTGCTGATGCCAGTGTGGACAAGGTACATACTTACCCAAAGCGAGATGTAATTGTCAATGCCACTGTATTCATTCGAGAACTACCAAAGTCTTTGACGAAGCAATGTCCATCTTCCGGAAAGAGCCCAATGGATACTCTCCTAGGAGGTTATATGAAAGGCCACGACATTATGGTTTACGTTCGAGGCTCAAAGAATCCATCTACGAATGCTCCAAAATGGATCACAGACCTTCTATCGAGCGTCACTGTCCCGGTACCAGTTCCGGGGCATACGTTCGGAAGTATCATTCACAACTTTACCCTGGCAGACGTCAAGTTTGATCTTCCTGATCCACTAGCGCCTCCAGATGATCCAGATTCAAATCCAGCAATCTCCGCTACCATCCAGACATTCATCGCGCTACCTCAAGAGATCAACGTAGACGTCCTGGTTGAACGTGTTCGCGCCACAGCAGATGTCTTCTACAAGCAGCGCAAACTCGGCGAACTTAACCTCCGCAAATGGCAAGCTGCCAAATCGACTCCCTCAGGCCACGACGAAGACAACCGTCCCCTCATCTTAGTCGAATCCGACATCAAGCAAGCGCCTCTCGAAATCACTGACGAAGATGTCTTCACCGACGTTATACAAGCCATGCTCTTTGGCTCCAAGCCCATCATGCTACTCGTCAAAGCCAAGGTCGACGTTGAAATCGGCACCACGCTGGGCGTGTTAACAGTTCGCGACATTCCCGCCGAGGGCGAGGTACCAGTCAAACGTACGTTTGGGTTCTGATCTTTTTGTTTTGGAGTGTACATGTAAGCGAACTGTTAGCTAATTAGATGTTGTGTATGGTATATAGCCCTGTCAATTGGAAACGGATTGGCTTCCTTCAAGCCCAAAATTGCGAACCTGAGCATCGTCGAGACGTCGAATACTTCCCTGAGCTTGACAGCCGATGTGGATATCTTTAATCCCACGGTCTACAGTGCTAATGTGCCGTATGCTGATGTGTTTATCCTCGTTAATGGCACGCGTATCGGCAGTGCATCGGTACACCATCTCAATGTGACGAAAGGCAAGAATAAGCATCTCAAAGTCAAGGCTGTTTGGGGCGCTGATCCAGCTGATGGTAAGAATGGAAGTGACATGGCGAGAGAAGTGGTCTCAAGATTCATCTCTGGTATAAATCCCCTGTCTCCATCCCATTATCTATATATCTAACACAGCAAGGCTACAATTTGACCCTCACCATCCAAGCGCACAACAACACCATCCCATCAAACCCAACCCTCGGCCACGCCCTCTCCAAATTCCCCATCGACATACCAGCCCCGCGCATAAACTTCCCATCAGACCCCAACGCCGACCCTGAGGACCCTGAAGATCCAGACGAACCAGACGACAACCACCCACACTTCATCCAAGCCGCTACAATGCATCTCTTCACTTCAACCGCCGAATTCACACTCTCTTCTCCCCTTTCTCACACCACCATCTACATAACCAGTATCAACGCGACCGCCTTCTACGATGACGAGCCCATTGGCACTATCATCTCTGACCTCCCGCTTGCCGTCCCGCCTGGCGTGTCGCTGACGCCAAGGTTGCCGGTGGACTGGAGTTTGGGGAGTGTGGGGTATGAGGCGGTAAAACGGGCGCTGGGTGGCACGTTGAAGGTTAGAGCGAGTGCGGTGGTTGGGATTAGAATTGGGGAGTGGGAGGAATCGGTCTGGTATGAGGGGAAGGGGATTGGGGCGAAGGTTAGGTTGTAATAATGTAATATGTGTTTAGTTCCTATGGGAGTCTGTTGTTCGAGTTGACTGGTATACGAGGTCACTGTCTACATAATCGAGGAGGTAAAACATAGATAATCAATTGGCAGAGCAATGTAATCTTATCCAAGCATTAGATCTATCCATTCGAGCTCCTGGCGCTCCCAAGCCTCTTTCAAAACTCGACCAACGCCTCGACGATATGCAATGGAGCCCTCCCATTCTATACACATCACATCATAGAACCGGTACATGTCTGTGTCTTTCGGTCGCTCGGGTTCATTCCATTCACATAGTATGTTGAAGCCTCCTGAGAGCCGTTGAGAGTTGTCAACGCAGCCTTGAGAGATGGCGACAAGCTCAATACGGTTGTAAAATGAGCTAGTGGTCTCGTACGTAGAACCAGCTTCGCTTTCACCACAATTATTTTTCTCGAGCCTTTCCTTTTTCCCGGCAATGTGGTCCTGATGTAGCGCCACCATACCAATCCAGATACCTGCAGCGTCTCGAATCGTCGAGTAAGCTCTGTTATACGAGTTGATTCTTGCTTCGGCTTGGAATAAATAGGTCCGCTGTGTATGGCACGAGATGAATCTTCCACTGACTGGACTCTGGCGCATATTGTTGGAGTCAGGTAGGGCAACCGGATACCAGAACTTCTTGGTCGGATAGTCCTCATGCGTGTAGAACCAGCGCGGTCTACGAAGAGAAGAAGTGTCAGAAGGCAGCGTGCGGATGGGTTCATGTACTGCTTCGTGCCGCCTCCAATGAAAAGGTGGTACTTTGGAGTGGGTGTTGTAGAAATCCTTTCGATATCGGTAATGAGAACTCAAAATCGGAGTTCCCTCGGCGTCAGGTGTAATATGGTTGAACCATTGCATAATCGGTATGACCTCCACTACACGATCACTGTCCAAAATCGTCTCAATGTTTTCAGAATCAAAATCTCGCATGAACGAGCTGTCATCTAGAGCTCCCTGCCATCCAAACCAGCTCCAACTTGGAAGACACATTTTCGAATTGCTTGGTACTCTTCTTCTCACATTTAGTGGTTGCCAGAGAATGAATACGTCAAAGAACTCGAGGGGCATTCCAAAGAGAAACCCAGCAGGAAATATTTCGGTCAACCTTGTGATGAGTCCCAAAAATGCCTCTGATACATCTTCGGGATAGGTTAGTTCTTTCGAGTTGTATCCGCAGATTATACAACCTAGTGCTTTATACATGTCGGTTCTATAATTTGGAGTTTTGCTTCCCAACAGATATTGCCAGTAATTGGATTCTTCTCCGAACGTGCTAGCCTCGTTGCAGGTGTCATTGAAAGGTTCTTCCCAAAACCCTCCAAGACACCTCCAATACACTGTATCGCCAACAAAGACAAGAGTCCTGCTGGAGAGAAGATGTTCTTGGAATGTCCATCCACGGCTGGCCCATATAGACTTGTGCGCTTCGATGTGAGAGTTCTGGTAACGCACAATTTGACTTTCACGATCAAATCTAGTAGCCAGTCGCCAGTAATTCCTGCTTTCTGATATCCGCTTCAAACCACGCAATCCAAAGTTTGCATCAGAGCCTTGAGCAGCCACAATAGTTAAACTGGCATTAGCGTAAATAGCCGCCATATTTCTAAAGCTGGTGTGCTTTGTCTCTTCATCATCCTGGGGAATGCAAAGAGCATCAACCCAAAGATATCTCTCCTCCAGCAGTTTGACTACTGCCATGGCATGTTTGATAGTGCGAGGAATCTTCAAGATGGATTCGATTGTAGTGAGTGAATTTGGAGTCAACAAGTAATCCAGATTCCGTTTCAAGGTCTTGAAAAAAGGCATTCGTCCCCATACGTAGCTGAGAGCAACGTAAGACATGGACGAATCTGCCTGGACTAGACATTCAGAGTGTGTGTCACTAAAAAGATGTTAGCCTGTATTATTATAGTCATTTTAGTCTTGAGCAGCTCTTCTTAACCTGATATCGACCATACAAACTATTGGCTTAGGAATAAAGATGTTTCTGCAGTGAACTCACATTAAGAGGATTGGCCCTACTTTGGCAAAGGAGTCAAGTCGAAAATCCCCCCTATGGCTATGTTGTGTATCGCATGTAGTCTTCCACGTTTTCAGTTTAGAAGTATCAATCCACTGTGGGTCTAGGATCATTGCGATGTCAGAAGTTTGCTTAGATGCAAGAAAGGCCCTGGAGTGATACTGTCCGGCTGAATTCCATTTTCTTCCATCTTTGTACGCGTGGAAGCTCACTAGGAGTTCATTTGGCCGCTTGGTAACGTCGATAGACGTTATGGATTCTTCGTCGAGCCGGGAAGGAAACACATTACGCATCAAATGAGGATGATAAGTGCATGCCGAACTGAACAATTCAGACTTCTCCAATGTGAAGGTTCCTTCTTCCGAGTAGGTATATCGAAAAAGTGTACGCAGCCTTGCACAACTATCACAACTTTTAGACTGTTAATCGGTTAGGAGCAAGTAGGCTTGAAGAAATCTAACTCGACTGGCAACGATCTTTCACTCCCAGTCAGCTGCAACTTACAGTTTCATCTATCAGTACGGTTGGAACCGACACTTCGGCAGCCGAGTAATTCTGCGACTCCATCCAATCTTTTTATCCGGTGTTGTTTTGCGAAAGGCCTAACAGCTTGCTTCCAAAGCGTTACGTGTACCGCCTGGAAGTGACAGCCTTCCAGCATTCGTATCGAGAAGTACGGCGATCGGTGCTCAGAATTCGGTAGTATGCGAAGGCTCGGCGGGTGGTAGAAAGAGAGAGGTTGAGGTAAGACTACCTAGGTAGAGAGCTGGGGAAGCAGTAAGCAATGAAGCAGCCTGCCTTCTTTAGGCTGCATAATACTGAGGCGCAGCACATCAATATTTCCTATTTCTAGTTTGTGTTACACTTCAAAGGTCTTAACACCTGTGCCTGCCTCAATATATTCTGAGTGTGTCTCATTGGACTCCGGGAGATCGATTCGAAATCATAAGCCATTCTCCTTCACCATCAACTCCATCCTCTTGCATAATGACGCAGTTTGTGGTCAACAAGTTGGGAAGCCCTGCGGTTTGGATGCCATGAATCAGTTCTTGGGCGTTTTATGCAAATCTTTATTGTATTTCTGAAGGTTGTATTTTGCCTCACCTTACCACTGGATCACTTCCTTTTTGACTTCCAGTCGCAGCCCAAGGAGCTAGGTGATCGATCTGGCCACGGAAACCATACTCAAATTTTATACATACTGACAAAACAACAAGACAGAGTCGAAGAAGCCAGCCTGAAGTATATGTAAACATTAGGACGAGTCGAAATCCCCAAAGAAACCATACGTTAGGAGAACAAGCTCCATTTCTGAGCGAAGTCATGGTAAATCCTGGGTTTCAAAAAGCTTCTTTGCATTGATATAGGGTTGACCTACAGAATGGTGTGACTCTGTTGTGGAAATAACGCTGCTTCTTTAGTGTAAGTTCTCGTCGTTTAATGCGTGGAGCTATTTTGCATAGACTTGCTCGCTACTGGTTTCCAAGTGGTGGGAATTGAGCCGGAGGTTAAGATAGCCTTTCAATCTACTTGGAGAACCAATAGATGTGCAAATCTCGCTAGCAAACTTGCTACGATCGGGGTTGCTTATGTGACTGAATCAAAAATAGCTAAGAAGGGTTGCAAGGTCAACATGAAGTAATATTCTCCGTGAGAGTCTTACTACAACATCAATCGCACGGCTGTTCCTGCACTAGCTTATGCAGATGACCTTCAAATATGTAGTTGCCAGCGAAGGTTATTATTGTCCAGATAAAACAGCATTTTTCCGTGACAGACACAACACATGAAGAGAAGATGCCGCTTTTTGACTGGACACAGCGAGGCTATTCTAAGCGATATACCAGATTAAGGATCGACTTTGCAACAGTTTCCCCACACCGGCTAAATGTTTATATATTAAAGATATCCAGGTTTTGGTGCTCATTTGCCAGGTTTGGGTTGCAGCTAACTGCAAGGGTCAGTTATAACATACCATTCGTCCCATCCATCTTATCACGATGCTAAAACATAATTTTGAGCCTATTTCAACGAGCTCGATTCATCCGAAAACTATCGCGGATAAAACACTGTTCAGTATGATTGGAGCCTCAGTAACTTTGCTGGTAGGGACGGTTGTTGCCCTCACGGATATCCAACATCGGCCTTTTATGCGAAAGAATATTGATCCCATCGTGCATCCAGGGAAATATGTCTCTCATATGCACTCTTTCTACGGTTCAGATGCCATAACCAATGTTCTACCAACGACAAAGGACTTACAAAAGGGATGCCCATCTGGCGAGAACCCAAATGACCTTTCAGTCTACTGGGCACCTACGCTTTGGTATGTCCAAGGGGATACCTACAAGGAAATATATCCAGCAACCTTTAAAACATATTATGAGGTAAGCTTCTCGGTGAAACAGCCTCGAAGCATGAATCTGAAGTTCTTACGCTGACAAATTTTAGCAAATAGACAGGGCTGAAATCCCTTTTCCAAACGACTTCTACATGGTCGCGGGCAACCAGACAGCAAAGAGCCAATCCGATATCAACGAAAAAATATCCGCTATCACCTGGTGGTGCGATGGCAATGGACCAGAGGATCGCGGCAGTCGACCTCGAGGCACATTCCCTCGGACAACTTGCAGCGCTCATATGCAAGCGATCCTGCGATTCCCAGACTGTGTGAATCCAGGCAACCTAAAGGACTACGCATATGCCGCAGCTCACGGTGGACGCTGTCCAGCAGGCATGAAGCGGATGCCTTCACTGCGCTTCTCAGTGCGGTACAATACGCGTAGCGCTATTCCACAAGGATGGAAAGGCACGCCACCATTCAAGCTTTCTTGCGGAGCCGTGAGTACATCCATTTGTCTTATGACCGCGAAGACTGTGAACTAATCCATAATATAGCTCGGAGATGGGTACTGCTTCCATGGAGACTTCGTGAATGGCTGGTATGAGGACGCTGCGAGGAACATGTTGAAGGCTCGAGGCCAGAGCTTCATGCGGGTTGACGGTTCGCATGGCATGGGTAAACAGAACCCGAAGTGCAAAGCAAAAGATGCAGATCCATTGCACGGCACTAGCGACTATCATGAGGGACTCAAACAGCTGCATGATTAGAATAAATGTGAAATGAAGTTGGAGAATGTTTCTCAGCTCCTTCTCTCTTTGTATGATCGCGCTAGCTACGCGGGCCGTCCCTAGCGCCCTTTTGCGGACACTAAGCTACACCGAGATCCCACTGTTTTTGGGAGGAGCGAAAGTGCAACCCCTATTTTCCAGAAGTTATTTCCCAAGAACGGTGCTATGACGATAGTGGTTTATCAGCTCTAGGATATCCTATTTATGGCTGTAGTCGACAACGTGGCGTGGTTCCGCAGCTCCATACTGTCTTCTTCTCTCGTCCCAGAAGAGCGCGATTTTGTAAATCTCTTACGAAGCTGCGATGGCCAACCAGCAGCGACTGGACGATGGAAAGCCTCTTGAATGTTTTCGAGAGAGCGTCCGCGTGTCTCAGGCATATAAGCAGCGAGTACAGAGACCGTCCCTAATGCAAGGAATCCAAAGAGGAAGTATGCGCCAAAAGCGGATTTGGCAAGGAACAATGGTGTCAGGATGGCAACCAAAAAGTTGGTGAACTACGAAGTGTTAATTGACTGTACATGGGTAGTTTTTCGATGGAAACTCACGAATCCGAGTCCAACAGCAACACAATTGGCAGCAGCTCGCGTGTTTGCGGGCTGAATTTCGCTCGCGTAGATCTTCCCAACTATGGCCCACGTAGCGCAGAAAGTCATGCCGAAGACAAACACCAGAATGATGACTACCCAGCGTGCAGCCCCTTGTGGGTGAACGGCGTTGGAAGCGTAGAGTGTGCCAATGGTTAGCATGCAGAACGAGAGACCGAGTCCGCCTGATATGGCAGAGGTTCGTCGGTTCCATTTATCTGCAAGTAGCCACGCTGGGATTGATATTAGTAGCATCAGGATCGCCGATAAACCGGATGCTAAGAATGAAGAGGTAGTTGATGGAAGACCTGCTTGAGCGAATAAGATGGGAGCGTACTGTGCGCAGATCAGTTGTGCGTTATGACGAATCTCATGAGAGGTATCTTACATAAAGTACTCCATCGATACCGGAGAGTTGCACCATACCAAGTAGGAAGAGCGCCAGGATAGTTCGAGCTCGGTAACCTCTGCGAAACAATAGCGAGAAGCTGTGCCACAAAGACAAGCTAGTGGCCTCTTGATTCTGACTTCCGAGGAAGTCATGTTCAGCCTCTGCCATTGAGACGCCCAGCTTTTTGATTGAGGCGATAGCTTCTTCTTTCCTGCCTTTGCCAACCAGCCACCGTGGTGACTCTGGTAAGACAATGCAGCAAGCCATAAGCATCACAGCGACCGCAGATTGGACGATGTATGGTGCTCGCCACGAGAACTGGTTTGTAACAAGTGTTGTGCCGTAGCATATAAAATAACCAAGACACACTCCAGTAGTAGCCAGAAACTGAGGCATACTAGCCAGTGGACCTCGTCGAACTGATGGTGCTATCTCAGAGATATACCTGTGACTTGTTAGCCTCCATGGTAATCTTCTCATGAAGCTTATCTCCGCTCACTCACACAGTGATATTGCTCAAGAAAACTCCCTCACCCAGACCAGCAATAGCTCTTCCACACAAGAAAGTTGCCAACTTGCTCGACGCACCCTGCAAGATTGCGCCTACAAGAAATAATGTAGCTCCAACGCCAATGACTTTCAATCGGCCGAGTTTGTCTGCAAAATATCCAGCAAACACTGATGGCACAGCTCCCGTCAACATGATCAAAGAGACCGTAAAGCCCAGTAGTCCAGGACTGAGCTTGCCCATCACTGCCTCGAATTCCGGCATTGTAGTGATTGGGCCAATACATCCTGTGTCAAGGCCATTGAGTAGACCGCCAAGGGCCACACCAAGGCTCGAGAACATGTAATTTGGTATTTTCATGGTCTTATCAAAAACGGGAGGATTTCCACCTCGCATATATTTATGAAAGTCGGAGTGAATTGAGGAGGATCGACTTGTGGATTATGTACTACTACTAGTAGAAGTAATTGATGACAACCGATCGGATGCGGGGCTGTGACAACTATCAAGACTCTGACGCAAGTTTATGAGAAAAGTATTGAATGCGACTAGTCGTTAGTACCTTTAGTAGAGCATGCTTGTGGGGTAAGAGGTTGATAGTTGTCGATCTTTGTGGATCTGAGATCTAGTGCTTACAAATTCCAAGGTTAACTAAAGCTACCTGTTATAACCACTCGACGAATGATTTCCTACTAAGTTATAAGAAAAGTGTCGGAGAGTCTCAGAGGCATAGGAGAGTAAGGCAGCAGATGACGAAGTTTGAAGGTTCATTATGTCAACTGCTTCAAGCAGGAATATTAGTAGATATATTGCTTCCATGTCAGTGCTCACTAAGGATAGTTCATGTCCTGCCAAGTAGACTTCGCGAATCATTCAGCGACAAAAAAGATAAAGGTGAGTGTACTAGTTCTATCATGATTCATCTGGAGTACTCTGCTCCAATCTATGCTCTTGCTTTATGTAATTCTCAATCATGGAAACAACATCGCTCTCACGATATGGTTTGCTCACAACCTCATTAAATCCAGACTCTTTCGCCTTCAGAACCTGCTCGTTTCTAGCATTTCCTGTGACCGCGATGATTGGTATATAACTAGCCAGAACTCCTTCGCTCTGCATCTTTCTAACGCGCCGCACAAACTCCTTGCCGTCCATAATCGGCATCTCGATATCTGCTAAAACGATATCGAGTTTTAGCGCGTTCTCCATAGAAGGACTCCTGTGCCATGTTGATGATTGAACAATATTGAGTGCTTCCTCGCCATGATTAGCAATGCTGACTGCGTAGCCTTGCTTTCTTATTATTTTGGCCAAGATCTTTTGGTTAATGAGATTGTCTTCTACCACGAGTACGTGGATAACAGGAACGGAAGAGAGGTTTTCGGGGATGACGTTGGAATTCATCGACGGCAGTGCAGCTGGCAGAGACTGATCTGGGCTCTGCGTTCTGGAAATCGGTTTATGCGAAGCTATCATTTGACGAGGATAATCTTCTGGTATTTGTTGACTTGCGCTAGCTGTAGCCCGTCTGCCTTTGACGTAGAAATCGAATGTGCTGCCAAAGCCAAGCTCAGAACTGATGCCGATACGTCCACCGTGCAATTCTGCCAATTCTCTGCTGATGAAGAGACCTAGCCCAGAACCTCCGTACTGGACGTGTGTTCGTGGTGATCCTTGTATAAAGCGGTTGAAAAGCTGGTCCGCTTCATGAGGCGTCATTCCAGGGCCTGTGTCCTGAACTGAGAAATAGAGGTAGACAATGTCTCCGGTTCCCCATTCGGCTCGGGCTGTTGGATCGACCTGATGGCGACCACTAGGTACGTATCGTACTCCGCTATCTGAGCTCACGGGCTCTGTCGCATATGCGTCAATGACTATATGTAAGCTTCGTAATGATTCACCTTTGGTGAACTTGATGGCGTTGGCCTGCAAAATGGTCAGAATTGGGATCCTGAAACCCGTGAGACAAGATCAATAACGTAAACATACCACGAGATTGATTAATACTTGAATAAGTCGATGTGGATCCACTAAAAGAGTCTTTATCTGCAGATTTTTGTAAGAGTCGGCCAGCTTTGTTTGTGTTTTTATGTTTGATGCTCTGATTTCCGTATCAAAAACTTTGAGAACTTCTTCAACTACGTGAAGTGGTTGCGTTTCGACTGGGGTGATGCTCAGTAAATTTGAATCCAGCTTTGATAGTGTGAGAACATCGTCTATAATGCGTTTCTGATGTCTGCCGCAATAAACAATAGTCCGCGAAGCATCGAGGCAGTCGCTTATCACTAGAGCTCGTTCTGGGGTTGAGGCGATGATACCCGAAAGCAAATCCACTAGCTCTGCGGCACAATGTAGTATTGCATTTAATGGGTTACGCATTTCATGGGATGTGATGTCTAGGAAGTTTTCTTGCTGTCGTTTGAGCTCAATCGCTTCCTTGAGACGCTGCGATTGCAGTTGATCAACCCACTTCCAGGTCGATATGTCAGTAATGCAGCCGAGAATCGCTGTAAGCTCGCCTTCTTCCGAAATTTCTGGATATGCTGACGCTATAACCCATGTCCGATCTAAGTAGATTGAATCATCGCTCAAGTTAGATGGTTTCCATGGCTTCTTGTATTGAACTTCAAAGGTTTGTTGTCCCTCAAGGTTGACAATCTTGTCCCAGTACTTTTTAGTATCTTCGACACTGTCAGGATGGACATCGTTGGTCCAAGACATGGCGGACATGTCGTTTCTGTCATGTCCACTCAACTCCAGCCAGGATTCATTACAGAATGTTATGTTACCAGCAGGATCAAACGAAAAGATTCCGACCGTGGCCGATTCTGCAAACTTTTTGAATTTCAGCTCGCCATCAAAGACTGCCTGTTGGCGTAGACGTTCCTTTTCCTTCTCGAATAGTTTAACAAAAGTGATGGTGCTTTCCACTTGCCTGGTGAGCAAGTTGACAAAGAGCTCGTAATCCTCGTTGTAGTATCTCTTGGGATTGACGCCAATCACTAGCATTGCCTCAATGCCATCGTCCAAACTACACGATAGAGGACACACGATGCATGTTCTCGGTGGTTCAGTTATGCCAACTGTTTCCAATTTGGTAAGAAACGACGAAGAGAGACTTCCATCTGCAGTAGACAACACAGCAGGTTTGTTGCTGGCGTGTGCTTGTCGCAAAGCAGTGTGTAATCCCTGCCGGTCTGAATCAGATATTTCCAGTGCCGATTGTAAGCCCGGATGGTCCATTTTGAAACCGACGGCGCCATGCAACTTGTACTGTGGCTTGTCCGTTGATGTGACCTCGTCCTGTAGGCTGTACAATTCAGCAAAGTGAATATCGCTTGGATGATCTTTCAATGCTTCCAGGAGTAAACGCCAAATATCTGGCAATGCAGTTGCAGAAGAAGTGCGCTCACTCAGCTTCAACAGCGTATGCATTCTTCTCTCCGTCAACACCTGCTTCGTGACTTCAGACACTGGCTCGTAGAACCCGATTACCGAGCCATCGCGACCCAGAATTGGCATGACTCTCATATTGAAGAAGCCTTCTTCAAGGAAGCCTCGTCGGCGGATGTGAAGCTGAGTGTTCTCTTGCTTGAAAGCTTGCCTGTCAAGAATCATTTGATCAAATAATGAATCGTACTGATCCCAGATCTCGGCCCAATGTTCTCTTGCCGATCCCCCCATCATTTGTGGATGCTTGTCTCCTGCTAGAGCTACATAGTGCTCATTGTAGATTAGAATGAGTTCCGGTCCCCAGAAAACTGTCACTGGATCCGGATTGACAAGCATTAATTCGCATAGTCGTTTCAGCTGATCAGGCCATTCATGAGTTGGCCCAAGTGACGTGGAGGCCCAGTCGAAGTCGCGAAACCAGGCGATATAAGAAGACGAACACATTTCCTTGGGTGGCCAATTTTCCTCTAAAGGCTTGGTAGATTCGATGCTTTTCAAAGATATGCCGGGCTCAAGCCTCGACTCGTCTAAATCTGATTTTGAATTGCTTAGAATAGCGGCTTGTCCTGGCACGATTTCCGGATTCTCTCCCTGTGTGCTCACACCATTGAAACCGTCCGACTCGATATTTGAACAATCAATCCCACGAATCACAGCACGATCGGGGAGTAATGTGATCGTCCATAATACGTCGAAGAAGGTTTTCGATTTCCGGATACCAGTACTCGCCAACTGGTCAGAAATCCAGGTAGCAAACTCGGCCTCGGTTGCATGCTGTGACAAAGATGTAGTTGGGGAGAAGATGAGAGATATAATTTCATGGATCGGATGATTTTCGCGCAAAGCGGAATTGCAAAATGTTAATATATCCTTGCCTTGCAGGCTAGTGTTGTAAGCTTCCAGGTCCAAGACAAAGGTAAGACTTTGGTCATAGTTCAGGTAGTCGATGTACTCGGAAGAGAGTTGTTGGACCTGATCCCTCATATTGGCGGCTCATGACAGGGGTTGCAATGGTTTTTCTGGCGGTTTGGCGTCCAGATCCAAGCCGGCAACGAATGCAGGTTTTCAGCGTTTCATCTGGCACACAATTAGGTTGTAACAGCGATCGGGTCTCGTATGCAAAGGTAGTATGGTATTCAGTCGATGGCGCAGCGTGTTGTCTGTTCGTCAATTGTCGTCGGCGGCAACGTGAAATGCGACCAAGCGCGGCTAGGCCATTCGCGAACCCTTTGCATTTTCCATCGTGACGTCACTGTTGATCCACTCTTTTCGTTTAGTGTCGCGTGAAGCACGACGCGTCTTCCTCTGGAGTCTGGCGCTGCTACGTTCCAGAAAGGTAGAAGGAGAGAGGTACTGGAGTTGCAATGTATGCGGAAGAAAGACGACGAAGGCCAGAAGGGGCATGTAGTAAGGAGATGTCGCGACTGGTAGCCGTAGGTAAGAAACCAACCCCCTTGCCCAATGCTCCTTCCCAATTAAGGTGCTAACAACCACCAGCAGAGGTCCCAAAAAGCCAAGACAATCACCTTCAATTTGACATTCCTATCGTACAAGTCATTACTTCCTCTAACGAGCCTATGTTGAAATATCGCTGATGATGTGAAAGATCGACAGCATCTCACGGTTATGGGAGCACACTTCGATTCATATCTAGAGTAACATCATCCTCAATTGAGGTGCCTGTTGAGTATCAACGACTCGTCTTGCCCACCGGAGCTTAAGTGATATCGGTAGCATTGTGCTCATATAACGCCTTGCTTATTGGCGATATACATATCTCCCAGGAGCGCAACACAACATGGCATCTGGGTGGCTCAAGCATGAGAAAAGAGACATTCCCACAAAAAGCACCACTCTGTCGACCTGAAATGCATCTTTCTGGTGAATATGGCCACACCTGGTGCATTTCGCACCGATATGCTGCGCCATGTTGCCAAAGATGTGCCGCTGGATGTGTTCAGTAAGATGACGCCGACGTGCAAGATTAGCGAGCCAGAGGATATTGCGGAGATGTAAATCTATTTGATGAAATATAACTCTCTTACTGGAGCCAATATCATATCGGCTCATGGGCGACTCCTGGTCTAGAGTAGGATGCAGCGGTAGTAATCATAGACAACTTCTACGGCCCATTCAATCCATATCAACTAGGTCCACTTTGAATTGCAATGTTGATAATGCTTGTTATCTAAGGAGCATATTGCAAGATAAGAAAGTACCTCCATAAACTTGCTACCTGCAAGCTTTCTCTCTGTTGGCTCACCTAACACCAGGTAAACGATCTGGGCAAGAGCACCAAGAAACTTAACGGGCAGCTTCCAGTTTCTAATATCAATTTACCTAGGCCTCTTTAGTGCTCGGTTTGATCATTAGTATTTGCTGATTGTTGTGTTCAACTTCAGACTTAGAGATTATGCTGGCTGCACATCACTGTACCCACTGCATTTATGACATGGGTTAACTTAACTTACTAGGTACTTTGTCTACAACAAACGTTTTGATCCTTCTACTCGTATCTCTCACTTTACCCTACAATACTGGAGGCTGGACACAGATGCACGCCCCGCATGAAATCGACGATGTCGTGATTGCTACCCCAGCTAATGCCATCAAGGATGTGATTATATATCATTGATTACTACTTTCCACCGAACTACTTGAGCTCGCATACAAGTATCAGATGCTCGCTTGTCCTGTTTCAACGTTTTGAAATATAGGAGCGCGGAATACACAATTGCCCACATCAGCCACTGCCAACATGACGAAACGTAAGCATGAAGAGAACGGAAATGGAACAGAAGAAAACGGCAACAATGGCTCCAAGAAGAACAAAACAGACAGTCTAGAAGGCGGCGAGGGTTCTAAAGCCGCAAAACAACTACATCTCACTGCTTTCATGAGACCTGTGTCCTTACATACCGGAGCCTGGCGATATCCAGGAGCATACCCAGATGCCAACTTCAATCTCACACATCTAAAGTCCTTCATACAAAAGCTAGAAGCTGCCAAATTCGATGCCTTCTTTATGGCGGATCATCTGGCTGTGCTCAACATGCCAGTCGAGGCTCTGAAGCGCAGTCACACCGTGACATCCTTCGAACCATTCACACTATTGTCCGCGCTTTCACAGGTCACTGAGAGAATCGGCCTGGCTGCGACTGCGTCCACAACATATGACGAGCCATATCATATCGCTCGTCGCTTCGCCTCGCTCGATCACATCAGTGGTGGACGAGCTGCCTGGAATATTGTCACCACCGGCAACCCTGAATCAGCCAAAAACTTTGGCCAGGATGAGCATATGCAGCATAGCGATCGGTATAAACGAGCTCGCGAGTTTTACGATGTCGTCACTGGACTCTGGGATAGCTTTGCCGACGATGCGTTTGTGCGTGATCAAAAGTCCGGCACGTACCTGGACCCTGAGAAAATGCATGTTCTCAACCACAAGGGCGATGAGCTCTCCGTAAGAGGGCCGCTGAATATTGCGAGACCTGTGCAAGGTTGGCCGGTCATTGTTCAGGCTGGTCAGTCGGATCCTGGTCGACAGCTTGCTGCTGAGACTGCGGAATGTGTTTTCTGTTCGCCAAAGAATCTGGATGCTGCGAAAGAACTCTATGCGGATATCAAAGGCCGTGCTGAAGCTGCTGGACGTGATCGTAGTAGTCTCAAGATTCTGCCGGCTGCGATGATAATCGTTGGTGATACAGTGGAAGATGCTCAGTCAAAGCGCCTCAAGGTCGACAGTCTCGTGCATTACGATAGTGCCATATCCTCATTATCCATTGCACTGGGCACTGATGCATCTGAGTTTGATCCTGATGGTCAATTGCCAACGAATCTACCAGAAACTAACGCAAGCAAAACCAGTCGCGCGGGAGTCATCAAGTTGGCTGAGACAGAGAAGTTGACCGTTAGACAACTAGCCTCACGTTACGGCGGCTATGCTGGATTATGTCTGCTAGGGACACCAGAGTCCATAGCAGACACGATGGAAGAATGGCTTAAAGAAGGAGCATGCGATGGGTTCACTTGTGTTATGCCTTTCTTACCACAGGGTCTCGACGATGTTACTCAGCGCTTGGTACCGGAATTGCAACGCCGTGGATTGTTCCGTAACGACTACGAGGGGACAACGTTGAGAGAACATCTTGGTCTGGCAAGGCCGAAGAACCAATTTTTTGAGTAATGCTGCTGTATATTGACGAGTACTGGGTTATCATCAAAGAGTTTATGTGGCTATCAAAATATAAATCATAGGTGACATTTCCTCGTACCAATTATCATGATCCATTTTCACAATAAAGGCAAAGGAGCAGAAGCATTCGCTGCATGACCGTTTCCACCATTGACACCGTTGCCATTTGCACCATTACTATTCACTCCATTGCTGTTCACAGCATCACCTTTGCTCAACCCAACTTCAATTGCCTTTATCTGTAGTGCCAGAAATTTGGAGTATTGTCGGCAAAGCGAAAGATTACCGCCCATATACCACAGACCGCGGTGGCCACTAGGTCGCCACATCTGCTCAAGTCAGTAAGCAGGCTTTTTAAACAAAGCTTCCGAAAAACTTACCGCGTTCATTTCTCCTTCGTCATCGAGATCCCACACGTCCTTGCATTTGTCGGCAATCTCGTCACCTAGCGCCTTTCGCAAGCTAGTTCGCATGTTGTCATATCCAGTCGCAAGGACAACAATGTCTGCCTCCAGTCGTCTTCCGTCCGCCAGTATCAAACCATCTTGGTCAAAGCCCTTGATGCCATTGGGCGATTGCTCAATCTTGATCTTGCCATCGATGATAAGCTGTGAACAACCAACGTCGATGTAATAGCCACCGCCTCGGGTGTAGTAAAGACTGAAGAGTCCTGAACCATCCACCCCATCATTTAGCTTGAAGCCTGCTTTCTGTAGGCCTTGCAGGTTCTCTTTCTCTGCTTCAGCAATCGCCTTGATGGTAGCTCTCATGAGGGCAAAGTTGACTGGCACGGGGAAGCTTTGGGCATAGAGATCTGCGTCCTCAGTCGGAGGACTGTTCTCTCCGTATAGTGCCTCAGTCATCATGAGCAGACCGGTGTCTGCCTTGACGACATGTGTAGTTCTCCGTTGAAGCATGGTTACTCGGGCTCCATTTTCACAGTAATTCTGTGCAATGTCATGGCCAGAGTTGCCAGTACCGACGACAATGACTCGTTTGCCTGTAGCATCGCCAGTGGTTGATGCATCCTGATGCTGAGAGCCGTGGTAGATTGTGCCTTTGAAGTCACTTTGTCCTGGGAATGACGGTATCTTAGGCTCTCCAGAATGTCCAGTCGCGAAAATTACGTGCTTTGGGTGGAACGTTCGTGTGCTTTCTTCTCCACGTTTGACGGTGGCGGTCCAGGACGAAATATCTTCGGACCAAGTTGCTGATTCTAGATTTGTGTTCATCCATACGTTGAGATCCATCAACTCAGCATAAGACTCAAACCAGTCTGCCAGTTTGTCCTTGGCAGTGAAGAATGGCCATGTTGAAGGAAAGGGCATGTATGGCATGTGACATGTGTAGACGGGGTCGTGAGTGACCAGAGTCTGCGTGGATGTTAAATGAGGACTCTCAAGGTTCAGAAATTGCTTACTCTGTATCGAAGTCTCCAGTTGTCTCCAATGCGCTGATTTCTATCGACCAAAAGACAAGATACCCCTAGAGCTTGGAGACGAGCGGCGATCATGAGTCCAGCCTGGCCTACGCTATCAATTAGACCTAGAGAGTTTCTCGAAGCTCCAAAGTACTTACCGGCTCCAATTATCAAGCAAGTTGGTTCATTATCCAAGAACTCCTTTTGTCGCTGTTTTCTTTCCACCCAGTTGCCCTTGATAATGCCTCCTTCGAGTGTATTCTTTCCACCGTGCGGTCTGTTTGCACCGGTAGCCCACTCATGGCTTTTCAGCTCTTGAAGCGAGGTATAAACGATGTAGGCTTTCCATGCACCGTCTGCATCAGGGGTCAATCTCAGTACACCTTGTCCTCGACCTATTGAAGTCTCGAAGGAGAAGATAGACTCCACCCACGACAAAGTGTCAGTGACCTTTGCTTGAGCTGGTGTAAATGCGCCTTGTTCACGGAGCTTGAAATTTTTGAACCCAGCGCTGCTCATGCGAGTTTGGGCAAATGTCTTTACTTTACTGAGACCTTGGAGCGTATGGTAATCCCATGACATTGACAGAAGATCTCTCCACCAGCAGTCTTCGTGAAAGACATCGCCGAGTCTCGAAGCATCGCCGTTAGTTACCACTGATTCGAATTTCGACAGCCATTCTGATGCTACATGTTGAGGTGAAGATGGTTGAAGCTTGCCAAAGACAGGGAGAGGTACGCTATGTGGGTTAGAGAACTGGGTTTGAGTGGCGGCCATTGTGTTGTTTGCCAGGAGTCGAGTGATGATTTAAGCGTTTCAACTCACGCTTGAAGTGGGAAGTCCACTGCTATATAAGTTCCCAGAGCTATATGAATACAATGTTCGGACCAAAGCAAGCGCGTTTGTATCACGTCCCCGCTCTGTACATCTCAATGAACTGTCTGTTCAAGCTATCAATTCCGCTATGAGCTATCAATTCCGCTCAGCAAGTGTCCTATGGGTCAACTAGAAAGCCATCAGACCGAATGCTAAGTCCTTGATACCAAGGTCTCTGAAGATTCGAACGAATCAGAATCCGTGGATGGACGGAAGCTACGGCCTCACAACAGGTTAGGCTCCGCATCTGGAGCTTTACCCCACAACAATACCCCAGATTGTGCTTGGAGTGTGGAGATCGATATCCACCGCGCGTCACCACGCTTGATTATAGCCGGCCGGGGATTACCTTGTGAACTAAATTCAGTAGGGGTTTTGATAGCTTGGACAGTCTTGGGAATCATTCTCGTGGTCGTTCATTACACTATTACAATTGCAAGACATATTAACATGGCAAGTACTCAGCATACAGAGCATGTACCTCCTGATAGGTAGAATTGTTCAACTGAGTATGAATAAACAGTCATCACTCATTCCTCCACCGGATCTGTAGAAAAGATATCTTCCAATCCTTTCCAACTTCCACCATGAGCGACCGAATCGCGCATGGCCCAGTACTCGCCGCTGAACTTCCAAAACTTCTCGCCTGTTGTCTCACACACCGTCTGGGTGAACCATCTAGGGGTGAAGTGCTCCCCACGCTGGTCACGGATCTTCCGCCGTGCCCGCTGCTTCACCTCGACGCGATCCTTCTCAGTAGCTGCCAAGTCATACAGACCGTCTTCCATTGCGCGTTGATCTGGGCGCAGTCTGGTATCTGTTGGTGCCAGAACTGGACGTAGCTTGTCGGGGAGCGCATTGAGAGTGACCACGAAGGGCGTCAGATTGAAAGGAATGCCAGTAGGTCGTTTGTTCGCCTCCCATACCAGGAATGCCTGGGATGAAGACATCGATTCAGTACGTGAGCCACGAGCACCAGCCATTTCCTTATCCGAAAAGCCCTTGTCTTCGTAACCAGGTGTGAGACGGGCATATATCTTGTCATTCCAACGACCGCCCATGCTCCATCTTGTCTTGCCTTTGGCATCGATTACTCGTCCACCGACAATGTACGCAGATGCTGCGGTCCAGCCTCGAGGTTTGAAGTCCAGAGTGCACACTTCTCCAGTCTTCCAGTTTTTGACTTCCATTGTGCCATAGTTGTCAACGGTTGGGCTGCCTGATATAATGCCAATGACGGATGAGGTGACCTTTTTCCAAGTATAAAGTTCTTCGCCACCAGTACTTGGGCGCAAGCGTAGAAACCAAGTTCCAAGCGGGTTGATATCGAATGATTTTCCGTAAAACTTGGACTTCACTGCCGACTCGCCATAATAATCCCATTTTGGAGATTCTGCATAAGCGGCTCCAATTGGCGGGTGGTGGCTAACTTGTTCGATAAAGAATCGGTAGTTCTTGTCAGGACGCACATATTCATACGTCTCAGCCAACAGCGGATTAAAAGGTTTAGCTACTCGCCCAATTGTAGACGCATACTCGCTAGCAGCGAATGCAGCAACATAGACCATTCGTTCCGTTGAGTCCGTGACTTCGGCAGCTGAGTCCAAAAGATCAGTATACTCCATATCTTCGGCAACACGTTGTAGTAGTGATGTGGGTTCGTTGAAGGACACTGGAAGGGTCATTTTCGTCATGTCCTTGCCAATCATACTCTTCAAAATTCCCTACGTGATATTAGTTGAATTCTGCGGAGTGGCCTTTTTACTTACCCAGAGCGAGATTTTTGGCCGGTCGTCTGCATCCATGGCCAGCCTCTTACGAATTCCATCTTCGTAGCCTGCAAAAGACTTTTGAATCTCAGTGAGTTTGTTATCTCGCAAGCTTCCAACCGCTTTCGGCACCTCGGTTTCCTGCTCAACTGTAGCAGACATTTCGACGACTTCAACTTCTCCAGCATCAACGGCATCAAAGAACTCCTCTTCGTCAGCGCTCTCGTCGTCGGATAGCTCTTGTGAAACCTCCGCTACGGTTGATTTTCTGTGCAGTGGGGACACTAATTGACTAGGCCCCTCCATCGCAGTGATTGCCTTACTTCCGCCTAGTGGTGGCTCTGTCCCTTCGACTGCCGGTGTAATAGGCCGGCTGCCCTCAGTTTGAATAGTTTCCAAGGCATCTCGCAATGCACGCTTGGTTCGTTTGCGCTTGTCTTCGGACTGTTCCATCTTTGCACCCAAAAGTTCTTGCTCTTGAGCGACCTTCGCCATACTTTCTTCCCACATTCTGCGGATGTTTGCCTCGCGATCTAGGCGATACTGCCAATAAGCATCACGATCATTGGCAATGCGAAGGAAGTCACCAATGAGTCCTTTAAGGTTGCCTACTGCAGACTCGTAGGCAGAAATAGCAGCCGTGGCTGAGGGATCTGCAAAGGACAAGTTCGGATTACGCGATCGCTCAGCTGTCAGAGACGAAGAGACTTGAGCAAGAAGATCGAGCTGTAACTTCAAGGACTGTGCGGTGATATTGAGCGCGTCTTTGTGAACAGGCTGAGCATCATGGCTGCTCGTGTCATCGCCGGCATCCTCGTCCTCGTTGTACGTATCTGCGCCAGTTCGACTGGTAAATCGAGTTGCTGGCCCAGCTATGCTAGACTCAAACATGCTTGCGTCTCCTTCATCATCATCGTCTGGCCCAGTGCTGAGAGCACCGACAGATTGTTGAGGAGGAGCCAAAGTTTGCCTTTGAAAGGAAGACTTTGGTCGGCCACTCTGCAAGCTTGCAGAGTCTCCATGTCGTCTATCTTGCTCGGCTCTTGCCTGCTTCAGCGTTTCGGATTCTTGGTCTTGCCGTTTTTGCTCCTCTTTATCCTCATCCTTGGCCCATTGAATAGCATTGTTGAGAGCCCAGTACCAGCGCTTTGCTTCCACCTGGTGGTTGGCCTTTAAGTGATACTTGACTGATGATTTTCCATGAATTTCGAGTCTAAGTTTGTCTTGGGGGTCCATATTCAATCTTGCGATGCGCATATTGATCGCACCTCGACAGGCAGCTCCAGCATCATCTACGAGGGTTAGAAGAGTCAACAGGAATAGTCAGGAAACACAAACCTTGGTTTTTGTAATAACTGAGAACGCCTTCTTCAAGAACAAACCATCGAAGCTTCCAACCTCCGGTGTAATTTGTCCATTTCTTCAAATAACCTTTCATTTCTCTGCTTTCCTTGCCACCAAGTGGGTTGTCATTTGGTGCAATGCTGAGAGCTTGAGTACTAGAATTTCCCAAAATTCCTTTCTCTTGAACACTTCTTTGAGCTGTCTCAGCAGCTGGAGATCTTTTCAAGATATGTCTCGTCTTCTCATCTTTTGTACCGTCCTGAGGAAGCTTGCCTTTTCTGTCCCTTCGAAATGGATCGGCCCCGTTCATCAGCAATATCTGAATGAGCTTCAAATCCTTCTTCCTAGCAGCTTCATGAAGCAGAGTGCCACCAGTCTCAACAGTGCCTTTGTCAGTGGCAAGTTCCATGCCATTGACATCAATCGTATTTTTTATTTTCGATTCATTTAGTGCTTGCTCTAGCCCAATGTAGTCCCGGCGTGCAATAAGTTCTTGGATTTTGCGCACGTTGGAATCGATGAGGAAGGAGCGCGCTAGCTGCAGTTGTTGGAAAATCTCTGGACTGTACGCTAGGTCTAAAGCTGTCTGACCTTGAAAATTGGTGATTGAGTCGTCCACATCATCCTGATCCAGTATTAGTCGGACAATGGGCGCCCGGCCAAACCTAGATGCCAGATGAAGTGGCGTATTGCCATCCTTGTCCCGCGAGTTGATAGCCCACACATCTCCGGAGCTCATTGTATTGCCAAGGACATATTCGATGGTTGGAGCATCGGCGCATTGGATCGCAAGATGCAAGAGTGTAGTACCTTCAAGTCGGTTGGAGGAACCAGCAGTTTGCTCTTGTAAGGCCTTGGCGATGGCAGCTCGGTCGCCAATTTGGAGCGCTTCGAAGTAGCGGAAAAGTCTGACAGACTGCTCTAGCGAAGCTCCACTAGCCGCTGGGTCTGATTGCACGGCGGCTTTGCCATTGCCTTCATCGGGTACGCTTGTGGATGATGGCCCTGGGCGAGGGCGTGAGGATCTTGATGCCATTGACATATTGGACTCCGAGGCGGCTAGAGAATCGCGGCCAACACTTTCAGACGTTTCGCCAGGGTCTTCTTTGTGTACATCGGCCTTGCTAGAGACCTTGTGGAGGAGGGATTTCGCAAGCTGTGACTTGGAGCGATGGTGATGCTTGTCGCGAGGCTCCATGATGTCTGTTGAGCTGGAGTCTGGGTGGCGGGGTTTCTGTTCGCACAATGCGTGATCGTGATGGAGGGCAACAGCAGCGGTTGCAGCTGCCAAACGCGGGGCAGCAATTGACAATCGACTTTGATCAGATATGTTTCCGATGATCAAAGACAATTGAGTGTGGTGAGCAGGAATGTAATAGGTATGAAGAACAGTATCGGCGGAATATCGAAAATACGGTAAAGACTCCAGAGAAGCAACGCTATGAACGTCACAGTGCGTTCCGACTACCAAGTCCACATCCCAGCGTCCCAGCCCCATCGCCATATTTGCTTTTGAAGCCTTACTAAAACCGTAATAGTGGTAGGTCTTAAGAACAATTCTACTGGCCCAAATCTTCTGTATGGTTGTATTAGGAACTGTTGAACCGTTGCTTTCTTTTGATGTACGGTAGCCCCTGAAGCTTTCTTATCACAACTTCACGATAACTGAACTTTCTTCGACATGGCATTAGATAGAACACCCATGTGGACTATTCAGTATCACGGTAGAAAACCCAGATATCCAAGCTGCTCGAATAGGATTCGATACAGCTGACTTGCTTATGGCCTTGATAGTGGGTTAACGGCGCTTATGCTCATCATTCAAGAAGGTAGGCGAGCACGAGAATTCATCAAAGGAGTCTCATTTGATTGGGTTATGGAGTATTGTAGAGAGAAGCACTTCGCGTTCGAACTTCAAATCCGCCTGGCAAGTCGATTTAGTCTGCTAGACCATAAGCATTTGATTAGCACTGACGAATGTTTCTTGGTGATGAGGTTGAGTTTAGAATTCGAGATTTTGAACATGTCTCAGAACATGCCAGTTGTAGATCCTACTTCGATATTACATGTCGATCTGTGGGCTACATACCATGGCGAAATCATTTCCAATACTTGTGAGTTATATCCTGTCTGAACGAAAATTACTATCAAGTACTCAACAATCATATGATGGAGAAAACAAACGATATATGGCAATATCAGTCTAAGTAGATTTTTGAGCTTTTCTAATTGTCCCCTACAAGGAGAATATCTTTAACTTCTAATCATCCAGATCTTCACTCTCTATGACATGTGCTCAGAGTATTATGGATTTATTGATCCAAAATGATCTAATCATTGCCCACTATGAAAATATTAGCACGCTATTTGTGTTGAATTCACTTCGAGGGAGGTAAATATCTATCTGATATCTAGGAATTGCTGCAAAGTCCTCCTCGATCTCGGATAAGCCAAGCAGTATAGCTTCAAGGATACTTTCGTCCTGAAGACATCCTTAACTGGTCCGTTGCTGTACAGCAGCTGATAACTCTATTAGATCGCCCGGTTTGCCAGGTCTCATCTTCAAGGAAAACTTATGGGCTTTCTTGTCGAACGAGGAACTGAAATTGCCACAAGGTCTGAGTTGAAATCTTGTTCGAAAGCCTACCGACTGTTGAGCAACGTGACAAGTACTTGATGATCTGAATCGCAAATGATGAAAATGTCATATCTCGGAAAGCTGCACATGGTCACTCAATAAGAGAGCGTGAAACGAGACTTTATTCCATTCTTTCGGACGTGCATTACAGTCTTCAGCAAGCAATCGTACACCAAATTCAGCATCAAGCTCTCAAAGGCTCCACTCGCAATTTATTTTCATCATGACAACTGATCTACACTTAACCCAGCAAATCGGAAGCACTCCGCCATGCTGAGGGCTATGGGTAGATGGCTCTGAGACATTAGGTCAAAACTTTACAAGTCCTCCAACCTCTTTGCTCCCAGGTTTTTAATGAACACCCGGGAATTTCTAGATAAAGCAATGGTATGATGTCAGGGCATTCGGCAAAGGATTTCCATCGTAAGAACTGCAATGTGTTCTATAGAGTAAAGCCAAAATGATTATCATATCGAAACATCAGCCTGGATATAGGATCCGATATTATGTCAAGATCAACAAGCACGGGAGAGGTGCGATTTTCATCTACCAGGTAGTGCCACGGATCGACACAGGTAGAGTCATACTGTTCAACACGAAAGAAGCCATGCCACTGCCCAAAACTCCATATTAGCGGACATTCAACTCTAGCACAGACATTCGGTGCCTCACGGACTATCTGTGCTCAGGGACTAATAACCTAACATGTGCAGTTCCTTAGATCGTTTACACAATTTTGGTTCCCAATATTGTATAATTTGACTTATCAGTGTCATACCTTAAATTGATGAGGCTGAAATTAACCCATTGGGTATCTCGGAAGAAGTGAACGGACCATAGCTGACACGTTCTGTGCGTTTCCTCATGCTAATAGACTAGGTGCTTCCTTGTCAGGGGATATCTCTCCTATAAGATTCTGAGAAAGCAGGTACGGTAGTACGGACTGTGGGTTGTGCGAACGCCGCGGTTCTAGGAGAATTTCAGTCTGTATATCGGTTTGACATCAGCGTGGCCGAGGAGAACGCTTGAACCAAACAGTGAACACTAGACATCCACTCAGCAAAGCACGATGCCTTATTAGAATTAATGCGTCAATCAGGTAGTACTAAAAGCCTAGCAAAATCAGACTCCTACCGCACTGTCTACCCTTCCAGAATCAATTCCGCTCGATTGACAGGCAAATCTTTGAAAAGAAAAGAACGTAATTTCTCTCAGGGGCTCTTTTGACAGGGTAAAAAGGGGTGCTTGCGCATTATGTGAGATTGTCTATCTTTGATATATCTGTCTTTCCCCTGGATGTCAGATCTTGGATGCGAACGAAATTCTCTTGCCGTCCACGACAATGGGGGATCAGATTTTCACTCTAGAGTCGGGGTGGGAGTTCAAGGAGACATCAGGCGAGCATGTTCCTTCTTGGCTATCAGTGTCTACGGTGCCGACCAACGTTCATCTGGACCTGATGAACCATAAGCTGTGAGTCATTTCCCATCCGCTGAGTTAAGTCACTCATCATACTCTAGTATCGAAGATCCATTCATTGATTTCAATGAGCTGAAATGTGAATGGGTAGCAGAAACGTCATGGACTTATAGAACCAAATTGCCCTCCGTGCCCAGTCTGGAGCCTGGTAGCATCGCGATGCTTTCTTTTGAGGGACTGGATACTTTCGCAACCGTAACCCTGGATGGAGAGGAGATTCTCAAGAGCGACAACATGTTTCATTCTCACCGAATCGACGTAACAAGTCAACTAAGCAAATCTGGCGTCCACGAACTGGAAATATTCTTTGACTCCGCGTTCCAACGAGCTCGCCAGATCAAAAAGGCTCATCCTAAGCATGAATGGGTGGGGTTCAATGGCGACATGGGACGACTGGCTGTCAGAAAGGCGCAGTATCACTGGTAACTAATAGTTTTAGGTCTGAACCGATACTTGGTATACTGACATATTTTAGGGGGTGGGATTGGGGCCCCGTATTATGTCCTTGCGGTCCTTGGAGGCCTGTCCGACTAGAGATATTTCGCTCTCAAGTCACTGAAGTTCGAGTCGACTACACCGTTTCTCCAGCTCTAGATCAAGTTCATGGTACAATAAATGCTCAAATCCAAGGCGATCTCTCTCATTCCGCGCACTGTACAATGACTCGAAACGGCCGCTCAATCCTCGAACAAGACGTCAAACCTGACAAGACTGGCTCAGTCAAGGTTCCATTTTCTATCAAGGATCCTGATCTTTGGTATCCATTCGGTTATGGTGAGGCCAATCTGTACGAAATAAAAGTGTCAACTGGCTCAGAGGTGTCGACCGTAACCAAGACTTTTGGATTTCGTAAGCTTGAGCTGATTCAGGAGAAAGACAAGATCGGAAAGTCATTCTACTTTCGAGTCAACAACATCGACGTGTTCTGTGGAGGCTCAAACTGGATTCCTGCTGATAGCTTCACGCCCCGAGTTTCTGCTGACACTTATCGTAAATGGCTACAAATGATGGTTGATGGCCACCAAAACATGATTAGGTGGGAGAATATTCAGATGAACCGAGATATTTCTAATCATTGACAGAGTCTGGGGAGGAGGCATCTATGAGGAAGACGTCTTCTTCGACATTTGCGACGAATTGGGAGTTCTAGTCTGGCATGACTTTATGTTTGGTTGCGGAAACTATCCAGCCTATCCTGAAATACTTGATTCCATCAGGCACGAAGCAGATCAGAATGTCAAAAGAATCCGTCATCATCCATGCATTGCCATCTTTGCTGGAAACAACGAAGATTATCAGGTGCAAGAATCATTCAATCTGACCTACAACTACGAGGACAAAGACCCGGAGAGTTGGCTCAAGACTAATTTTCCCGCCAGATACATCTACGAAAAGGTAAGGCATATGATCTTTGAATATTCATATTGCTTGCTTGTGCTTACTTGCATAGATCCTGCCAGAAGTAATGGCAGAGCACGCGCCGTGGATTCCTTATCATCCAGGAAGTCCGTGGGGAGATGGGCTTGAAAGCGCAAACCCAACTATTGGTGATATGCACCAGTGGAATGGTAAGCGTCAAAAGCTATTCGGAATACTTTATATGTTAACTGGCCGTAGTGTGGCACGGTACTCAAGAAAAGTACCAGATCTTCGACACACTTGGCGGTAGATTCAACAGTGAATTCGGAATGGAAGCATTCCCTCATATCGGAACTATCAAAGCATATTGTACGAATCCGGACGAGCTTTATCCTCAATCACGCACTCTGGATTTCCACAACAAAGCAGACAGACATGAGAGGCGTATCGCGACTTACCTTGTCGAGAACTTTCGAAACGTTCCTAGTCTGGAAGGATATATCCATCTTTCACAGATGGTTCAGGCCGAAGCTCTTATGTTCGGATATCGAGGCTGGCGGCAACAGTGGGGAAAAGAAAGACATTGTGGTGGCGCTCTGGTGTGGCAGCTTAACGACTGCTGGCCCGTCACATCATGGTCGATTGTCGATTACTACCAACGGAAGAAGCCTGCGTACTATACCATGAGAAGAGTCCTTGCACCACTCGCAGTTGCCGTCAAGAGAGAACACTGGGACTGGAGTGTCGTCCATGCTAGGCCACCAAAGGAGCTCAGTTTCGAATGCTGGGTGGCAAGCAAAGAGCAAAAAGCCATCAAAGGCAGAGTCGAGCTTCGGTTTATATCTATTGCCACTGGCAAAGATATTAAAGCTGCCATCAGCAAGGAAGTCACCATCACGCCTAATGGCACAACCGATGTGTTCCAAGGCTCTATCAACGAGCACACGGATGAGCCTCATGTCCTGGCAGCGAGACTCTTTGTCGATGACGCCATTGTCGCTCGGGATAGTGATTGGCCCCAGCCCTTGAAATACCTGAGCTTCAAACATCGTGATGTAAAGGTCAAGTATGATAGCAAGGGGTCCGTTACCGTATCTTCAGCTCGACCCGCAAAGGGATTCGTGTTTGAGGAACGCGAAGGAGTTCTAGTTGACGATAGTGCCATCGATATCATGCCCGGAGATGAACAAACTATCCGAGTAAGAGGGCTGAACGGAGATGTCCCTGAACTTGGATGGCGCTACTTGGGTGCAGATGAAAGCTAAGACTGCAGAATTTGCGTTTAGAGAACACTTTGAGAAAATGTATATGTAAATTAGTGGACATTTAGCAATCTTTGATGGGATCGGGATCTTCGGTCCAGTGCTTAAGATTTTCTGTCAAACTGGGATCAGTTGTTGGTCTGATAAATGCATGCCTTATATCCTTGATGCATTTTGATCCTACCTCCTGCGTCGACTGTGGAGAAGCTTTATAGTCAACCTGGTCATTGAACAGGTGCTTTGACAGGCGCAGGCATGTTATCATATAACATCCTTCGGCTGCTCATGCTGCATATGATCGGAACATTGCTCTGACCATATGACTGGAAGAGGGCTGGCCCGATTTCATGTGCATATGCGGTTCCAGGTTTACGGAAAGTATGAGGCTCTTCAAATGATGATAAGCAAGGATATTTAACGTTAATTTGATGTTAACCTAGGCAGTAGGGCCTCTGAAGTCCTTGAACTCTTTGAATTCAGCCTTGTAACTTTTCAGGCCTCCCGCTTTGAGCATTTCTCGCAAAGCCATCGTTGCGTACTGGCTTGATCCAAGCTGCATCTTCAATACGACTGCGAGCAACGCATCGGAATCGCCGGCCATGGTAACTTCTGAAGAAGGATTGGCCTGCGCTTCGCCGGACTTTTCCAGTAGGAGATCAACATCCGTCTTGACCAACTGTTCAGTGTCATTGGTATAGGATCGAACGTCACCTTCCATCAAGTTCGGGCGAGACAAGAAGTTGCGGTAACCTCCACTCAAGCTGATCTCTCTCCATGTCCGCCGCATATTGTGTGGATCCAATCCGCCGCCCTTCTCGCTACCCATGAACTCTTTGTAGAATTCGCCGATTTCGTTGGCTGGGTAATTGACATCGAAACCAGGTTGAGGCAATACTATATCCCAGATGGAGTGCTTTCCACTTTCTGCCTCTTCTTTGGTTAGAGGTCTCGCACGAATGAAATCGGCATCGCCCGCGGCTCTATCCTCCCCCTCTGGCTGGATAATCAGTTCTCCAGACTCATCAACATCGACAAGACTATTCTTGGCAGCAGTGTCAACCACAACCAAGTCTCCTTCCACCACGTTAGTGCCGAACCGCTCCCAGCGACGTGCAGCAACTGTATTCCATACCATACTTTGATAGGCATGAATGTACATCAGACGTAGATTTCTCGATATACTGGAGAGTGCGCCTTTCCAATCTTGCTCGTTGGTTTTGACTCCATTTCTACGCTGACCCAAGAAGGTTATGATGGCAATCTCTCCGCTGTATTTTCTTGGCATCATATTCAAAGCTTTCTTGGAATTGCCTGATGTTTCCCACTCCTCGAGAGCTAGTGCCCGCTTTCGGTCGTCTATAGGGATGGTAGTAGTGAGTCCGCCATTTTTTCCAGCAGCCAAAGCTATCGGCGAATAGCCTAGAATGAGTTGAACCGCCGCCTTCAAGTCGCCTTGTAACATTTTGACTCCAACTTCGTCCGTACTAATGGAAAGGGTGCCGAATCTTTGTAGACCAAAGTAGTTGATGAAGCCATCTTTCTTGATATTTTCAACAGCTTTTGTGACAATGCCTTTGGCTAGGTCAAAGCGTGCCTGCTCGTCCAGGCCATCCTCTCCCGGAAAATGACAGTCTCTCAGCGTGATATTGAATTCATTTCCTTGTAATTGACCAAGTGCGAGAGGATAGGTCTCGTATTTGAATCCACCAATCTTCGCACCTTTAAGGGACTTGTTAAGTGCAGCAAGGCGCTCAGCCTGAACTCGATACGCGCTAATGCGCTGTACCGCCACAGCTCGTCGATCCTTCGTACCAGAGAATTGGAAATGCTTTGGAGCCAGTTTGAACATGCGACCAATGTAATTGAGAACTTCCATGGTGTCCTTGTTCTCCTTGTACAGAGTGAAGTGAAGATACTCGCCACCTAGCTCTTCCCATCCAAGTCTTCCCTTGGATTGATTACCACCGGCCTCACGCTTTTGTTGCCAATCAGCCTTGCTTTGCCTTGAAGCAGCGGAGAGGCTTGCGGATATTATCAAGGCATTATTTTCATTTGTAGAAGAATCCAGTCTGGACTGAAAGACACGTCGAATGGTTTGATGAGCTTTTGTCCGATCTGCTTTATCTTCGATTTCCTCGGATGTAATCTTCTCGAAGTCCTTCCTCTTTTTGTCAGGATGCTGATGTACCGTTTTATGTAGCTTGACGATGGCGGCTGTCGTTGATTCCCCAAAGATTTCTTGTAATTGGGCAAGATCCTCCTCAGACATCTCAAACTGTCATAGTTAGCATTTGTGATATTTGGCTTTTTGTCTATCGTACCTCAACTGGCGGTGGTTTTTCTGACTTTTCAACTGTCGCCTTTGGTTTTACTGGCTGCTCGGTTTTGGAGCCTGCTTCAGCTCCAGCCTTGGAACTTTCTCGTACAGTAGACAGTGATGTTTGGTCTGCAATATCTGTAAGATGGAGAACATCTCCAGAGCTTACTATTTCATTCACCAGAAAATCAGAGTATCTTGATGAGTTAGTAGAGCTCCAAAGAATGGATCAACGTTGCCAACCTCTGCTTGAAAACGCCAGCCAACCCCGGAGTTCCTGGGCTTACGAAAGCGGTAATTCCTGCGCGAACCTCTTTTTCATAATCATCTTCCCAACCTGGGACGGGAGGTGGTTGGATGGCATTTGACTCGGATGCAGCAGCGTCATTATCAAGGCGAATGCGCTTTCTGGGGTGATCGGCTGTAGTATCAGTTGACATGATCGCAAAATCAGATTCGAAGGGTGCAGCTTAAAACCGATGAGATCGAATTAATACTTGCGTGATGAAGCTCGCGCAAGCCAGCACTAGAAGAACATTGAAGCCCACGAAAATTCAAGATATGCACGGACTTGAATGGGAGCCAATCATAAAATTGGATTTATTGGACGCAAGGCTGAACAAGGCTGAGGAGGGTAACAACAATCAACAACAACATTGGGAAATTTCACAACAACAGCCATTTAAAACAATATTAAATGCTTAAAAAAATAAGAAGGAAGCCTATAGCTTATCTCTTTCAGTTAACACCAAAAGAGAACAAAAATCCGATTGTTCAAATTCTGAACTCTACCGAAATCGAACACGATACCTTTGAGTGACAAAAAATACACCCCGAATTCACTGTAAAGGAACTCGAGGGGTGTAATGAAAGCCTCCTACGGCTTTTTCCGGGGGAAGGAGCAGTGTTCTGTGTTAGTCATCCACAATTAAGTGTGGTGAGTAACCAGGTAATGTTTTTTCTACTCCATTATGTTTGTTATTTTCGCCCCATGCTGACCAAGGAGCTCACAAGAATTGGATCTCAACCTCGACTACATGGGGCAACCTGCTTTGTTAGTACGAAAGAATATTCAGATGTTGGTGTATATATATAGCAAATAGCCACCCCCGATCCCGCCTTAATTTCTTGCCAGAGAAATAAAAGTCATGTAAGCTGAGCATTCCACACTTCCTAATTTTTCTAGTACTGTAATGTCCATACAAACTTCAAGATATCTAATCCAACTCTCCTTATAATATGAGCTTTGCTCAATTGTGCCCCAGCTTGATTCCAGCTAACTACATGATCTCTTCAAGAGTCAACAACAAAGCAAGAGCTTACTTCTCCAAATTAGATATTCAAGGTAGTCTCTCTCAAATGAGTGATACAGCATCAATTTTGGCTGTTCATTCTAGCTATCAAAAATCCGGTTCCCTCATGGAATTACAATTACTAGAAAACAAGATATACTTCTAGCAACAAGCAACGGCTTGATCACTACGGACAAGACTTTAGAAAGCTGCCCACGGCTATCAAGAGAATCAGATTCCATGCCGCATGGCAGGTATGAAGCAGTCACTCGGCTGGATTGAACAACGTAACTGTTCAACTAACTTTGGTGATTACTGGGAGTTAAGCTCTGATTATCAGTGATCATTGAAATATATCGAGCTTCTGAAAGACAAACTTCGACTCTGCCACAATCAAACACAAATACAGACACATCTACCCCAACCAGTGCAAGCTTTTACACAATCATAAACCATTATCCCTCCCTATTCACTGACTACGAACTTGCAACATGACGCGTCCCGCTCCTAGGCCTTTCCCGCCAACCTCCAACCGGACACGGTATAGCAGGCCCAATACACATCTCCCCATCCCCCTCCCCAGCACTACCCTTCCGACTATTCCCCCTACTATCCTTCCCCGTCCCCATACTACCCGCACTCGCCCCCGTCAACCGCCTCACCCACCTTTCCTCCTCCACTCTCGCCTCCACCGCCGCACTCATCTGCCTAATCTCAACACCCGGCCGTTCAACATACGCACGACCTCTCGTCTCTTCCGACAGCTCAAACTCTGTCAGTCCATGTCTGCCCATCCAGCCCCACCAGCGAGTGCTGATGCTTTGTTCGCCTTGCACAACGAACTGGTAGATGCGCGCACCGAACCAGAGCCCGTAGCAGATGCCAGCGAGGAGACCGTAGGCGATTTTTTGACTGCGTGGGGCAGAGCTGTATTTGAGACCGTAGGCGCCGTTGATGATGCCGCCGAACATGCAGATGAGCGAGAGTGTGCGGTGGATCCAGCCAAAGTAGGGTAGGTGTGGGTGAACGGCGATGAGACGACGGTGCATGATGGCGATGAATGGCATGGCGCAGAGAGTCGCCACGATGATGAGACCGAGGACACCGTGGTGATATGGCATTTTTTCCTGTTTAAAGTTGGTTAGATGGATTGGTTTGAAAGAGGTAAAGGTAAAGAGGCAAGACGAACGAAGCTGTAGACCATTTCGAAGCCAAAGACGAGGCCGGTGATGGCAAAGATGAGGCCGCAGGTTTGGGTGATGGCGTGGGCGATCCATAGGTTGCTGTTCTTGAAGATGGAATGGATTAGGGCGCCGATGGGGAAGATGGCGCAGAAGGCGATGCTTAGGAGTATGCCGTGGACGTGGGCAGTGACTTCATCATGGTTACGATAGGTAAGACCCATGATGGTGGGTTGAAGCCCCAATGATGCTTGATGACGGTGTTTGATGAGGCGATAGATGCACGTTTAGGAATATCAGGTACGAGAAGGAGCTGAATAGATGATGGCGGACTTGGGGCGAAGAAGTTTTGCATCTGGAAAGAGCTCAGCTCCAGTGAGCAATAGAGTACCATCATGTTAGATATCGGAACGTTGAGCCAATTGATAGTGGTATGGAAAGATGGGGTAATTATTGTGCTCATGTACCAGACTTGGTGGTTTACTAAAGAGCTCTAATTGTGTGGTAGACGATCAGCTCGTAGTGGAGTTCAGCCTTGCGTTCAGCCTTGTTGGCGTTCTATATCTGAATCGGTCCCAAGCTTTCGAAGAGAGTCGGATGATCAGTAAAGCAACATTGACTGGTTTCTACAAAAGTGACCAGGATGGCATATCCTGAACGTGTCCTCCGTAATTCTCGTCTTCGTGCTTCTCAAGGTCATAACAGCCAGCAACTTCGATATCGTTACGGAGAGCATCTAATCCTGGCCTTGTCCTGCTCTGTAGTCTCTTCAGAGACAGTTGCGCCAGCGAAGTATGTCCCAGATCTACACATAATTTGTTTGGTTAGCTATGATAATGCGAAGTTTTTGATGTCAAGTCTTAGTCACTAGGGAAGGGGAGAAGTGCAAGTGATTTGGGAATTTGCTGTTCAAAAGGACTAATAATATAAAAGTGCAACAGTGAATGACACGGACTTTGATTTTGCCTGCCGCCGAAACAGCAACGCTAAACGAAAATTGTACATATGCTTCAATTCTTGGGCTTCGTCAAAGTGAACATGGAAAAGGCTTGTGTGACTCAATTACCAGTGCTTCCATCAGCTTCTTTCTTGTCCACAATAGCCGCACCCGAGTGGGCCGCAACTGAAGCCGTCGTAGTGGCTGGTGTGAGTACCTTCTTGATCGGTGAAGCCGATCGCTTGTTCTTTGGCTGGGGAATCTTCGACTTTCGTGACGGGGATTGCTTCTTGGGGCTCGACGAATCTGGCGAAGGTGTTGTGCTGCGTGGCTCGTCTGGGGCAGAGAGATCTGGTTTCTGTTCATGAACAGAGACTTCGGAGCGGGATTTTCTCGAGTCGTCCGCGTTGCTTGTATCTTCATCAAAAGGCGAAGATGCTTCAGATGACTTTGTATCCCCGTCCTTTTGCGATTCCTGTCCACTTTCCGACTCTTTCTGTTCCTCGGAATCTTGAGTATCTTTTGCATCACTTCCATCCTTCTTGTCACCCCATGCCTTGACATTGACCAACGAGAACTCCCCATCGTCCGTGTATAAAGAATTGCCCAGCTTCGAAACCTGTTCCACAGCACCATCCTTCAAACCTTCAATACTTTCCGCAGCTCTTGACGCCTGACCACCAACCGCCTCTCGAACGTCTCTTACCTTCTCTTCCGCTTCCTTCTCCAGTCTCTCCAGCTTCACACGTTCCGCCTCCTCATCCTCAGCACACGGCGACAAGTTGAGGCGTTCTGTTTCTTTCTTAGTTTTCGACGCAGCCTCCCCTAGGAAAGTATCTACGGACCGTCCAATGGCATTTGCACCTTCCTCAAACTTTTGTCTTAACCTAATGTGCTCGGCACTTGGCTTCTTCCGGATCTGTCCACCCTTCAAAGAGTCACTGCTGTGGTTGCTCCGGCTGCTCACTGGTCGTTCCGGTGTTGGCTCATCTGCTTGATCTTCATTCTTATCACTTTTCTCACCCTTTTCAAATTCCTTGGCAATCCGTTCAATTTGTGCGGACACACGCCTTTGAGATCCAGCTCCAGTTTGACTTCCTTGTAGTTTGTTGGAAATGTTTTGTGCAAGGTCTCCTGCCGCTTGTTCCGCTTCTTTGCCGAGTTTGTCAACCTCCCGATTGGTGCCATGAGCAGCATCTTCGGCGGCTTTATAGATTCGCTGTGCTGTCTTTGGGTTCTTGTTGCTAGGCGCAGTTCGTCGAGAGTATGATCGGATGAAGAATCGCACAAATAGAAGCCTACAACAATCAGCAGTGCCCAATGTACAATATAATTCAACTTACGTCAATGGGGCAAGATAGAACACGTTCAACCAAATTGCAAATGCTTGTCCTTCAGTGTCAATGCATGGAACATATTTATACTGAGTTCGCCATCTGGTCTCTTGTTCAGACTTTGCAGCCTGGGTCGCGTTGGAAACAGGGATCCAACCAGGTTCTGGACCAGGGGGTGCTTGTACTTTTTGGGCCATTCCCTCTTCACCAGCAGCGCGGAGCAAAAGCTTCTTGAGGAACGCTCCAATGCTTGGTGCCGCTGCTGCAGCAACTTCGGGTGCTCTGGACGCTGCTGCAGACACTGCTGAAGCTGCCACATGGGCTGCGGAGCTAACAGTCTTGGAGATGTAATATTGTGTTGGTACTGGAACAGAGTATTCGACAAAGAGGTGTAGAGTCGCGAACGTTATTCCGACCAAGAACTGGGTGATTTGCATGGTAGTCAAGGTCCGTTTAATGCCTTGTGGTACTCGAATTCTGAGGGCAGACAATGTGTAGTAAGAGTACTATCGTCCTATTAGCTTATGAAGTCATCCAGTCAGAAGAAACCTACCATGAGGGTGTGAATGCCGGAATTAATAAAAGCAAACATCCAGATAGGAGGAGACATGTATCGAATTCCTGCCCACATGCAAGCCATAGCACCAGTATGATGGTATGTCTGCAGAGTCGAGCTTCGTTTGCCTTTGGCGAGGATAATGAAGGTGTCCAAAACTTCATAGAACTTTGAAAGATAGAACCACCAGCCCCAAAAGGCCAGTCCTTCATTCCATAATCGACCAACATCAGCTGGGTTTGGCTCATGACTTCCAGTGAGTTTGGTAACGCGACTAGTGGTGCTCCATTGATGCATTGTTGAGTTGTAGTACACAGCGTCTCCAATGTTACGCGGACCGTGGAGTTTGCATAGAGCATCAGCTGCACCAGCAAGACCGTATTGAGTTCGAAGACCAGGCCAGAGCTTCCCAAGGAAAGGAAGGTCACGACGACCAGGCCATGAATGAGCCAAAGCGCGAATCATTCCAATGAATGTCAAGGCAGAGAATATAGCCAAGAAGATGTTATGAGCCAATACGAAGTAATGGAAAGCGGTGGTTTTGCTGATTGCCCATGGTTGATTCTTGCGTTCGCGATTGATGCGGTTCATAATCAAGGCAGTACTGGCATAGAGAGCTCCAATCGTGACAGGAACTTTCCAGTCAAGAGCGGCATTATAAAGCTCGGCATTGATAGGGAATGGACTCGCAAACGTGCGAGCATCGACGGGCGGCGGCAGAGAGACAGGATATGGGTCTGGCGGCCAGTTGAAGAGGGACCGAGGTGGCATGGTCAGCCTGAAGGAGGGTGCGGACATATTGAACGACTTCTGATGACGAACAACAAAGAGGAGGGTTTAATTGTGAGACCTGAGATGGAGGAAGAGGAGCTGGAGTTGGAGGCCTGGAAGATAGCCGAGTTGATTGATGTCGTCAAACCTCAAAGGCGAGGACAAGGTTAGAAAGTGAAGCAGGTGCAAGGGAGGCACAGGACCAGGAGGGCAAGGACGGTTCCGACAATGGGCAAGAGCAACCGCGAGCAGGACTAGAAGAAAAGGTAAGCAGAGCAGGAGCGATGAAAGATAACCTAGAGTAGGAAAGCGTCATTAGCAGAGGCCAGTAATTCTTGCAGCAGCAGGAGCAGGCAACACAACAGGTTGTCAAAGTTGAGTTGTTGAACAGACAAGGCGAAAAATGAGGGTGGTTCAAAATTATGATGCGTTTTTGCTCCAAAGCAACAATCAACAGCCAAACAAAAATCGCCGAACTGCTGCAGAGAGCAAGACCAACTCGCAGCCGACGTGGAAGACCCCAGGAGCTTGGACAATTTTCCTTGTCTGGACTGTAAACGCCACGCTTCTGCAGCAACTCAACTGCAATCTTGATAGTGTGCCCACACTCAACTCCGAGGTTGCCTAGAATGACGTCGAGAGCTCCATCAAGACGACCATTTCACAGTTTTCATGGCATTTTAGGTGGATGCGCATCTCACCTTTTTCAAGTTCCTTATCCGTACAGGTTTGTGAAGATACAGGGGGACCTTCAAGAGCTTGGGCGCGAGCTCCGCGATAGAGGATTCAGGAAAGGGAAATGGATCAAAGATTCTATGAAAAGTAGAAAGACATCAGTAAAGAAAGGATATTCTTCCAAAACTCGCAGAAAAACCTTGATGGCCATAATGGGTTGGGTAGGCTGTATAAGTCTAGTTTTGTACTACTACGAATGACATATTGCCATTCTATCTCTCGCCTCCAATGATGTATCTTCTAATTGCTCTGCCCTACCAAAATCCCTACCCTTTTGTCCGTGGCCAAAAAGGTAGATGGTCTAACCCTGGCATTCGCTACTACTGCTTTGGTCGCTAACCAGACTTATGAAAAGCCGAGAAAGCACACTTGAATGCGAGATAACCCGTCATAACAAGTAGTCCTATCACGTTCGATATATTCGCCATGATCCTGTAGGAAATAGAGCTCCGTAGTCGATTGTATAAGGATAGTTGTTGTAATTGTCCAAGCAAAAGAGTTGTTTTCCCATTTTCCCATCAATTGCCGGTGTAAACGGAATCACAATCATGTCAAACGGTTTGATCGTCGGTACTACTGGTACAGCACTAGGATAGCTTAACATTCCTCCACATTTATTAGCTTACTAGAAGAAAATATATGACAAGAATGTAGCTTTGGAAATCACATCGTCTCTTAGACGCTCGGCAGCAAAGTGCTGTATAAAGTATTGGTGCTGCAGTCTCCATCGGTTTTAGATAAGGTGGAGTTAGAAGAATCTTGGTCCACAATCGCTCCATGACAAGACATTAGATGTTCAATGTCGAGTTTGAGAAAAGAACATCTTGTCTCCTTTCTGGAAGATCCAGAACCCGAGCGTAAATCGAAATTTCGGGATATGTGATTGTCCAGCCACGTGCTTGGTTGACAATTATTGCCGATGAATTACTGCGATCCTTGTCCCATCTGGTTGATATTTCTCCTCTTCACCTGCTAGGATGTCTTGTTAACTCGGACAATTTAAGCTATGAGAATACCGATCTGGACCCTGTGAGCTCGGAGCCCTTAGACGCCAATCCTTCCTAGTATAGTAGGGGCTTCCAGATTGCTCTTTTGCCAGCTTGTCCTTGAGGAAAAGTCACTGATTACAGTGGTTATTTCATCGGAAACTGCGTTAGAGATATGGGGTCGGAAATCCTCGGATAAATGCAGTAGACTAGCGTTTCAGATGTCAATTGATAGCTCTTTATCCACCATGATGTGCAATATCAGACCGCTGGAGCCGATGGCTTTGGTTTGCTGCTTAAGTGAAGAGGAGGTGGTGTTCCTTGAAATTTCTTTGGAGGAGGTGGTGGTGGTTGTGGCTTGCTGGGATTGATTGACAAGCCAGCCATGCGTTCTTGGAGGCCGTATCTCTGGTTCGCTTGTTGAGCGGAATGTAGACCATATGATACTTGCTCTCCATGTCTGTCTTGGAAGTTCTTTGCTGTTGAAGCTGCTGTGCGAATTTCAGACAACGAAACAGCACCCGGATTGTTCTTGAAGTTGTTTGCTGTCTTTAGCGCAGCTTGCTTCTCTGCCCAGGTTGTGCCCGTTGTTGGAGACGCTACTACAGGGATTGAATCGTTTTCAAACGTTCCAAAGGTTCCAGGAGATCTTGATGGAAGCGGTGGCGGGCTGCGCAGGCCACCAATGCCAAATGCAGGTACAGAAATTCCAGCTGCGCCAAGTCTGCTCATTGCGCCTTGGTTCATTTGTCCCTCTGATGGATCTGGAGTTGATACTTCATTTCTAGGAGGCAGTCTCGGAGGAAGCCCCGGCTTCGGCTTGGAAGTTATAGGTGATGATGAAACTGCGCCATTGCGTGGAGGGGGCATTGGGTATTTCGAGGTATCAATCCCGGATGTATCTGCAACAAAAGGACCAGCTCTTCTTGAAGGTGCATCTTGAATAACCTCGGGTTCAATGGGAGATGCCGTGCGAGGCGGTGCGACTGGTCCTTCGCCTTCAGCATAAGTCTTGGTTCTTGGTGGAGGAGCAAATTGTGCCGGATCTTTGCGTATGTAAGGTTCGGAATGATAGGTTGATTCTGGCCTATCGTCGGATTTGCCCACTAAACCTTTCTGATATCATTAGTTCTGGTTACATCAAGGAGGACATCAAGACTTGCAGCTTTTTGTCGGATGCCCAGTCCTGTTATTCCCTCTTTGCTGTCGCCGAGATTTGATGCTTTCTGTCGAATGCCTAGTCCTGTTATTCCCGCTTTGCCGTCACCAGAATTCTTCTCTGGATGCCAGCCTCCTTTTGCGAGACCTTTGAACCTGTCCATGATTGCGCTTGAAGTAAAGGCCCTTCAATAGGTAGGAAACACGATGGATGTTGGTTGCGACAGGCTAAGACAAATGAGAGATCTAGTGGCGTAATGTTGATGGCGGGGTGCTTGAGCGGCAAGCAAGAAATGCAGCATTACTAGACAGAGGAAGATCAAATTCCTACGCCAGATTTACTGTTTGATATTTAGACAAACTTTGGAAAGAGCCTCAGTGACAAATGAGTGAAATCTCCAATGTTTAAGCTTTTGTAAACTGTAGACTCTGCTGTATGAACAGCTAAGACAAACTCATGGGGAGCGACTGCCAACTGTGACCTGTCAAGGGGTATACTAAGACATGTTGAGCTCGATTTCTCTTTGCTTTGTGTTTAGGAAATGTAATATCTGTTAGAATAATTCGTGGAAGCATTGCGAAGGATTGGTCTCTTCCAGAATATAACATTCCTACGCAGCCCCATCACTACCAGTCTGGCAGTACATAACAATGACATCGCAAATGCGGGCCGAGCCGAAGCTACCCGAACTGACATGATCCTTCCAAACATTCTTCACCATTGGGGACGATTAGCAACCAAAATCCTGCAACATTTGTTTGCTCGTGTGCTAACCAAAAGGAGCTATACTAGGCCTTTATAGCTCTAGCATATAACCTTAAATATTCCATATATTATTTAGCCAGAGCAGGTCTAAAGAGTTCAACCAATAAGGGGCTATAAATTCAGGCGCTATACCTTTTCGAGGAGAAGTTTTTGAGAAGTTGCCGCTAGACCTCAGGTCTAGCGGCAACTGCTCGATTTCGTTTACTAGCTATCTTAGGTGAAGATCTGCAAATGAATGTTGCAGGATTTCGTTTGCTAATCGTCCCCATTATTCCAAGGTTCCTACAACTTCCTAATATTCACCTTCAGCTTGTCAGCTTCGCACCCTTCACACCGCTTCTGGCTTTCAAGCTGACTACATTGTTTCACTACCTTACGGCATAATACTTTCCGTGACGTGTAAATCTGCCAAGCGCCGCCCCCCCATTTCCTGCCTCCTCCTCAGACAAAGCATCTTGTCACAGCAAACTTCTTTGTTCCCTCCTTTATCAATCCAGCTCTTAAGCAAAGCAAATTTTCAAACATTACAAATTGCACCATTACAATGGCAACCTCCCAGTCTGCCCGTCAGGCATTACCTATACGAACAAGGCCCGGCACTACTGCCACTACCACCCAAACTCATACAGAAACCCAACCTCAACAGACCCGGCCAATCCTTGTGCTGCGAGCAGAGGGAGCCACAACACGTCATATACAATGGGCGGAAGATGTAGTAGACAATGAAGGAATGGGCAAAAAATCATCAAAAGGTAAGATGCAGGGAACCACTTACATGGGCAATTGTGCTAACAGCAGCCACTATAGTATGCTGCATATACCACAAACCACATGCGGCCGGCGAGTCATCAGGCGATGATTCGGACAGCAGTGATTCGGATAGTAACTTAGACTCGGAGCCAGACAATAGTCGAGCGCGTCCCGCGGGCGGAGCGAAAAGATCGAGAGCGAAGCGGCGGCATAATCACAAACATGATGAGGATAAGGACGGAGATGGTAGAGCGAGAAAACCTAGTCCGAATGCTTATGAGCGAGTGCCAAAGTATAAGCCAGCACAGCCGAGTGGACCATCTTCTTGACACCTACCAATTGAGATATGTGTCATGAGGTACCAAGGTCCAAAATGATTGATGAGCGTTATGATTCATATAGATTCTCTTCTTGGGGAAGACATAAAGGGGTGTTTTCCGCTGCAGCATAGCTTCATAGCGTTACTTGTTTAGATGGATTCGCTGTCTAGACCAATTCAGAATCTGCCCAATTGACACTAATGCTGTGCCTCGGGCGTCGTTCTATCAACTGAGTGGATGCATATCATATTTCGTCATTGATCAAACTCTGCACTAGAGTCTAATCACATACCGCGCATCCTGTCATCTTCGTAGATGCTGCATAGCACGTGCTTTCAAGCTTCCGGTTACTACCAAAGCCTCTTCGCCAGTCACGTTTCATTCCGCTATACTTCCCGAAGTCCCCTGCGGTATCAGATCCGCATGCTGCGTCGGTATCCGCACCAACGTCTGCGGCAGTACTGTCTCATTCGCGCTATCATCCTTCGGTTTTGGTAGTTTCGCTATCCGCTCGTCAGCATGACTCCTCCATTGCATAGTGAGCATCTCACTCGAAGCCATATGTATTGCGCGTAGTACACTGTGCCAGTTTGCTAGGACCGTCGCGACCGCTATTGAGGCTGTCAGCGCTATCTCTTCAATTGTTGAAATATGCCATACCTTCTGTCCCGTCGGCTAGTGTGGACAGCTTGTCTTCGAGCATTTGCATTTGATCTGCCACTGAGCCGCTAAGTGCTTGTAGTTCGCGAAGACCAGCGAGCTCTGCTTTCTTCTCGTTGACGCGTGCGACGAGCGCGGCTTGTTGGCTTGCGCTGGGTTGGTTGAGGGAGAGATTGCGCGTGTGAGAGGGTATGGGGCGGGTGAAGTTCGACATTGTGATAGATGAGACCTGGTGAGGGTTGGAAAACAAAGATCTCAAATTGTGCAGTTGTCAGACACTTTCAAATAATTTGCGACGCGATCGGGGATATCGCGACTTTTCTCGCATGATGGAGGGGTGGGATAGCGCATGCCTAGTTGGGCCTAGCGCTGTTGCTAGGTTCGGCCATTTGTTGTTGTTTACTCCGTAGATTTTCTCAAAAGTCCAACTTCTTACCCATCAATCTGTCCAAGCCATCCACGCACGCAACAGCAACCACGTCGCTTATTCTGGCATTACTCGATCGAAAGCTTCCTCGGAGCAACCTGAATACCTATTACTACAATTTTGTGACAAAATCGGACTGTTCCGCCGCTGGAACTGTGGTTGAAACCCATGGCAAGGGTAAATGAACTCGGTCCGCCCGCCGAGTCTGTCGATGCTGGTATGAATACTCTTCTGAATGGATCAAAAATAAGGCTGACGAGGTTTCAAGTTAAACGGAGGTTTCTGCGACAAAATCGAGAGTTGGCAAAGTGAGCGCGCATATCTGAATGTTGCGATAGGAGCAAAAACTAACCAGTCACCTAGAAGCAACTCCATACAATCCATTCGAATACGCGTCCTCGAAAGCGAGATCTCCAAACTTCTCACCCTTAATGCCGAACTCTCCCAAGAAAATATCGCCCTCAAAGTCGAAATTGACAACCGGCCTGATAAGATCAGCGTTCGGTCTGTTCGCGAAAAGCTGGAACAACAGATGGATATGCTGAGCGGGCTTGTCTCCGAGTTGGCTTCATTCCAGAAGCTTCCTCCCAAACAAAAGCACAGAGAATCTCTAGCCAGGCCAGAACGCCATGAGTTGGACATGCTTGAGGAGCAAGAAGGACGTTTGGCGACAATCGCGGAAGATAAGAGCTGGCCGCGCGCATCGCTAGCTGAGCAACCACAAGCAGAAATAACAAGCAGTTCATTCGATTCAGATCCAGGCCCGCCCCCTGTTGCGCTCTCCCTCATGCCCGATCCCATCCAGGAGTCTGACACGATAATGGACATACCTGCGCCTGCACAAGCTGTGGAGGGAATGGATGATATGCTTCCAGAAGGGTTGCCATCAAATGTGGAAATGAGACGCAAGCGCAGAGATAGTGGAAAGATGAGCAGTAGGCGTTCGGTTTCCTTTGAGCAGCCCGAGATGGAAATAGATGAGTTGAGTGCTGAAAGTTCTGCAGAGACGAAGCCGGTCATACGGACTACGTTAAAGCGGAAACTCGATGCGCGAGATGATGAGACTGCAAAAGCTGCGCCGGCAGTGGAATCCTTTACGTTTGCTCGGAAAACTTCGTTGCAGAAGAGCTCTGAGCGCAGAACTGATATAAGTGAGAAGAGAAGTTCTTCGCGCCCATCGAAGGAACCAACGATAGATCGAAAGCCATTTGGCGAGAGTAAGTTTCCGAGGTTCGACTTCTGATAACGTGCTAATTTGATGACAGAACCCGTCAATACGGATCCAGTTGTTTCTCCAAAGAAGCCAAGGAGAGGGCTTGGAACCGAGAAATCATTGAAAGCTCCTCCAGCGCCATCTTTACTCAAGGACCCACCGCGAACCAAGATAAAAGATAGAAAACCAGTACTTCCAGAGTCAAAAGCACTCCCAGAGCTCAATATCGAAACCACGAGAAAAACAGCAATTCCAGAGTCAAAAGCGTCCTCAGACTTGAACATCGTTGACATGGCAGCTTATGAAGCAGCTCTTCAACCAAAAACCCCAGCTCTCGATCTCTTCTCACCACCATCCCAACCATCAACAGACAGACCAGTAGGCAAAGACACACCACCCCCCACAAACCTAGCCTCCATATCAACAACCACCGGCCTCGAGCCAAGCGGCCGACCCGGGCGCCGCGCCCGCGCAGTCGTCAACTACGCCGAACCCAACCTCATCAGCAAAATGCGCCGACCCACAAAGGAGCTCTCTGACGCAGTAGGCAAAGACGGCCGTCCAATCCCCGGCGCCATCGTCAAAAAAGACTCGGCACATCCATGGCAGCCAAAATCATCATCGTCTGATCTCCCACCATCATACATCGACGAAGCTCCAAGCCCGCTAGTCAACAAAATATCGGAACCACTGCCTGTATCCGACGCATCGGAAGCAGACTCCACCAGCACCAGCACCAAAACTAAGCGCGCCCCACGAGCTTCCGTCAGCGCAAGCTACGCTACTCCATCATCCACTTCATCCACTACAGCTTCAACGAAAGCTACCTCTGCACGCCATGCATCAGCAGCAGTCGACGCGCTCCCCGCACCAAGTCGACGGCGGCGCGTAGATGAGATGCGTGAGGCTGAATTAGCAGTTTACGATTTTAATGAGAGTTCGCCGACATCGAGCGATAGGTCGTCGGATAGTATTACACAGGGGCGGGCTCAGCGGCGGCATTCGAGTATGACTGATGTAAGGGGCGGGGACGAGGCGAAGGGGAAGGGAGGGGGTGGTGAGTTGGCGGCGGTTGGGAAGATTAGAGGGGAGAATCCTCTTGATCGCGCGAACCGGGTGGCTGCGAGACGGAGGAGTATGATGTTGTAATGTTGAGGAGACTAGAGACGGCGTGGTGTTTTGGGTTTTGAAGCGAGCAAGCGAGCTATGGCAGCGAATTGTGATTTTGGATACCATCAGTTCGACTTTCCTTTTTTTAGCGCGCTTTAGCATTGAGCGTTATAGCTCTGGGTTAGGAATTCAGATTTGCGATGAGCGTATTTATTATTATTCTATTTCACCTGTGTTGTATGATTGATATGCTTTTACACATGTACTCGGTCGCGTGCGTTCTTGCCTTGTTGAATCTACCAAGGTCAATAAGATATCAACGACAATGGCTGATATAGTACTGGCTGAAGACGTAGCGTATGTAGGTGGCTGGGTTTTTAACCTTGCCGTGAAAACACGCCCGATATTGCTTCTATCTCATTTTGTCACGATGTATCATCAATTTTGATATTGAAGACAAGTAGCCGCAAGCGGAAGCTACATACCAACGATCATGGTACCGGTACCTAACGCCTTCCGTAATATCACATCACGTGGACCTGCTCTTTCCAATGTTCAATGGTGTCATTTCCCGAATAAGAGTAGTGTATGATATACTTTGAGACTAGGAAGAAGGAACAACGCATAACCAGATGAGATGAGATGTTAGTGGTATTGGCGTTGCGGCGGGTAGATTTGGTGGGCAGCCGTCGCTCTTTCTGTTTAGAGTTCTTTGAGGCCGGGTGCTGGCAGCAATGATGGGAAGGAACGGAGGGGTCAAGACCCAGGCAAGGCAGGCGCGACTGTGGTGCTGTGGACCTCGCTCTGGACAACCTCCCAGTCCCACCACCAGTTCGCAACCTTACTCGATTTAAACTCCATCGTCCATACTTCCACTTTTCTCTTCAAACGACCAACTTCTTGTCATCCTCTCGTGGTGATTTTCGCTCCCCTCCTCTCCTTCTCCAACACATCTCTTCTCATCGCCAGCTTTCAATTCTCCTGTCTTCTACACGTCGTCATTGCCCTTTGCCCGCCGCCGCCTGCCGCTCAAAACTCAGCCCCTCTCAACCACCAACAAACTCTGTCGTACCCAGCGTCATTCAGCCCAGTCTTCGAATCTGAGTCCGTTTGCATTCTCCCGACCAAATCTCATGAACGACAGATACTTGCTGCTTATATCCTCCTCTTAATACCACCTTCCGCTCGCCCGACGAGTACCGACTGCAATCATGGGACAGACTCTCAGTGAGCCCGTGGTAGAAAAGGTTAGTCCAAATAATTTTGCGTGATTTGCATTGCGTTCGTGGTCGCGAGTGAGATGACATGCGGTCTGGCTGGATACTTTCCTTTCGTATTTCTCTTATCGGCTTCTTTTCAGCCCGTCTCTAGTAGTGACCCTACCTTTTTGACTTTTTACTTTCCTGCAATTTTACAACAGGACTTTTGGCCTTTGCGCCCTGCTAATACGACCGATATAGCATTCGGCATCCGGTGAAGATGAACGTTTCGTCTACGGTGTATCCTCCATGCAAGGATGGCGAATAAGTATGGAAGATGCCCACGCTACTATCCTCGACCTCAAAGCCGAAGGCGACAAGAGCACTGAACTTACTACTGGCGACAAACGGTTGAGCTTCTTTGGTGTTTACGATGGACATGGTGGAGACAAAGTAGCGATATACGCTGGGGAATATCTGCATAAGATTATTGCAAAGCAGGAAGGATACAAGTCGGGCGATCTTGAAAAGGCTCTCAAAGATGGGTTTTTGGCTACCGATAGAGCAATCTTGAATGGTGAGCTCTAGCGATTGGCGTTTCCATACATACACTGACGTTTTCAAGATCCAAAATACGAGGAAGAAGTCTCGGGTTGCACCGCATGCGTTGGAGTACTCACAAACAACAAAATCTTTTGCGTACGTTTTTCGAACACCCAACCATCTGGAAACCACCACTAACTTTTGCAGAGCAACGCTGGCGACTCGCGCGCTGTCTTGGGTATCAAAGGACGGGCTAAGCCGCTTTCCTTTGACCACAAGCCTCAGAACGATTGTAAGAGAAACCTTCAACTTGACAATGATCTGTCTAACACTGAAAAGCCGAAAGAGCCCGCATCACTGCTGCTGGTGGATTCGTTGATTTTGGACGAGTCAATGGAAACCTCGCCCTCTCTCGTGCCATTGGCGATTTCGAATTCAAGAAAACCGCCGAACTCCCTCCGGAGCAACAGATAGTCACCGCATTCCCCGATGTTACCGAACACGAGGTCACTGAAGACGATGAATTCGTTGTCATTGCATGCGATGGTATGATTTTATCTCTAATAGAATTTTCTTTCGTATTGCTCACACTGTCTAGGTATCTGGGATTGCCAGTCTTCTCAAGCCGTTATCGAGTTCGTTAGACGTGGCATTGTCGCAAAGCAAGAGCTGTCATCAATCTGCGAGAACCTCATGGACAATTGCCTAGCTAGGACTAGCGATACTGGAGGCGTCGGATGTGACAACATGACCGTTATTGTAGTTGCTCTCCTTCAAGGAAAGACAAAGGAACAGTGGTATCAAGATGTTGCAGATCGTGTCGCCAAGGGCGATGGCCCATGTGCACCCCCAGAGTTTGGTTAGTTTTTAATGTCTAATGTCAACAAGCCCTCCCTGCTAATTGACTGCGCAGCGGAACATCGTGGACCCGGTATGCGCGCCGATGATAATCATGAAGACTTTGATATGTCAATGGACCTTGACCACCGTCCCAATCAACTTGGAGGAGGAAGACTGCCTCGCGGTATAATCCTTCTTGGGGACGGTAGCGGAGGATTCAACATTACCACTTCCAACGAGAACGACGCTGACATGTTTGACCAAGATGAGGACAAAGATCTCGAAGAGCAAGTCACCAAGGGCACACCTTCCGGTAGTGAAGACGAAGGTGAAGCAGCCGAGGAACGAAGCCGACGAGAAGAAACTCCAGCACCCACTTCCAGCACTGACACTCTTCCTGCCAAATCGCATACCGAAGCCAGTACTGCCTCCAGTGTAGCCGACAAGAAGTCGGAGAGCGAAACGACCAAGACGACAGATACGGGCACCAAGACAGAATCAAAGCCTTAAAGCCTTGCTATGTGCGATGAACTTGTACGACATGAGTTAGGAAGCCTATGATGCATTAGCAAAAAGTTTCTTGTTCAAAGATATTTGGCATTGGAACTGGGAGCGACATGACACGATGTGGATCGGATTGGTGTAGGCGGTCATCTTTAGCAGATGGCTGGTTGCGATTGCGTGTCGTGTTTGTGCGATTATACGAGCTTGGTTGTTTTACTTTATGGATACTATTACCCCGTTAAGCTGCATTCAGTAGTAGACCCTGGGAGGGTGTGGAGGGTGTGAAATGTGGTCTTTTTTCTTTTGGTCTTGCTTTCTCATTGATACCTACTTTGTTGGAAATCTGATGCGTTCTAGGATCATTTTGGTGCATGCTACTGCTGTTGCGTGTTGGCTAGGGGAACTGGATCATTTCTATATCTTATGTACCTGGTACATCCGCATTGCGCCATTTGACTCTTGCTGCTTGGACAAATAGACTTGTTAATGTTTGATTGAAAGCAATGCTCGGGAATTTCCGCGATTTTCTACTACACACAGTACTCAAAGCATCAGGTGCAATTAGTCCATTGATGTCGATGTAGTGAAAGATATACAGATGCCAAGGCGGACCAATGAAGCTGCTACTTTGGTCTGGACATAAGGCGAAATTTAGAGGCAATTAGATTACAACAAGGTCAAATGATTGCTGTTTATGGGCCGCCTTTCAATAAAAATCCCCGCGAAGGTGAAATTTGAGCCCCGACTGCAGTTAGAACAAGCCAGGGATAGCATGCTTGTAGCTGCTCATCTGGCGTTTGGACATATTGTGTCTGTAGAATGAGCTCGCATTGTTGCGAAACTAGTACAACAATTCTCCAAAGGACACCAAAGACCTCCTACCGACGATTGCCAGATGCCGCTATCCTGTAGTCTCGATTGAGAGTTGGAAAAGCAAAGGGTTGGTATTGGTGTTTTCCAAGGCAGAGCTCAACTTCCAAGAAGTCACGTCACGTCATTCGGCTACTGGCATGTGTTGAGCTCCCAAGATCCAACACCAAGTTTCTTGACGAACGTTCTCCAACATCGGAACCATTTTTTCCTCTCATCCATCGAACCTGTCCATCAAACGACCTATTGCCATTGTCCTCCCAACTCCGTCTATCCAACCCTTAGTCTACCTTCCACTCCAACAAGCCTACGCCTAGCCTCGCAGGCTATTAAGCAATCTTCACAATGGCACCAAAACGGAAACGAACCTCAACACTAAGCAAGACCGACCCTCCTCCGCCTCAACCATCTTCCCGCGATGCCTCTGCCTCTGACACTGCCGATCCTATCCTCCACGAAGTGACGGCAGCTAAAGCGGCTCAACAGCAGCAGGACGATAGCCCGGCCGCTAAGCGCACCAGGCCCAGCCTTACCAATGCATCATCATACGATGATAATAGCATGAATGGCAGCTCTAGTAATGGAATGGAGCAGTCTGATAGCAAGTCTGCTGAGGAGCAACAGCGTATTGCAGATGCCCTGGAGCATGGCGAGGGCGGCGAACGAGGCCGTTTACAGATGAAAGCACCACCAAAGGCGGGCCTCATCCACCCGGCAGGTTATACTACCAATCCTCCACCTGAGGGACGGCCTGTTCGTGTGTATGCTGATGGGGTTTTTGATCTGTTTCACTTGGGGTAAGGACAAGCTTTTTCCTCCAGCGGGAAAGCTGCAAGCTAACGGGAAGTTATAGACATATGCGACAGCTACAACAAGCCAAAGAAGCATTCCCAGACACATACTTAATCGTTGGCGTAACAGGCGACAAGGAAACTCACCGCCGCAAAGGATTGACCGTTCTCTCCGGTGCTGAGCGCGCCGAATCTGTTCGCCACTGTAAATGGGTTGATGAAGTCGTCGAAGACTGCCCCTGGATCATCTCCGACGCACCAGACTTTATGGACAAGTACAAGATTGACTATGTCGCACACGATGATATTCCCTATGGCGCGGACGAAGGCGATGATATTTACGCGCCTATCAAGAAAGCTGGCAAGTTCCTCGTTACCCAGCGCACTGAAGGAGTGAGCACGACCGGCATCATCACCAAGATTGTCAAGGACTACGACGCTTATATCGCCCGCCAGCTACAGCGCGGCACATCCCGTCAAGAACTCAATGTCTCCTGGCTCAAGAAGAACGAGCTCGACATCAAACGCGCCGTCACAGAACTACGCGACAACATCAAAACAAACTGGTCCGCCACCGGCCAAGAACTCACCCGCGAGCTCCGCACCTTCTGGCAGCCCAGCCGCCCCGGCAGTCCCGCACCTTCAGGCCGCGAACGTCGCGACGGTAGAGTCAGTCCAACGAGCGCCAGCTCCTTGCCACGAATCGAGGTGCCAAAGTCACCAATGATTGGCACAGGCCATGCCTCGCAGTCAGATTTTGCGGCTGGCTACAGTCTAGGTCTAATTGGCGGTGTACGCTCATGGGTTCGTTCTTCTCTCTCCCGTGATAATGTACTGAATGCTAAAGCCCGTCTCTAGATGTCAAAGAGCCGACGAACACTGAACGATAGTCGCGACAGCGATAGTGAGGGGACGCCAGCTGGCAGCCCGGTTGATGGCAGACGGGGACGGAGTAAGTTGAATTTGCAGGATGAGGTTGATGCTCAGGTTCTTAAGGAGATGCATTGAGTCTTTTGGGGTCATTGCGGGAAAACGACTTTGCACATAACTTTCTCGTGTTAGAGGCCCCCTTTTTTTATTCTCGTTAGCTTGTTGTTTGTCCCTGAAGCCATTGCTCCCTTTGTTTCTCTGTAATGTGGCTCTTCTATAGCATTGTAATTGCTGCATGGGGTTTTGTTTACTGTCGGCGTCTTGGATATAAAAAAGGGGCGTGGGGTTCATGGTCAGATGTGGCATCCGTGGCCGAATCGTGGGCGTCTATGGAGGCGGATGGTGAATAAATTGTTATGATGCGATTATCTGTCTAATGGTGTCTGTGGGTTCATTGTGATGTTAGCATAAGGATGATAAGTGGACTACTAAGCTCTCGGCTACCTCAGTGAGATCTGACGAAGTCTCACGATTGACAAACCAGATGTCGGCAGACGACAATCGCTTACTCTCGTCCCAATCCAAGCGGCAATCCTCAATGCTTCCAGCACAGAGAGCCCAATATAACAATCTCACTACGTAGAAGGATAGTTGCTGCGATAAATTCGGAGACACTGCAGACAGTCCGAGCATCAATTACAGCGACGAAGAAGCTTGATCGAACCACCATAAGTCTCCCAGGATTGATTGAACGACTCTTGCTCCGTCACGTCCAAGCTACTTGGCTTCACGAATCAGGAGTGGCAAAGTAGTCTAGTGTATCCATCTGAGAACTGAGACTGTGGGAAAGCAAAGCTGTGATGCTCAACTCAACAGTGGGCATCCTGCTCACCCCCAACGCCTTCTGAATTCAACTCTTCATCTCGATACTTGCTAGTACATACGTACACACCCTAGACCACGCATTTTACTTCCAGAAATGACAGTGATAATCTCTTACACATTGACAGCTTCATAATGCGTTCATAACAAGGCTTCTCTGACCATTTCAGCTAATGCGCCTATCCGCCCGTGCCGCCCGAACACGCCTCGAGGTCAGCTTTCATCGCCTTATCTGCATACCATGAACTGGAGATTGAGAAGTGGAGTTATACGAGTATACAAATCAGAGTCTGGCCAATTGCGTCCCACGGAAGGAACAGTGGGTGAGTGAGGCGAGGGCAGTAGGCCGGGCGGCTTGTTAACAGTGCTGCCGTGCGGCCCGGCTAGTAGTCAATCGATGGATGAATACTGGCCGGAAGATGTTGTCGGGCGTTGGGTGAAGGGAAGTCAGCTGTGAAGAGTCAAACCCGAGAAAATGGATAGGCCGTGAGCTGCTGGGAGTGAGGCATGTTTCATCACTGGCTCCCAAGGATCTGGGATCTATAACTTCTTCTGATAGCGTGTTTCTAGGACTTCTAGATATTTACTTGACCAGGTAAGTAAGTACTTACCTAGCGTCAGTGAAGTATGCAAGCAGTTGTGCAGGGCGGAAGGGCGTAGAGCTGGGGAATAGACATGGCTTTGCGTTCTCAGTCGTGTAGTGTCTTGAGTTTCGGCACAATGATCTTCGAGCATCTGGGAGGAAGTTGGTTGTTGAGATGTTAGGCGGTCAATGAGCGTCACTCAGATGGACTCGGCTGGCTGTTCTCCCGCCTTTCCATCAACAAGATTGAAATCTCATCGGCATTATTGCAGGAGAGCAATATCCTCCAGTACCCGGTGGTTTGAAGGTAGAGGATCCAATCATAACAGGATCAACCTGGTACTGTGTTGAAAGGCAAAACACTAAGTTATCGTCCTTGTTATCAGGCATGTTAGGATAGGTAGAAAAGAAAAGTGATGGGCAAGAGATAGAGTATCACGTCTGAGTGGTGAAAACATCCTGTTTCCACTCCCTATGAGTCATTGTACCTGGTACTGTGCATTAGTATAGATGATGCTGCCACTAAAATCACGCCTTACACTGTTCATACCAGGTTGGTCATACATACCTAAGGTATATCTAGAGATATGTCAAAATACCTCCAGTGTCAACAGAGCCTGAGCGAGCATAAGGACATGTTTTTTGATACGGACTTGAATATCCTATGCCTATCTTGAAGCCGTGCGTTAGCATCTGGTAGCCTCGAGTTCTCAATGGATTTCATACTCTCATTTGAAACAATCAAAACCTATCTAACAATGGTTAGAGCTGACTCTGGAGCTTTATTCAAGGAAGTCTTAACTTCTAGACTAGATGGGTAGCAAGTCATCACAAGCCAAATGCTAAGTTTTTTTATATTGTCAATGATGAGCCAGGCCAAGAGATCAGAGTACTGCTCTCATGGTCGACCAGGTGCATAATTCGAAGACAAATTTATCACAGATACCTTACTCAGTAGCGAGCATGTTTTTTGCTATACAATCGAACTATCAACATCGAAGCCAATGCCAAAATCAACATGGGCATGTCTCTGCCACTGTGTTCGAAAAAAGTGAGGCTAAGGATCGGCAAGGTAATGCAGTGGTGGTGTAGGGCCACACGATCTTCGCTGCGCAAGCATAGTTTCGGCCTGTGATTTTTCCAAATCGCTGGTATCAGGGACTTTAGCTCTGAATAATACCCAATTGAATGTCAAAAGGGGGACTGAAAGAATCAAAGGAGTGGTGAAATGGATCGATATATACTCTAGGAGTGTACCGGTGTAGTTAGCCAACAAACCAAAAGGGACTTCAGGATTCAGATGCAAGGTACCAAAAATCTTCAACATATGGGAATGAGTGCGGAGGAATTTGACAGCGGGATGCAATGCAAAGCAAATCATTGCAGCCGGAGAATAGTAGAGTACATAAGGAGTGGTTGACAGGTTGAAACTGTGGGGGACGGGGGTTACCAACAAAAGACTTCCCCATTGGGAATGATCGAGCGATTCGGTACTTTCTCATCGTGCCAGAGTATGTGTGTATTTGCGTGCCAGAGCTTATCTTAACGACACTGTATCGCCATCGGCTGCCTCGTCCAGCATTGAACAGAGATTACCCTGGGATGCCGAAGTACAACATACACAAATAAAGCACTGGAGTTGAGTGAAGCATTCATTGAATGCAGGTACTGACTTACATGTTTGTTCACAAGGCAATCTCATCGAATAGAATCTAAAAATCAGGATTAAACTTCGAGTTGGAACTGGCATGATCCTTGACTAGTGGTATCATGAATCTTGACCGGTCTTTCAACGTGAGCGCCTCGCTGCCTTGATATCAACGAGGGGACTATTTATGAACTGCTACGGACCGCGGCAGCGATCGCCGCTCGCCTCACCCCCTCGCAATCGCATCCTACTCCCAGAACACCGCAACCTCTTTTACGTTTATCTTCATATCTTGCTTCAACAGCATACGAAGCCCAAAATTCAATGATGATCCTTTCCGAACGCAACTCTTTCAGCCGCCATGATCCATGTCTAGCAACTTGCAAAGTTAACTGCACATCGAGAGAAGATGTCGAGAGCAAAGCTCAACCCATATTCCCGAACATAGGATCGAACACGCCCCGGGCGGACCTTTGCGTCACCTTCATAGGGAGGGTGTGTGAATCCATCTTGGCCAAAGATCAAAACGGAAGATTTCCTCCCTCGTCACTATCTCCTTGCTTGAGAAAGAAAAGCTGTTTACAACATGGAGAGATGGAACAACCTTGTCTTCTCGGGTCCGTTCCGTAGAGGATCAACCAGAACGCTGGGTCTTTTGGAATCTCGAATACTGCCTGTTACGCGGACAAGCGATCTGCAGCGCCTACCTACTTAAGATATATGCTTCACAAAGCAACCCCAGATCAGTGATGGACCAATGGCTTGCGGCCTCCTCATTGTCGCCTTTGTACCTCACTCGTGATGCTTAGCACCGGACAGAAGGGATGACCGGTGTTCATCGAATGCGGGATGGCACAGCAAATAATTCGATGAGGCGTGACTGACTTGCTTCCAAGATTGATGATTATACTTGATCCAAGAGCAAGGCGCGACTAAATCATGCTCTCGCGGCCTTCGCCTTCCGCATCTCCTACTCTGGGTTTAGTCGCATATCAGCTTCTAGGAGTATGTACCTCCGGTACTTTAAAACTTATACCTATGCAGGGTAACGTTGTTGATAAGCGATATCTCATCTGCCCTGGCGACGTGGTCAAACTGACCGCATACCTACATGTCGGCAATAGTAAACGGTTTTGATTTGTAGCCTTTCCAACGCTGCCATACCTTTCGCCCCAACTAGGCGGTTTGATGAATCATCCTTTTGTGTTGACCTACCAACGTCCAAGAAGTGCAAAAGTCTCAGGTCGCTTTGAAAGTCGGAAGAACACATCAGCATGCAGCTGATTGTTCATTCTTTGCAGGCGAAGCGGACCTGCCGGACACGTCGAGCAGTTGGTTGTGGCCAGTGGCACAGCCCGGCTCACAGCTGGGAAGTGGCGCTACATACAGATACGCCACTATCTCACCGCTTGCTTAATACTTGACTCTACCGTCGATGTAAAAGAACTCAGGCCTACATTGACTCGGTGTATGGGGGGAGCCGATGTTAAAAGGTTCTTGAGTAACGTATCCCACGTTGTTGGAATACCGAGCTTCCTATCGTACATCTTGCAACCACTTCATTTCTTGAGGCACTTTTTAATAGGTCGCGATTTGCTAAAGCTCTTACTGACAGCGCCAGTGTCGTTTTTGCTTTTCTCGCAGTCTCAAAAGCCACTTTCTCTTGTAGGATATGAGTGGCTGAACATCCTGGTCTTCAAATTTCATACGCTGCCTCATTCTTCGTATAAACATCTCCTATAAAAAAGTCAAAACAACTCAATACAATTCAGCGGATACATGCAATCAGACTCAATTCAAGATATTCAGTATTTGATCCAAGCAAGAGGTGTACTACCACGCTTGTCTTACACTCCAGATTCCAGTATCATTCAATTGGACAGTTACAGCATTCCCGAGGAGCGATTTTTCATCCACTGCTACTCTACTCTACAGTAGGTTGTATCCCTTGAACGCTAAACAATGTTTGTTTTCTCAACAACTTGTCGCAGGCTTGACTGCAACACTTCATGACACGTCTTTGTTTGAGAGCTAACCCAGTATAGTCTCTTTTCAATCGTTTTCGACTTCGCTAACACGCAATTGATCTCGGCGCATATCATCCCTTTGTCTGTCGCGTCCAAAAATTTCGGACACTTCCCTTTTACTGCATCCGGCCGTTGTTCCACAAGAACTTAATTGTTCGTTCCGAGCATTACCTTACGAGAACATCACCATGCCATTTCGTACAACGGTTTAGGTATACAAAGCGGTACATTGAGGCACAAGGTAAGGACATCTATTATTCCGGGACAGAATGATTCCGCTGGATCATTTGCTATTCAGCTTCGCAAACTTGTAAGCTTTTTGCCTACCCGAGTCACAGCGAACGCATTATCCGATCGCCCAGCGGACATTCGCGAACTTTCAGATTAGCCCAGTTATACGAGCAATTGTATTCTAACCAGATACATTATAGGGGTTTGCTATAGCCGGTGGCCCGCCAGTGGAGTGTTACTCGACCGTCATAGTAGGCAAATAGCCAACCTATCGATTTCATATTTTATATTCTGCTCGCCGTCTTCTTGCAAGGTATGGCCGACGTTGGATTTAAACCTCATTTTGCTGACAATGCTTTGTGATAGTCAAGATATGGCAGGAGATGCGTGGGAATGCGACAAAGCTAGTACCTACAATGAAAATAACCGACGCCAACCTACCGCGCCGAGGGATTCAAGATGTCCGGGTGAATTGGAATATGAAGGTGCTAATGGTATTTTCATGCCCCAATTCACCGCTTCCAGGTCTCTATCAGGGCAGCGCAAACCCAGAAGACCAGTAAAAGGGTCAAGGGGTGTTTCTCCAAGACAACGCAAGGGGCAACCCAAAAGAACAAAACCGGACTTCTCATCCTTCGATGGAGAACTATGCCAACATCTCTTTGAGTTATTGGAACGTCGAGGCAACCCCAAATTTCGAGAAGCGTACCAGCATTTCACATCTGACAATGTGGAGCCTCCAATAACCCAACAGTCGTTGAGTGAACTAGAGATCAACTCGATTGTCAACAACAGGTACGTTTGTCCCAGACCGATCGCAGGTGAGATCAGAGAACAAACTGCGCATTTCCACTACATTGTCGCTTTTTCTATCCAATCGGCTGGATAGGTAAGGCCGAAGCGGGATTTTCTTGTCAGACTCGCTCCAAGATTACAATCTCACTCATCTTGTACTTTATCCTGATTGGCGCATTCAATTCAGTCATGCCTATACACCTTGATTGAAAGCTCAAGAAAAAAAGAAACTAACATCAGATACAGCAAGCTCAGACATGATATCAACTACGACCGAGAGCTACATTTCCGCCCTAATCAAGAAGGAGATGATGCGAAAAGGAAGTTCAAGTCACAGAGAAGCTATTGGCTTGCAATCACAGCTGAGATCGAACTCTACAATATCCTTCTCCGAGGATTGGATACAGAAGCTTCAGAGGTGATGACACTATCCGGAGCTATTAAGAAAAGCCAGCGGAGGCTACCAAAACTGTTTAAAGCCGTCAAAGAGATCCTCCTCGCCCTCGTACCAGAACGTGATCAGTCTCAAGTACACGACAACCTGGATGTGGATATCATGATGCAGGAAATTGAGAGGACTATGCTCAACTTTGTTCTCAAGGCGGAATGGTTGGCACAGTTGCTCAAGACTCACTGCGCTCCAATGCGAGATGTGATGATTGATGGCATGGTAACACTCATGCGGAAGGGCGACCCGAAGAGCGTCTCAGCTGGGCTTTGCGAGATTTTCGCTGTTCTAGAAGCGATGAAACTGGATGTTGCGAACCATCAAATAAGGCACCTGCGAGCGTTATTGATAGAGGATACAGTAAACTTCGAGACGAGATATCACATCGGTCGAATCAAAAAGGCAAAGTTCGACCCAGAGCCACCACGCCAGTGGTTTCAGCAAGTCTCGTTCTCGTACGAGGTTGAAGTCTGCAAAGTCGAGGCAAATTCAAATAACGCATTCCAGGCATTGGTAATCACCTTTGTGGACGAGCTTTTGTCTGGGAAAGATCTCGGCGTCCGCTTACCCGCGACCTTCTCCCTGGACTTGAATCGAATCAATGCAATCCAGAGTGAGATTCTCAGCGAAATCCACTTGGCCATCTGCTTCCGTCTCTTCCGAGAATGCTTAGACGGAGAATCGCCTGACAATTATCGACTTCCACGGCTCGCTGAGGAAGCTGTCAAAGCAAGGCTGAAGGCAATTATGAATGGCTGCAGCCTTGCCTCAGCCTTACCGAATCTCGCGGTAGAAATAGCGCATCAGGTTGGCCAATTGTCGGGCGAAAGCGAAGATTCATCTGCACACGTGGACATGCGTCTTGTGGAGGAGGCTCAGCAACTGCTTGAGCAATGGTTGTTCCCCGACTCCGAGGAATTCCAAGATGTCCAACTCCAGGTTCGGCACACCTTAATCTCTCAAATCTTCGCTGCCGGCAACAAATATATGCAAATCTCATTATGGGATATCTTCAACGCTCTAGTCCCTTATTCCTCGCCCAATTCGTTGCCCCCACCCCCATTGCCGACGGCGATATTACCTGCGACCAGCACCTCAGCGCCCGTCGTATATCAGTGCATGGGTTCCCCCCCAAACCTCTACACCGAGCTCGCCAACAAATTATCTCATTTGCTTATTCTTCACTGGCGAATATGGGGACCTTTGGCGTACGAAAATCTGGATGACTCTGAGAGTGAAGGCTCGGTTTCCATGCCAGGTACGCCATTGGATTGCAACGGAGATATTACGCCAGATCAGCGCATTCACATCGTTATTGACAGCAATGATAAGAGCACGGAAGAACTTTACTCTACACTCAAACCAACTTGAGTCTCTAACACGTCAAGCGAAAGGCACCCAAGTATCGTGACCCACTCCACGGCGGTAGACACAGTCGTGCTAATGTCCAGATGGAACAGCTGACTGAGGATAACGCCTTTCAATGCTGGATTCCTCACCCCGAGTACTCGTAGTATCGGCGATGGTATCAATGGTACCTTAAGGGTCACTTCGTGCCTGACCGCTACCGATTCTTAGCTGGCTGGACCTAGAAGTACTGCTTTTGTTGGAAGACACGGCACTTTAGTAAGATGGGAGCACACAGGAGCATTCTTGCTCGTGTACATCTTGACGGCTGTGGAGAAGCTGAAAACTTTCTGTCTATATTCATTTCAAGCACAGCAAGGCGTCAGGGGTTGTAATCAAAATGTTTTTAAAAATGTTTCAATCCTGGCAATTAGATAGACTGGAACTATGGGAGCATTTTCTGGCATGTGTAACTCAAATTCCGAATACTAAGATTCCACGCGTCCGAATCAGTGCAGTTCAATAGAGAAGTCTAATATCATTGTGGGTATCATATGTGCTATTTCTCGTTCATTGTCCACGCCTTGACTTCCCCATCATCTCCTGTCGTGATTATGATTTCCTCGTCGTTATTTTTACGATCCTTGTCTCGCCGTTTGGTCCAGCAAACATCATTGATTTCAAACACTCCATGGCCACCGTCCAGTTCTGCTACGACGACCCACTCGGTTCTAGGAGCATTTGGATCAGTTGTACTTGCACTTGTACCACTGTGATCCAAATGAGGTTCGGTAATCCATTGCTCTTCATAAACAGTGATTTTGCCGTCGCTACCCGCGCTGACTACTCGCCCGGTGATGGGACTCCATCCAACAGCATAGACAGCACGTGAATGCGCCTGAGGAAGCCGAGTAGCTTCAAACCAGTCTTCCTCGATGTTGTGTGTTCTCAAAATGCTAGGCATCCGGCCCTGTCCAGTCGGTACCTCAACATGTTCCTTTGGCTTCCGTTGCCATACGCGGATCGTAGTGTCATCAGAGCAGCTGATAAGTCTTGGGCCACTCTTCTCCCTCTCATCAAAGAATGCTTGCTGTTCACTTGACAAAGCTCCCTTCCCAGCCCAGCTCTTATTCCCTATAGGCTCAAACGCCAATCCCCAAACCGTAGATTCATGACCCATGAGCACCGCAATACACGCCCAATCGTCCAAATCCTCACGATACAAACGGATCGTATCATCATAACTCCCACTCGCCAGTAGATCTTCCTGCGGATGCCAAACCACACACTTGATATCCGCCTCATGTTCCTGCAACACCGCCACAGTCTCCCAATTATCCTCCTCAATCTCCTCCCAAACCCACACCGTCTTATCACGACTACAAGTCGCCAAATACTGTCCACCCGCATTGAACGCCACGCCCTTGACCTCGCTCTCATGTCCATCTAGTATCACACTGAACCGCCACCCATCTTCCTCCTCCCCCACTCCCTCGTCTTCATCTTCATCTTCGTCCCTTGGGTCTTTGTGCACCTGTATCTCCCCATCATCCCAGCGCCGCCATACACCAACGCTAGCATCAAAGCTACCAGTCGCCAACACACTTTCGCCCTTGACACCGGGTTTCCAGGCAGCGGCGCGCACACTGCGCTTGTGGCCGCCGCTGGCGATGCTGTGCAGCCGGTAGTCGGTTAGGGAGTAGATACGGGCGGACTTGTCGGACGAGGCGGTTGCGAGGAGGGGCGCGGACGGGTGTGGGACTGAGCACCAGGCGCGTGATGTACCGGCCGGTGAAAATGTGGCCAGCGGGGCGATCGTTAGAAGGTGGGGCGGTGGGGCAGCCATGGAGGTTTGTTTCTGGAATGTTTGCTTGTTGGGTTTTTGTGTAGCTGGAGATGTTGAGAGTCTCGGGAGGGAATTAGAGTTTGCGGCTAAGGGTGCTTCATTTTTGAGATTGGTGAGGTGTAGTTGGAGGGATTTGGATGGGGGAGGACGAGGTCGGTCAGTTTTTTCTTAGCGTTTGGAGTTGCGGGTTTTAAAGCTCGAGTCAACATTTATAGAAACGGGGCGAAATGTTTGGAAAAGACGCAAACATCCTTAGTTTTGTAGGCACTCTAATGAGGGAGTATATCTAAGATTGTGAAGAAGTTATGAGGCTCAAATCCTGTGATTCAATTGGATCTAATATGCCACTCGGCATCATTACATATGATTGACATGAATCTTTCAGGACAGCTAGGAGTTGTCAAGATAATCTCTTGAGGCCATTGAACCTCTTTGATGAATTTGTCATCACTAGTACCGAGGACATCAGTTTGTCAAACTCGGAAGTGGAAGCCAGTTTGCGTATCATTCGCATACCACGAGGCATCAGGGATGCCAAAGCACCGTGGCATGAGCAAGTGCTTGCTCGTCAGCTAGCTCAATCTTTAGGTCTCAATTGCGTTCATGATATGGAGAAGTCATTGCGCGTTGTAGACAGACGCTTTTTGCCAGTGGAGACTTTCCCTGGCTATCAGAAGACAGATCAATCCCCATTTTCCATCTCTTGCTCGTATTCTCTTTCCCGCTGAGCTTCTTCTTCTTCTTCGCGCTCTTTGACATGTACTGCTTCGACCAAATCTGGACCTTCCAGTCCAGCTCCGTCTGAAGTACCAGCCTTCTTGTTTTGTGCCTCTATCCGTTCTCTCACCAGTCTTGCGATCGCATTGTCTGTTCGAACATCCAACACCTGCATTCGCTGCTTGAGATCACGTTTGAGATCCCAGTTGGGCTTTTTTGGCTGGAGCTTGAATAAATCCAGAGGTTCATCCTTCTTGTCTTCTTCTTTTGCTTCTTGCCGTATGCGCTCAGCTAAGAGTTCAGCTTGCTTTTCGACCGTGTCTTGATTCTCATTAGGGGCGTGTTCAAACCCAAGCTTGGCTCCACCGGTGGAATGGTCGTAGTTGCGTCCAGAAAGATATTTTAATTTAACGTCCTCGACATCTGTTTCGGCGGTGTCTTTCGAGGTGGGCTCTTCGGATGGGAGAGTCTGTGAAGGTTCGTCGTCGCTGGGCTCAGGCTGTTTCCGTTTGAGGGAGCGCAACTGGGCAAGTCTTGCTTTTCGGTCTTGGGCCGCCGAAGCGAGAGTTGTTTGTGAGGAAGACATCTGTCTGATAGATCGTCTAGGTAGAGCAGGAGAGCAGGTTCAGAATGGCGGAATTGTTAGCAGGTAGTAGTAGTAAAAGGCAGCAAGATATTTTTCTGTCGCGAGGTCACAACGTGAAAGGCCTAAAAGGTAGATGGAGTTAAGACTAGCGTGCCTATAACGTTAGGTCCGCGTGCCTGTTCTGGAGATTGCATTCAACTTTTTTCATTGCTTCCTTCCCTATTTGACATTTTCCCTCTCCTCTTCACATATCTTGAATCAAACAAATAAACTCCTATATCAGCTTCTACCCCTATATCCGCCGCTTTATATTCCCTCTATTCACATCGCCATGTGGCCACCGTGGTCCTCCTCTCCTTAAATCTTTCATGCGTCGTTTTGCGCCCCAGCAAACCTCCTATAGATGTCTACTTCATCAACCTTTTGCGCCTCGATGCTTCAGCTCACAACCCGTTCTTCTCAGACGAAGACGCGACTTTCAATCCGGGACTGGCCCCGATGATAAAAACCCCGTTGCCTTCATAGATGAACTCACTCGCGCAAAATCTTTGGTGGCATCTCGTCCTTCCAGAAGTCTGTGGCCAGACAAGAGCGATGGCTTTAGGCCCAGCGTACTGCATCACGACCAATTACCGATATTCCCTGACATCACAAGGCTCCACTCGAAAACACAATGGGGTGACCCCATCGCAAATGTATTAACCAGTGCCTACCAAGGAAGCGCTGTTGGTGGAACCTTTGATTTGCTACTTCCACATGACAGACTGGCGCATTCGAAACGCGTATATACCCTGGGGTCCTTCTTGTTGGTATCGCGCTATCGATGGCTAGACGGTTTTGACAATCTCAATCCAGATCAGTTTTCTCAGCGTGTTTATAACTGGCATGCCACTGTGGACGAGTTATTGCAAACCAGCAATGAAGCAGCGCTAAGGCATGAGCTGAACAATCTGCCAACCTTCAGCAGTCCGGGGCTATTGAAACTCATGATACATCGACGATGTTTAAGATTGCTGAGAAAGCAAAAATGGGCTATGCTTCAGAACGAGCGCGTATCGAACATTCTGGCCAGACTTCTACCAGATCTTTTTCCCCCTGAACACGACGATGTGGGCAAATCGGGGACATCGCCATATCTAGATTCTCATGGGACAGTTGTGGGATTGTACTATCATTTTCTTCATCAAGGCCTGGGCACTGCAACCATTCATGGCGATTTCTATACACTATTAATCAACCTTTTCTCAACGCATTCGGAGAAATGGAAGACCGAGCTGCTCTATTTGCTCCCCCATTACATTCTAAGGAACAAATGCCCGCCGGACCTACAAGCTCAGTTTGAGAAAGCTTTGCAATTTCTTCCGCCAACTTTTCGCCACTGGGAAGCAGACCTCATTATTGCGCAGGAATTAGCTGTTGGCGGTTTGTTCACAGAAGCATTCCGTCTTGTTGAAAAAGTTGCCTACGAGTGGCCACTGGTGTCGCAATCGGTAGAGCTCTACAATACAGTATGCGTAATCCTCAATGAAGTTGAAAAGACCCCATGGCCTAGGGGCGAGAACGACCACCTTCGAATTGTTGCAGATACGATAATGTCATTCAAACCTCCACATGAAGGTCTTGTTCGACGGCTGATACAATTTCTGGTCCATTTCAGGAGCTACGATGGACTACATCATTTGATATCTATCCTGGATAACCGTCAATATCGGCCACCTGTTTTCACTGATGCTTTTATGGCTATGAAGAAGCTAAGGTTCAACTCTAATGACCTTAGAAGCGTTGCCGAAAATGAATTCGACCAGGCACGAGTTGAATACAATCTCAGCAATATTTTTTATGGCATGCAGGCTTTTGAGGAAATGCCATCGTACAAATCAAAACTGATCGAATACCAACGATGGTTTCGTTCAGATGCTTTGGAACTGCTTGGTTTGCCATGTTCTGTGGATCGTTCTCCGGCTAAGCCTCACGGAAACAGCATCACCCTCTCATACATGTTGATGGGGCATTTTTACGACCACAAGTTTGCTGAAGATGTTGTTATCAAGACACTCACTCGATTCCGGGAATTGTTACATACCGATAATGAAGCTGTTCGAATCATGACTACTGGACCTGAGGTTTACAATGTCTTAATTGAGGGATTGATGTTACAGCCCACATCTTACCTCAATGAATGTATGGACCTTCTGACGGAGTTGATCAAGAACCATAACCCACACGCGAACCTGCCACGGTCGTGGACGGAGACTGAACGACGAAGTAGCGGTATCATTCGAGCCGGACCAGATGCGAATACCTGGCGATTGATGGTACGAGCCCTGACGACCCGAAATCAACTTCAGGCTGCAGAGAAGCTACTGAACGAGGTGTGGAAGCGATTTCCAAACGACTATACCACACCTTGCGATACCCTTATCGGAGCATTCTTAGAGGCTGGCAACAAAGACCGGGCAATGTGGTATTTGACCCGAAAAATCAATGCTGGCTACGAGATCACAGACTATACTCTCAAAATGCTCGACAAACAACCACCAGAGCTTGTTGAATGATCATGGTCTAGCTGGTATGCCATCTGTATGTATAGGATGTTAAGATTGTCACGCATTTAGCTAGCCATGTGTTGGAACTGGCAGACCACTGTATTATAACATTATACCCCTTAGATATCCACGAGCTCTGCTTGTATGAAACTTCTCCTTTCTAATCTATATTCTAACTCATGATTACAGCTTCCAGCCATGTGTTCTTTTACCGAAGAAGTCACCTGGATCAATCTTTGCTTTGACTGATTTCATAAAGTCCCTTTCCTTGAACCGACCCCAAAAATCCTGCGCATGATATGCATCATTCATGAACAGCGGCGTCGATATATTTGGCAACTGTTCCCATCGTTAGCTAACCACTTCCGATCAGTTCAAATGCTTCTTACCTTTCCATCATTCATAAACTTCTGAATAATCGACCGTACACCAGAATACAGCTCCCGATTCGCCTTATCGCCAATCCGTTCATTCTCCGCAAACCCATTAATATAGCTATAATCATACTCCAGTATAATCCGATGCCCATCCTCACCCATGTCCATCACGTTCCCACCATACTTCTTCGTCTGCTGGCTGATCAACTTCGGCATCGGCTGATACGCAACTGACGCCACACTGCCAAAGATCTTATCCGACACTTGCGCGCTCGTATTCTTCCAGTGATTATGCACAGCTGTCATAACCTCGACCCCATTCTTCGCATCCGGCAACGGCAGCGTCTCCGTCGCAATCGAATAATACGACCCATTCAACACAAACGCATTGTTCGCATATACCAGATCCGTATAACTCTGCGTCTTCACCGTATCAATCATTGGCGGCAATTTCGTAAAATTCTCAAAGACATGCGCCGGTGGACTCGCGCCGTTCCAAAAATAAAACATTACCCATAAATCCGCATATCCATACAACGTTGTCTCCGCCGTCAGAATCAAGCCTGCACGTGGATCGGGATAGTACTCTGTAAAGTCGCGCACAGCAGCGAGTAATTGCGGAGTCTTGTCGCCATTATAGAAACGCACGCCGCCCCAGACAGGTCCCTGCTCAAAGGTATTGAGCGTAAAGCGCGTGACGATGCCGAATTGGCCGCCGCCGCTTTGGAGCGCGCGGTGCAGGTCGGGGTTGTGGGTGCGGGAGGCGGTGGTTATGGTGCCGTTGGGGAGGACGAGTTGGTATTCGACGACGTGGGTTGAGGCCCAGCCTCTTTCGGCGCTTAGGAAACTTAGTCCGCCTGTAAAGGAGATATGAGTACTGTAGGCATAGAGATGTGGAAGGGGGCATAGATACCTCCTAGAAGAAGACCTGGGACGCCTACGTGACCGAGGCGGCCGGAGACGACACTGCGGCCGTATTTGCCCGTTGCTTGCACGACATGTTGCCAGCGATTTCCTGGACCGACGGCGATGGTTTGCGTGGCATTGTCGTAATTCAGTTGTGTCATCTCCTGGAGAGCGATGAGTGGGCCGCCATCAATACTGTGAGGTACGTTAGTGTGAGTGTATATCGATATAAAGAAGACAACTGCTATACCTGGCGAAGCGCTTGTTAGGCGAGTGGCCACCGCTCTTGACGGCAAACGTCTCATTGTTCTGATTCAAAAGCTTCACAATATGGCTTACTTCCTCCACCGTCTTAGGGTAGAGTATACATGTAGGCTTGAGATCAGTTCCACATCCAATGTTCCAGTAGACAGTCTGCGAGTCCTGGTAGGCCTTCGCAGTGGATTTTGCAAGAGATATTGTCGGATGTTTGTCTTGCAGAGAACTACATGTATCGGCCAGGACTGCTGGGAGGAAGAAACCACCACTCACTCCCAGGAGGAGCAGAGACAATGCATACATCGCACCAGAGATCTGGTTGATCAAACCAACAGCAAATATAGATCGGACACTTGCAAATCTTCAACAGTCTCAGATTTCCCTGAACAGACCCGCGCGCCGGGTACAGCCATATTTAAGATATGATAAGGCCCGATTAAGCCAATCAAGGGCATTGGGATATGTTAGACTTATAGATTAAATCTCATACTACTTATTAAGAGGACAGGCTAGTCGCTCGTACTGCTACAATTTGTAAAGCTTGTTTTATATCCTTTCCAAGCCTTTGTCGTGCTTAAGGAAGAAGTCAAATAGACGAGCTCCAAGCATCGCTACAAAAAGAAGAGATGCCGTGGCAAATATAGAAAGACCATCACCAGTTTACGAGTTTTCTCTTCATGGCTCAAAAGTTCGTGGACCATCAAAATGTACCAGTCGTAATTTTGGACATCTAAAGAAAGAAAACGAACATGATAAGAGAACTGTAAACAACGTCGAGAAGTACTAATAAAATCGACAAGAAAGCATGCCCATTGTATGACTGACAGCTACCAGAGGACACGAGTAATATAATTACTCTCATCTTCAAACCTGGTCGCTTGGAAACGATTCCTATAGAAGTTAGCATTCCAAATATGACTAGAATAAAAGCCCTTGCCATAACGGAAGCTTCGGAAGGATCAAGTATGGGTGGTCAGGGCCTATAGTTGATCTGTAGTCGATATCAGATGTCTCAAGTCACTGCGAGCATTACAGTTTGGCAAACTGCAAGTCACCGACTACTGATCAGTAACAGTGTTTTACTAAAACATGGTTCAGTATTTGCTCACACAAGTGGTTCTCCTCAAGCAGAAGATTCAAGATTAGGACTGAAGTTGGTAAAGGGTATATTTTTTCAACAAGCCAAGCTTGTTCACAGCCCCTCGAAAGGCATCAAGTCTTCATGGCTGAAGCTTCGTAGCAATGCATAATACTAGAGTCTTCCAGTAGCCGCTTCCCGCTCAACCTCGTACATAAAGTCAAAGAATGTTCTATCGAAATGATGCAGGCGAACATAACCATCTTCACCCCCAGATGCATAACTTTTTCCAGTAGGATCCACGGCAACGTAGTTGAGAGGACCGAAATGACCTCTTACTCTGCCAATTTCGTCCTCAAAGATCTTGTGGTAGAATCTCGCTTCGAATTTTCCTTGCCGGGCGCTTGTGGTTGTGACATCCATGGCTGCTTGACCACCACCGAGAATCACGTAGTCCTTGACTGGAAATATGGCTGCGCTATTGAGGGGAGTATCGGTGACGTAAGTTTTGAGGACTTCTAGATCGTCCGTGGTTATGAGCTAGACTTGGTTAGATTATGCTGTCGCAAATTTGTGGAACACTCCTTACCTTTGCAGACTTGTCTTTTGAAGAAGTTATGAAGTAAGTCCGGTCTGGGGACCATTGAAGATCTGTAACTTGCATTTCTTCCTCGTGTGCCTGTATGTTGTCGATATATTCTCCAGTCTACAGAAATTAGAATCATTATTGCATATTTCTCGGGATGCTTCCTACCTTGCCATCGTACTGAGTGACAGTGCCGTCCTCGTGTCCAGCGATGATGTATTTGGCATTGTAGCTGAATCCTGCGACAGTCGCCTTGCTCTCGTCACAGATTATCCGTAACGCATGCTCGGATGATTGCTCTGCGTCAACATCTGGGATGATATCGAATACCATAATCGAGGGGAGAACGTTCTGTCGTCGCTCGGTGACACCAAGTAGTTGTCGGCCATCAGGTGAAAACTCGACTCGTTTGATAGATGATTCGAATTCCCATGTCTTTAAGAGTTTACCAGTCTTCACATTCCACAATCTCATGGTATTGTCTGCGGCGCCGGTAGCGAGGAGGGTGGTGTCGGGATTGACATCGACGGTCCAGACGGCACCGACATGACCGGAGTAGGAGCCTAGACGTTCACCGTTGGCGCTGAACCAGACAGAAGGTATCTGATCCTTTGCGACAGTGAATATAAGATCGCCATCGCTGGAATATCTAGCGCATGGTTAATTGTGGCTCGTAGTAAGATGGAGGGGTCGCGAACTTGACTTGGGTAAGGGCACGCTCCTATCAAATTGTTAGCAAGAAGAGTATACCAGGTAGAGGGAGAATAGACATACGTGACCCGATAATAGTACGGGACGCATTTTGTTTGTGAAGTTGATTATCAAGATGGTGGAGCGGCGGCGGCTCTTTTGAACATGTCAAGTGTGTGGGATCAAATGGAAAATAGTGGGGCTGAGCAAAGGAGCTAAATCGACAGGGGGGCTAGAAAAAGATGGATTAGATGCAAGAGTGATGACTGCTCGGCTCTTTCCCTCCTCAAGAAACGCGGTAGTCGCTACCGACGCGTCATTATTCGTACCATAGCTGCCAAAGTTAATGCTACACCACAGCAATTGGCACCGGGATCCATCTCATCGCCATCTCAATATTTCCTAACTGGGATATGGTTCTAAAGGTGGCTTCAACCTCCTTCACCTTTCCAGCGCCACTGTGAAAATCTAAAACAATGGATGCGCTGCTGTTTTCTTGGTTACCATCAACCAAGTCTTCCTCTTGGACCCCGGGCTGACCAGTTTACCGACTTTGACTCACAAAATACTAAAAATCTGCTTTGACTCTTCAATCTTTATATCCGGTTACAGTAAATACCAGTCTGACTCTTCGGTTCAAAGTCAACACCCAATTGTTGCAGAACTCGGACTGACTCTTGTTAGTCAAAGGCGACATGTGGAAGGCGCGATTTGGGGCAGCGAGATCCAGCAGAAGCTCAACATGGCGATTGCGGGGAATATCGCCGAAATCTGCCTCTCTAACCTCTACTACCAGTACTTGCTCTAGTATTCGTTTGCATTCTCTCCCCTTGGCCGAGCAACTAAACCCTTGTTTGCGCCCATTCTCTTCCGCCAATATCAACTACTCTCAGGCTGCCATTGCCACTGATTCTACTTCGAATTCCCAAACCTGGAACCCCTCATCAACAGAGACACCAATGGCTGCGCAAAAGATAGACGGTACCGCTATTGCGAAGAAGATTCGTGATGGTATCACGTCCGAGATTCGCCAAAAACAAGAAATCAATCCGCGATATAAACCGTCCTTGGTTATTGTCCAAGGTAAGATCACTAAGTCTGTAAATTGTGATTCAATTACTAATTTTACTCAGTTGGTGATAAGTCGGATTCAAGTATTTCCCCACACAACATCTGACTTTCAATTTCAAACTAACTTCGGCAGGTACATATGTTCGCATGAAGCGCAAGGCAGCAGAAGAGGTAAGATTTGAGTAATGCATATCAGTTCTGGTGCAATTGGCTAATCTATTACTCTTAGGCCAATATCGCATGTCGTCTTGACTCATATCCAGAAACGGTCAGTCAGGGTGAACTATTACAACACATTGTGTCTCTGAACAACGACCCCTCTGTCCATGGAATCATCGTCCAATTACCGCTTCCTAGCAGCATATCTGAGCATGCTATCACCAGTGCGGTCTCAGGTTTCAAAGATGTTGACGGCTTTGGCATTGAAAATGTTGGAGAACTAGCCAAGAAGGGAGGACAGCCACTTTTTACGCCCTGCACTCCAAAGGGTGTCATGATTCTACTCAAAGAAACTGGCGTCAATCTAGCTGGCAAGCATGCTGTGGTTCTAGGCCGAAGTGACATAGTTGGGAGCCCTGTCAGTTACCTTCTGAAAAATGCCGACGCCACAGTCACAATCTGCCATCGTGCAACTTCGCAAGAGAGCTTGGAGAGCATCATGAAGACCGCAGATATCGTCATCTCGGCCGTTGGTATACCTCAATTTGTCAAAGGCTCATGGTTGAAGCCTGGAGCCATAGTCATTGACGTCGGCATCAACTACATCCCAGATGATACGAAGAAATCTGGACAACGACTTGTTGGAGACGTTGATTTTGAGTCTGCTTCTCAAGTAGCGTCTCACATTACTCCCGTTCCTGGTGGTGTTGGTCCGATGACCGTGGCTATGCTCCTCTCCAATGTAGTCGCTTCAGCAGATGCTTTCTTTGCTCGAGAAAAGTCTCGGAGAATTGAGCCTCTACCGCTCAAGTTGGAATCACCAATTCCTTCTGACCATGTTATTTCTCGAAAGCAATGTCCAAAGCCAATCACTGAGATCGCCAAGGAAGTTGGAATTATGCCACATGAACTTGAGCCGTATGGCGCATTCAAAGCGAAGGTTGATCTTAGCCTGCTAGACCGTTTGGCGCATCGTCGTAACGGCAAATACGTTGTGGTAACAGGCATCACGCCGACACCCTTAGGAGAAGGAAAGTCCACTACTACCGTTGGTCTCAGTCAGGCGATCGCAGCTCATTTGGGCCGCATATGCTTTGCAGACGTCCGTCAACCGTCCCAAGGGCCAACCTTTGGTATCAAAGGCGGTGCTGCTGGAGGTGGATACAGCCAAGTCATTCCCATGGACGAGTTCAACCTGCATTTGACTGGCGATATCCATGCGATCACTGCCGCAAACAACCTTTTAGCTGCAGCTCTAGAGACACGCATGTTCCATGAATCTACCCAGAGTAATGCGGCGCTCTACAAACGCTTAGTGCCTGTCAAAGGAGGTAAGCGCCAATTTGTAAAGGTCATGTTCCGTCGGCTGAAGAAACTTGGAATCGACAAAACAAATCCAGACGATTTGACTCCAGATGAGATTGCACGTTTTGCTCGATTGGATGTTGATCCAGAGACTATCACTTGGCGCCGCGTTCTTGATGTCAACGATCGACATCTTCGTGGTATCACCGTTGGCGAAGCTCCTACCGAGAAAGGCCTCTCAAGAAAGACCGGCTTTGACATTAGTGTTGCTTCAGAATGTATGGCGGTTCTGGCGCTAAGTAACTCGCTGGATGATATGCGTGAGCGACTTGGTAGAATGGTTCTTGCATCTTCCAAAGCTGGAGATCCTATTACTTGTGACGACCTTGGCTGTGGTGGAGCGCTCACAGCACTCATGAAGGATGCCATCAAGCCCAACTTGATGCAAACGCTTGAAGGCACGCCAGTATTTGTTCATGCTGGTCCTTTCGCCAACATCTCCATTGGCAACAGTAGTATCCTGGCTGACAAGCTAGCACTCAAGCTCGCAGGGACAGAACCTGATGAAGATCCCAAAGAGAAGTCGGGCGTGGTCATAACTGAGGCCGGTTTCGACTTTACCATGGGAGGTGAGCGTTTCTTCAACATCAAGTGTCGTGCATCTGGGCTTGTACCAGACTGCGTTGTGGTGGTTGCTACAGTCCGAGCTCTTAAAGTCCACGGTGGCGGCCCTAACATTACACCCGGCGCTCAATTGCCAGAAGTATATCGTACTGAGAATGTCGAAATTCTACGAGCCGGATGTGTCAATATGGCTAAGCACATCGCTAATGCCAAGAGCTTTGGAGTTCCAGTTGTGGTCGCAATCAACCGCTTCCATACTGATACTGATGCGGAGATTGAGGTTGTTCGCGAGGAAGCTATGAAGGCTGGTGCCGTCGATGCCATCCCCGCTAATCACTTTGCTCAAGGCGGTGCTGGAGCTGTTGATCTTGCAAAAGGAGTGCTCGATGCTTGTGAGATTCCCAAGCCGGACTTTAAGCTTCTATATGACCTTAATGGCACGGTGCTGGAACGCATGGAAGCCATTGCCAAGAACTTCTACGGAGCCGACAAAGTCGAGTTTTCAGATCTAGCACAAAAGAAGGTGGAGACATTTGTCAAGCAAGGATTCGGCAACCTACCAATCTGTATCGCCAAAACCCAATATTCCATTAGTCACGATCCTGCGCTCAAGGGAGCTCCAACAGGCTTTGTCGTCCCAATTCGCGACGTTCGCATGGCCGCTGGTGCTGGCTATCTCTACGCTTTGGCGGCAGATATCCAGACTATTCCTGGATTGCCAACTGCCCCTGGATACCTAAACATTGAGGTTGACACGGCTACAGGTGAGATCGATGGCATGTTCTAATCGTCTTCGAACGGCTGGAGATTTCGTCCCAGCTCAAATCATACAATGGAATTAGCGGAAATTTCACGGAGCTTGTTTTCACGGCGCATATAATTCATTGATCAACTACAGCGCAAGTAGGTAAACTAGATCTACAATTCAACATGAACACCATAATTGTTTCCTTTCTTCTCTAGCGAAAGCTGAGTCTGTTTATATTGATAACGAGATACAGGATAATGAGCTGACTTTTGCGGCTTTAACAGTGCAATCTTTGGGTCAACCATAATGAAACATCTCATGCTACAGGATATGCAATCTCGCCATCCTCCTAGCACATTTCATATATGCTAGGTACTTGCTACTTAATATTTTCAGAGAGAAGAACTAGGATACCTAATCCGCTGAAGTAGAAGAATTCTTGTGCAATGGCTCTGTATGGAAGCCCGCCTTTACTCGAGGTAGGAAGGATCCCATATGCGCACCAGCAAGAGCAGCATTCTTATCTCGCCTGCCTGAACATCAAAGCTTGCCCTGCGTAACGAAACATCAAGAACTTGGAGCCGTTGTTCTTTCCACTGAAAAAACAGCTCTTCTACAGACAAGCTTTTCCAAGGCTGTCAAAGATGTCCAATGCTTGATCATCACCCACCCATAATTCAACCACAACATAAATCACTTCACATCCTATCAGTACTTTGCTACCAGCTTATTCGTTCAAGCCCTCCTCCTAAAAGCCGCGTACCTTATCGCTCGATTCCCAAATATATTACCGTTGTTTACAGGAACGCTTGAATCCGAAACACAAGCACAGAGCCCTCCGCATCACTCCCCCCAAACATTAACAAATATAGAACAAAAACCTGTCGCACCAAGAAAGAAATAATGGACGAAAAGCCACTACCACCTTCACCGTACCATTTGCCATTCCGACCCACGGCTCCAGCTATCGCGTAGCAGCGACCAAGCTCAGCACTGGCCGGACTTGACGTCTCTCCTTTTCGGCGCCACAATATGGAGCATCCACAGCATACGCTTACGTCCTTTCACTCGCCACAGTTGTCGCTGGAGTCGAGAGAGAAGAGAGATGATGGCGCGAGAGATTTGCCGACTCATAATGAAGAAAAGAAACGGGGGTGGCATATTCATCCGGCGGGCGAGAGTGGACGGCGAGGTTTTCATCCGTTGAAGTTTGTGCTTATATGCTTTAGAAGCTCATGTACGCTATCAAAGGTAAGTTCAAGAAACGCCGATGGCGAAGGCAAAACTGATATGAGGAACAGGCAGTTAACGTGCTTTGGCCCGTCGTGCCGTTTGCTTTTGCACTACACTTTGCAAAGCCGGATTATCATTTACTCAACTTTATACTCCCATATATCGCCATGGTTCCGTCCGCAAATCTACTAGGCTTCGCAGGAGGAGAATTGGCCAACAAATTACCACGAGTGATAGGAGTTATGCTGGAAACGACTTTAGGATCACTGGTTGAGCTCATTCTGCTCATCGTTTTGGTTCGCAGAGGTAGTAAGAATGTCCCTGTCATCAAAGCGGCTATCTTGGGAAGCATTCTGGCCAATTTACTGCTCTGCTTAGGACTATGTTTCTTTGCAGGCGGTATAAGAAGAGAAGAACAGGAGTTCCACCAGGCTATCAGTGAAGTTGCCAATGGCCTGATGTTGGTTGCTGGAAGTAAGATTCTCGACTCAATATCAGTTCAATCTGTTAGTAACACTGACTGTGTACAGTGGGACTCGTCTTGCCAGCAATATTCAGCAGCGCTAAATCCACTACTGATAATGTCGTTAACAAAGTACTCAAAATCAGTAGAGGAACTTCGGTCATTCTACTCGCCGCATACCTCGTCTACGTCTGGTTTCAAATGCATTCGCATCATAGCATGTACAACGATATTTTCGAATCGCACAAAGATGAAGTGGAGCACAAAGACCGAAAGAAGGGACGATTGACTGCTAGCGAAGCACTTGTGGCCGTCGTTATGGGCATCATCTGTGTGACATTCATGGCCATATTCCTAGTAGATGGTATTGACTTTATTGTTGAAGAGAGGCATATCAAAGATGCGTAAGTGATTCGTCAACGAAGAGGGATATCCCGTGTATCCAGTCGCTGACTTGAAGATTAGTTTCCTCGGTCTGATTCTGGTACCGTTGGTGGAAAAAGCAGCCGAGCACATCACAGCCGTCGACGAGGCCTGGGATGGACACATTAACTTTGCGCTTTCCCATGTCCTCGGATCCTCAGTTCAGACTGCCTTGCTCAACACACCTTTGATTGTCCTAATCGGATGGGGCATTGGAGTTCCGATGGACCTAAACTTTGAGATCTTCGACGCAGCAGTCTTAATACTCGCAATCATTGTCGTTGGCAACCTAATGCGTGACGGAAAGAGCAACTACCTGGAAGGCTTGCTATGCATCTTCGTATACCTGATCATTGCAATCAGCGCGTTCTACTACCCTAATCAGGAGATTCAACGCGGTGGTATTCCTAGAGGGGATGAAGGAGAGCGAAACAGTATCTTTCAAGTTGGTCCAGGGATGTCTTCCACAACGCATTGATGACTTTTTAATCATCGTTTCTACGATAGCGATATTTTCATTTCAGAGCGAGCAGCGTTTTTGAGCACGGGAGTCTCGGGAAGTGGAACATAGATTTGACGAAACATAGATTTGAGACATCATTGTGTGATCATAACATTGTAAAAGTAAACTTAGAGGTTATGCGAGAGTTTCCAATATCAGGCGCTCCGGCCTTTTTCCATGTCAAAAAGCTATTTTTGTGGCTACGATATATTGGTTTGTTGTACGGTGACCCAGGACGTGAACCGTTGAAACGGACGAGATGGCATATCTTTAGATTTCTTGATATTATCGAACTTTTCTAGAACGACGTTTTTGTCAATAACTCGCACGGTCAAATCATAGCGGCTTGCCGGACCCCGAATTGTTGAAAATTGGCCAAATTGTTCTATATTTGGCTACATGTCAGTATATAGGCCATATGAAGTACTATATCTCTCCACAGCTGAGCAGATTAAGCTTCACTCGTACCTGGATATGGGTAAAGCAATACTCTAGAGTAATCTTCAAGTATCCAAAAATATCACCAAATAACGCTCAATTTACCTGTTTAAAGGTCACAGTAGAGTATCATTTCCCCCTTTCTAATCACGCAGAAAACTTGGGTCAGCGCTGAATTGATTCTGTGTGTCGAAGTAGCGTATCACTTGATTGCTGGGGCTTGAAAGCTACCAAAGAGGCTATCTTATGGCCGGTGTTGAAGACAAAGGCCCAGATTGGCGATCAGAACGCTCAATTGTATCCATCCTTGTCTTGCGAGAACTTGTCCGATTATGTTTGGGGCCAGGACAGTTTCAGCTGCAAAAGATGTGGTATATGTGACAATTACAGCTTGGCAAGAAATTGACGATCGAACATGATATGAAGATATTGCTCTATACATATGGCCCCGATTTGGGGTCGAGCAAATCGCTTGTTTAGGAACTGATAGGAACCAAAGTCAAAAGTCAAGACATTTGTTAATTCAAAGTGCTTGGCCGTACCAACAGGGCAAGCCTTTTTTGCCTCTGAATGGTATATTGACTCTCGGTATTTTAATCTAATCTGGCGGTTACATCACAAATTAACAGGTTATAAACGGCATCAATGCGTCACATTTGACAGCGGCTCGCTTTTTGAAAGCTGGACACTGGGAACTCTGGCTGCCCTGTGTGGTTGTATATCATTCACAAAGGGTGATAAATACACTTGTGCGGGTACTTGAATTGACAGCAGGGGAGCCATTCTGGAGAAATAGACGCCAAATTATATTGGATATTGGATAGTGACCTATAACAAGGAAAAGCTTCTTTTCGAGGGGCCAAAAATGGAAATTCAACGACGATATTGGAGCATATTGGACACATCTGACGGGAAACCACAAAGTAGTCATCGTCCAGACTTAAGATGTTGTTGATTTTGGAACAGATCGAATGTTGACAGAGATATTTGGACATTTGTAATTCTCGCCTGGAAAGAAAGAAACCTTCCAACGGTTACTGGCCTCCATTTCTTTGACTTAAGACTCTCAAGAGCTCTTGATGAGGCTGAAAAAGGAATAAAGTTATGATCTGCTAGAGCTACAGCATGTTTCGACGACCGTCACTAGGTGTTACTACCCGTAGCTCGTGTCGTAATTTGCTTCAAGGTTATTGTCTACTGACCGAGCTGTTAGGTAGGGCTCCAGTGTGCCTGGCCACAGAGAATCGCAATTCATATGTCAACATACCTGTTGCTGTAGTTAGTCTTTCCAAAAGGTGTGTTCCATGGTATCTCCATCCGACGATCATAGGTCATTGAGTCGGCCCGTGTGAACAATATCATTCTCAATTTGACAGTTTGAGACTAGGGGCAAGGTGGTAATATTCTGCATGTAGTATATTGCGATCGTGTGAATGGTAAATTTTTCACCAAAATAGAATCTTGGCCGGCTGTCCCGGCCAGACTGTCCTCTAGATATCCCCGTTGAGCAACAATCGTACTAGCTATCATGGTGGCAACGGCTGGGTATATAAAGACTCTTGCCGATGCCGTCTAAAACAGGAACCATCAACCAGCTCAGTCATTCACTTCACAGTTCTACAATCAAACCCAACTACTCTCTTTTACAAAACACCACCAAGCATTGACAATGCATTTCCTCCAAACCTTCATCATTGCCGCCATTGGCCTCAGCGCCACCGCCTTCGCTGCTCCAGCTGAGGCTGCTGCTCCTCAGGATCCATGCCAGAGCATCCCACGAGACCGTGAGGCACGATACCAACAATGCGAGAGGGATCGTGAAAACATGTGCCGCGACATCCCACGCTCCCAGCGCCCATCTTACTGCGACCAATACCGCAACCGCAACTGGTTCTAGATGCATAAAGCTCTCTCCAGGCGCCAACGATGAAAAGTGGACAGGACGAAGTTTGTCCATGATCACTGTACAAGACGATAGGAGGAAATACTACCTGGACTGGTAATCGAAATCAATGTATATTACCAAATAAAAATGCGCCTTTACCACATCGAGGATTTGATTCCTAGTGACAGTGAAAGATCGCAAACGCGCCAGCGTTGCAAAGTGATATTGGCAAGTTGGATTAGCATTCAGCAAACTCGGTCCGAAATGATTTAGATTTTGAGATCGTCTATAGGGCTGAGTACCAGATGATAAACTTTCATTACAAGGTAGGATGGCAATCTTTTGTAACCCAGAGATCATGTGCTACTCGTCATTTGCTGATCTGCCTATCCGTACTCTGCCAAGATTGAGTTTAGCTATCTCATCTCCGATATCATCTTGGCTGGCGAGTTTGACAGAGAAGGGACTTCAGGATATGAAGCAATCATGGGCTAGGAAAGGGCAAGTGGCTGAAGTAAACCACAGTTGTCCAAAAAGTAGAGTAGGGCGAGGTGGTTCGGACGTCACTCGATCCCTTTGATGATGGACAGATCCCTGCTTTTGAATATATGTGGTCTGAGGCTGTTTAACAAGTTCCCGTGGGGACTTTTTGAATAACAATCCGTTGTAGTCACATGTCTTATAGCGTTGATCCTGCGTGTTTACACTGGACTCGAAATTGTCAGGCAAGATTTTAGCCTGACATGAAGCAAACAAGTTCAAGACTCGAGCTATGGAACGTAGCAAGCTACCTCGATCATGCCAGTCCAACGCTCCAAGGTATCACTGGTTCAGTCAGGCGTCTTTGATGTTGGTGTTCAGTCGTGAAGGGCCTGATGATTCACTCGGTGTCTTCGCGGTATTTGCTCCAGTCAGCCAACATATTCGTTGAGTTACACTAGCAACCTTGTTTGCTTGAGGGAGGATACATTGACGAATAGGCAAGGCTGTGTGAGACAGACTTCAGGTGGACGGCTCAGATGATGTTGGAGATGTCTTAGTTGTCAAAGGGATAGAAGTTGATGTTGGAGGCCTCCAGCTGCTGGCAGGTGGCTTTGCTTTGTCAGCGCCACAGTTGAACGTCGACCTCACCTTCCAAGGGAACTGCATCAAGCACGATCCATGCTAGATCCCTAGAGACTAGAGTACCAAGATAAACCTCAAAGCTTCTTCTCCACTTCATCTAGTAATCCAACTGCCCACGTCTCAACTACTCCACCTACTACCTACCCAACTGCCCCCCATTTTCCAACCCAGACCAAGTGCTGATGGGAGAAATGCTTTGGTCCCGTCTGCATGTCGATCCAGATTTATGCCATCCCGTCAGGGGATTCTCTCCAAGTTCCTCAGCCCGCGCCTACCTCTCTCGACGACTTGCGCGCTTGGATTGAGCGAGCTTTCAATATTCCTGCCGAGGACCAGATATTGCTGACCAACAAGGGAAAGCCTCTCCGGCTGCAGAACTTCCTGACCGAGGCGAGTATATCATGCTGGCTGGTCGCACTCTTATTAACTGGAGCTTAGAATGAGATATTTCTCTTTGATCGCGTTCTATTTTCTCCCACAGGCACCGCGTTAGACAATGTCAACTTGACTCCATTACCTACCCCCTTCAATCCTGAGCCATTTCCCGATACTCTCCTAGATTCCAAGAGCTTAAAGGCATGGCAGATCTTGTTTAAAGAACGTCGAGAATGGGCGAATGACCTGCTCGCGCGATGCAAAGCACTACAACAAGATGCCGAGGGTCTGCTGTCACAGCGTATCGTGGTCGAACATGGTATACGGCTTGCTACTACAAGCATCGAAGGGCCCATCAAATCTATCGAGAAGAAGCTGAGCGACTTTCAGAATGGACTATTAGAAACATCGCGAGACACAACTGCCAAAGCAAACGTGATCGACGTCAACCTAGACAAACTGAATAGCGTACCTGCCCTGGAAACCTTCCAAAAATTCTTTGTTCAAGGTCCCGGGAAAGGGACTAAGCGAAAGTCCGTGGGAGGCACAACTACGCTAGCAGCGTTTGTTGACCATAAAGCTGCAGAGGTTGCAGTTGCAGAGAGTAAGGAGATATTTTCAAGATTCGGAACACAGATCCATGACTTCGAGACGTCTCTTAAAAACCTCAACGCGCAGCTGGAAGAGCTGAAACGTGGACTGGATGTTGCTCGAAGTCGCTCTATGATTGACGCCCAGCATGAACCGCAAAAGCTTGTCGATGAGATTGAGGCTATCGCAAAAAAGATCTCCTCCGACTGTGAGACCATCTTGGGTTTGCGCAATGAGCCAAAATCAACTTCTCAGGCTTCGCGGGTTGCGCTTCTACACACCAAAAATTTGCTTCCAAATCTCCTGGAATGTGCCAAGGAGATGGGCGAATTGCTTCGGCAAACAGTGGAGCAGAAGAATGCCCAGGTTGTACGAGCAGCAGATATTCTTCAAATGGTCGCCAGTGTAGAGTCCCAGCAAGGTACTCTGAAAGACGCCGTAAATTCTTTGCGCATGTCAGACCAAGACTGGACAATAGTGGACCGAATAACCATTGTGTCCGACATTCCAACTATATATGGATCCCTTCTTATTGAAGCCATTCGAAGACATGAGTGGGTCGACAAAATGCGCAGAGATTCATCCAATCTCGCGGAGGAGGTTGCTGGATACCAAGAAGAAGAGCATAGGCGACGTAAGAAGTGGCTGAAGAGCATGAAGGACATTGTACCAGAGCACATGGATGGGGCCGTATTAGGACTGGAGATTAATTTACACGGAGAAGAAAGTGCCTGGCCACCAGCGAGTCGAAAGGATCTGGAAGAATACCTCCGGTCACTACAGGCTTTACCAGGACTTTCGGAAGCAATAGAATTTATTAATGAGATGATTCGAGAACTTGACAAACCAACCCGGCAGCAAGTCAAACGGGCAAAGGCCTTCAAGAATGGCAGCATTCACGAGGCTGGTTTTGGCAAAGGCTCCTTATTATTACGAGGTGAAGATGAGGCTCGAGTGCTGAAAGAGGTAGCTACCAAACTAGAAGAAGAGCTCAAGAGCAGCAAGAGCCGGGTACGCAAGCTGGAAGATCTCTTACATCGTCAAAGCCAACTGAGTCGCATGTCAGTCACGAGTGTCTCCCCATCGCAAAATGGCCTTTATCAAGAAGCTGGTCCAGTTCCAGAGTTCCCGGATCGGACAGCATCAGCATCTCCAAGACCTCCGGAGGCTGGCTCTCGAAGACCCTCTATGGCATCACGCCGCTTTTCAAATCAACCATCAGAAGACAAGGTGTCAGCAAGGCGTGTGGTACAACTCGAAGCCCAACTGGCCGAACAAAAATTAGCCAGGACTGCATTGGAGAAAGATTTACAGGACAAGGATATTGAAATACAAACTATTTGGACTCAGCTTGAGGAAGCTACATCTACCAAGAAAGATATCATGGAGAATATGGAATCAAAACAGAAAGAATTTGGCGATGAGCGAAAAGCTTTGGAGGACGAGATCGAGAAGCTAAAGCTCAAGGTTGAAGAAGCTGATGACGAGATGGATCGACTTCTTGGAAGTCGAGACAATGAACGTAATGGCTCAGAACGTCGTATCGACGAGGTTATGGCAGAGCTAGATCAAGCTAGAAGAGATTCAACAGCTCGCGTTCGCTCACTCGAAGACAAGCTCAAAGACCAACGCTCTGACACTGACCGTCGAGATAACGAAGTCAAGGAATATCTTACCAACATTCTCAGTGCTTTGTCGCCGAATGTAGATGCCCCTCTCGATTTTACAAAACTTATGCGAGAATTGGAGGAGACTGCCCATCAGTCTGCTGAACAAGCTAAAGAATTAACGCAAGCAGTGGCTTTAGCGCGATCTGAGAATGATAGCATTCAAAGCTCCCTCGATTCGCAAAAAGCAGAGGTCTCTTCCCTTGCAATGAAGTTGGATTCACGAGAGAGTGATATAACCAAGGCGCAAGAGGATCTCGCGGCCGAGAGAGCGAAGGCTGCGTCCATTGAGGCCCAGCTGGAAGAAGAGCGCACCCATCTGCAGGACCTGAGAGCAAAATTCACAGATGGAGAGACAGGATCAGAGTCGCTTCGTCAACGCCTCGCAGAGGAGGAAGCCAAAGTCACTGACCTAGGCTCTAAACTTGCAGAAGCCAAGTCTCACATTAACAGCTTAGACGTCGGGTTGATATCCCTTCAATCTCGACATCGAGCTTTGGAAGCATCTTCGCGGACCGCAACTACTCGGTTGGACGAGCGAGCCCAGCGTGCCAAAGAGATCACACATCGCCTCTACAAGCAAAATGACCGACTATTTGGCCTACTGGAGACCCTCGGCTTTGCAGTGATTTATGAGAAGGACTCGATGACGATCCAGCGCGCATCAAAGATCAGTAACAGCAGTGTTTTGGGTGAGCAGTCGACATTGCTCCATGTTCAACAATCCGCATCTACCCCGGCGAAAAAGCTTTTAGCCGACCTCTCAGACCTGAGCTCTTTACTGTGGATGGAGAAGGAGTCACCGAAGGAAGAAGAGTCCAAATTCACCGAGTTTGTTGGGAAAATCGACCAATTTAACCTTGACACTTTCTGCGAAGCTATTGCCAAACGTATGCGTGATATAGAACACACAGCTCGGAAATGGCAACGAGAAGCTCGCGCTTACCGGGACAAATCTAGGAAGTATCAATCCGACTCTCATGAAAAAATTGCATATCGAGGCTTCAAAGAGGGTGACCTGGCGCTGTTTCTCCCAACACGCAATCAAATCACCCGTCCCTGGGCTGCATTCAATGTGGGCGCTCCGCACTACTTCCTCCGTGAACAGGATGGCCATCGTCTTGCAAATAAGGATTGGCTTGTTGCTCGCATCACCAAGGTCGAAGAGCGAATCGTAGATCTATCAAAGACTGTTGGATCTACCAGGGCAGCTGACGGAAGATCAATCGGCGAGACAAGCGAGGGTGGTGCTTCCATTGATGATGACAATCCTTTCGATCTCAGTGATGGGCTTCGTTGGTACATGCTTGACGCTCAAGAGGAAAAGGCTGGTGCTCCATCAACGCCAGGGCTAGGAAAAGCCACGGTGTCAGCAGCGAATGTTGATGCTCAAGGCAGCATCCGTATGCTCAAAAAGAAGCCTGGTGAGGCGGATGAGGTATCTCGACAACTCAGCAAGAGTCTGGACTCGCGACGTAGCAGCGTAAACAGCAAAAAGAGTGGGCAACTAGCGCCAGCACTTGGCATTCGCAAGCCAGGCTCCGATGAAGCTCTTGCTGACACACCTGAAAATGCCAGCAGCCCCCCAAAAAGCCTAGGCATAATGGGCCATCTGCGTAGTACTTCACAAGCCTCGAGCTTACGAAACGTGCAGAACTCAGCCCCTTCAGAGGGGCAGGCGACGAATCAGAATCATGAAGAGGTTAGACGAGACCAGCTCTTCGGACCATGAGTCTCGCAATGACTAAGAGCTGACTGTCAATGTGTAGGAGGGCCAGCCTGCTGAAAGTCACACACCCACTTCACCACTTGCAGAAGAACCCACCCCATCGCCCTCGAAATCTCGGATGTCCCCTTCACGGACGAATTCTGGGGGACCTGTAGAATCGCCTAGCAAGGCCAGAGGTCGAAGCAAGGGCGGGTTGTGGGATTCTCTCTGGCAATTTGATCTTAGTTTGGAAAGTGGAAGCAAGAAGAAATGAATGTGGCTTTCTTTTGAAGAAGCTAGCTTATCAGATTTGCGTGGTATCTAGTAGCCAATGAGATTTCTAATGATTAATGATTTTCAATCCAACCCGCAGATGTTAACGTTTATTGCACTCCTGTTGTTGACAATTGTTTTATGCCAAGACTTTGTGTTAGTTCCGCTAAAAGATAGGAGATTCCGCCCCGCTTTGGCGCACGGACTGCCAGAATGTCCGCGCCAAGCCCACACAGAAATCTACAACCAACCCACCACAATCCTCACGAACTTTGATAGACAGTACCACTCATCACCGTCCCGCCATTCCAACAAGTCGCCAAAATGGGTCGCGTTCGAACAAAGACAGTCAAAAAGTCCGCCAAGGTCATCATTGAGCGGTACTACCCAAAGCTCACCCTCGACTTCGAGACCAACAAGCGAATCTGCGATGAAATCGCCATCATTGCTTCCAAGCGTCTGCGCAACAAGGTGAGAATGAGTCTTCAAGCCTGCCAATTGGAGCAGAGGCTAACAGTGCGCTTGGTAGATTGCTGGCTTCACCACTCATTTGATGAAGCGTATTCAACGAGGCCCCGTCCGCGGTATCTCCTTCAAGCTCCAAGAAGAAGAGCGTGAGCGCAAGGATCAATACGTTCCTGAAGTCTCTGCTCTCGACTACTCTGAGGCCGGCTCTATCACCGTCGACCAAGATACCAAGGACTTGCTTAAGAGCATGGGTGTACGTCCTCTCCAAACTTTTGCTGTTGTGAATCAATTTACTGACATGATATTTGCGACAGTTCGACAGCATTCCAACCACCATCGAGGCTGTTGCCCAACAGGCACAGCAGGACCGCCCTCGTCGCTACGGCGATCGTCAACAACGAACGTAGATTGCATCACTGGGGCATGGCGTGAATGGCTTTTTCATGACCGGGTTATTACTGCCAAACAGGTGGTTCAGGTAAAACTCAAAAATTACAAGCGATTTGCACAAACCAGGTGTCGCCCTTCGAGAGTCAAATCTCGTTGCGGCTTGATTGCCAATTATTCGTCCCCCTCTTTGTGCGTGATATACATGTCGTGAAGTTCAGCATGCACAATTCACGTGTAGAGTCTGAGATCGAATAACGAACAGAAATCCATTGACCTATGATAACCCAAATGGTATCACCCAAGCACCAACGCTAAAGACAAAAATCCTCTTTCAACCGCAGATATATCATGGATGACAGCTGCCAGTCTCCATTACACCAGCCGTCAATCATTGCAAGCCAGTATCAACAGCTTGTTTCACTCGTCATCGTCATCATCGTCCTCCTCATCTACCATTACAACTTTCTTCGTCATACCGTCCCGTATTGTGGTGTATAGTCGTTGAAGATTGTTCTGTGGAAACTCAATCTCCTCCAGCAGGTAATCCTCCAGGATATCTAGCAGGTGTTTATCATTCTTCTCATCCAGAATAGGCGTGTAAGTAATCTCTGGCTCATCATACACTGATGTTCCTGGCGTAGTGGCTGGCTTCTCCCTAAAGTTGAGTGTGAAACGAAGTGCTAAAAGCCATTAGTAAACTTCCAAATATATGCGATGAAAGATAGACTTACTTCCGTTCCGACCAGTCTGTGAACAGTCATAAATCGTGCCTTCATCTGTGCGCTTCACACTGTGAATTATCAAGCCCGTAACGTCGCAGTAAAGATCTTCTTTCAATGCCAACATTTCATTGCCATTCAGTTTTCCAGATAGCGCGTTCGGCGTGGCTGTCGTTTTGTTTGCTGGGCCTTTTGCGTTTTGTGCACTTTCTGCTTGAGCTCTTGCACTGGCGAGCTTGGCCTGCAGGGCCTTGATATCGTTCTGGGACTTGGTATTTGACTGCTTCAAGCTGTCATTCTGTTCTGCAAGAACCTTGGTCTCGTTCGAAAGCTTCTCATATTGCGACTGTGACGTAGAGAGCTGTTTGCGCAGATTACTAGCTTCTGTGATAAAGTCTTTTTGCGAGGCAATTTGCTTGCGCAATGACGCGATAAGTTCATTTTGAGCTGGTTTCTATTAGCTCCATGAAAAGAGGCATCTGGCAATGTTGGCTCACCTTTTGTTTGTTTTTCCGTAGCGGTCTTGAGCTTCTCGAAATTTGTCTGCGCCTCAACGGTCGCGATATCCCGGAGACTGTTATATCGCAGCTCTAGCCCGTCATACTTGCTGCTCAGATCACCCAATTTACGCCGCACAGCAGCATCGCCCGCCGCGCCTCCATTACGCCGCGCTGACGAGGGAATGTGCTCTCGTACCACACTTGCGCTTCTCGATCGCGCTCGCGCTACTGGCACCGGCCGCGAAGACGAAATCTGTGGTAGCGGTGCAACAACTTCTTCCACCGACACAGCGACCTCCGTACTTTCCGCAGCTGTCAGGTCCATCTGCTCGCTGTCCTCCACTTCCACAGGCTCGGGCTCTGGAACAGCCTTTTTGCGGCCTTTTGCAGCAGCTTTCGGCGCGTTCTTAGCACGCTTCTTTGGTGGCGCAGCAACATCATCTGCAGTGTCCTCTGTATTCGCGGTATTGGTGACATCGTCCAGTGCGGCGCGCTTGTTATTGCGACGCGCTTTTGGTTCTGCGGCAGCTTTGGCTTTTGATTTAGTCGCGGTTGTGGATTTTTCGAGTATTTCGGCCTTGACCGCGCGTGCCGGACTACGACGGCGCGTGCCAGTTGGCTTGACGGGGTCGGCGGCCATGACTGTTTGGGTGTAGCCGAGTTCGTCGTCGGAGAGGTCCACGAGGGCGGAGATGTGGGCTTTGGGTTTGCGGGGAGGCATGGCTCTTGCTTGGTTCGAGGTGCTCTGCGGGGAGGTTCTTCCTTCACTGGTTTGTGGAAGGTGAATTGTCGCGATTGCTTTGAGGTTGCGATTGCAAGGTGTGTAATTGAAAGGATCAGGGAGTTGCAGGTGGGACTTGGGGATGTAAACAATGCGCACAGACAGTCCGGCCACAGATTGGATAAGATAAGATGGTTCTCCAACTCCAGTTCATCAGGCTCTAAATATCGCTTTCGGTCCCTCAACTTCCATCGATTTACCACGACATAAGAAGGATACGAATGTTAGCGAGATGTAGGCCTTCTCTTCATCTTTCGCATCATACGCATCATGGAACCCACCCTTGTCGCGTTGCCGGCAAAACTTTTTACATGATCCTCTCCTTTCTTGACTTGAACGACATCAAACAACTCAGGCTCACATCCAGAGAACTGCAGCTTATCACTTTTCATATCTTCCAGCGATGCTTCGTCTTACAGTGCTTTCAGTTTACTGGTGACGGGCTTAAAACTTGGCTGAAGTCACCAAATCACAATTTTCCGCGATGGCAGCTGGACTCAAAATTTGATTCTCAGCGAGACCCTTCATCCCAATACTGCATGGGCTGATCTACCACTACCTCAAAAATACCTATCATCTGGTCTGCTCGAGCCTCTATATAGAGAGCTTGAGGATCGCCTCGATGTAACTGAACGGCGTCAAGACGTCGTACTACTAGCCAAAGCTCTTTCAGGACTTTCAAATCTTCGGAAAATCACATTGACTGAGACAGGAACTCATGGTTCTTCTCTGGCCAGTCTCGCTGCTTTGATGGCTTTTATACTGCCAATTCAAATACACACTGGCTTCACATAGGCACCACTGTAAATAGGATTGCACCGCATGCGGCTTTTAGAAAGGCATTACCTTCTACGCATGTTACTGGACGCTTTAGTCGTCTGTCAACTCAGCGAGCCCACTTATCCGACCGGAGCGATTGCCTGACAGTGTTCATCTGGCAGATCTAGCGCAGAGGACAAGTCCGGGCTGGCTTCTTAGCCTTCCATTTCCCAAGCTGAAACGATTGGCGTTTGTGTTTCCGCAGACATTTCCCGGGACAAGCGGGCATCCAAACATATATTTTCCTCTTGACACTGAGATCACACCTAATGAGCCTCGATTCAGCCTTTGCGGAGTCAACCCCGATCCTCACTGGACCCAGGATCATCTTCAAGAGTTCCTGGTCAGGCATAGCCCGTCGCTGAAAGTGGTCGAGAGGAGCCATTTCCAATCGTATTGGACACCAGCGGGCCCTCCAACAGAATACATCATTAGTACGCTGGCAAAGCTTGAGAAACTCGAGAATATCTCTCTACGCTATTTCATGGAAGGTCCATCGCGAAACCATGATGGGGCGTACTTAGTGAAATTTCCAGATGGGAATCTTAATATTCACTGTCTCCATGACACGTTCATTTTACAACAGTCTCCAGAGAAGTTGCAAGAGAATCTAAGAAGGCTCAGTGAAAGCTACGAACTTGTACGGTATCGTCGCAAAGCAAAGCAACAGCTCCCAGTTCCTGGATCGGATTGGTATGGGTGGTTTCCGGCTCACTTATCACATTGATGGTGCTGAAACCCATGACTTGGCTGACTTGAATGCAGTGCCTTGCTGCTGCATTCTTGAAGTGCCAAGTATCATACAATGAGTATTATTGATCAATTAGCATGTCAGACTCACGCTGTAACCAAACCCATCCGACTGGCCTTGGGGCTTTGATAGATAAATAAATAAGCTTTCAGTAAACTGATTATGACAGAACCCTCTGGTAATGTGCTGATAATCTAGCACTTAACGCCCACTCAAATCCGTCTCTCTGGTGCGTACGCCTCGGGTGACAGATGAACAGTCACATCCCAATTTCCATGTCGGACGGTGCTTCCCACACTTAGCTGGACCCCAGTTCGAGAACTCAATGGTCGATAGGAGCAGAACTTTTCAATCATCTCCTTGTACCATCCTGGCGATTTTCCCATCTTACCAACAAGAAAGCTATCAAGCTTCTGGGCGATTTCTTCATCGCTTGATCCGAAGTCATTCAGATAGAAATGGACTGCATGAAGAATTAAATAAACTTCTGACAACCGAGCATCAGATCTTCACTTACACTCAACACCAACTGGCTCGTTCTGACCACGGCGCAACTCGTATCCGCAAGCTACCGTAACGGCCTGTTCATGACTCTTGAAAGCATTCCACATTTCTTTCGCCGCAAGTTCAGTCTCGTGGATCTTATCATTTGCCAGCGTCCCACCGAGAGTGATGTGCGAGAGCAAGTCTTCGAGCGATGTGCAATCGGATCGTATGAAAATCTTCATCCGAGCCTTCCTGGGCTCGCAAGTATCCCAGCTTAGAGCATCCAAGAAGACTTGCTTACCATTTTCAGCCCTTTGAACCAGGTATTCCTCAATACGACTCCACGGTTCAGCAAATCCAATGGAGCTCAAAGCATCCCTAAACAGAGTTTGACGGTAACTGGGTCTATGTTCCTCGTCTACATGTAGCTCAGCCATTATCTTTGCGTTCGGGTTGAAGTAGACCTTCATCTTCGGTCGAGTGCGGCCAAGGCGATCTACGTCGAAAGCAAATACTTGCTGCGAGAGCCCATGGCTGCTCTTCCGGGCATCATTGGGATAGCAAAGCAGCATGTAGGAGCACAGGCTATCATACCAGTGCATTTCCACTGGATAGGTCTTGTTTACCAGGCGCACGATGTATTTTGAAGGTGCGATCCAATTGATCGGGTCGTGACTTGAGCCAGTTGTGGCAGAAATAGGCTCGAATATGACGCGAACCGCCATCTTCGATTTTGAGATGCTCAGTTCCAATTGCAAAGGCGTATGATCCTCTCCCAAGATTGTCGGCCTGTTTATTATCAGCTCACAGTTCGATATCAGATAGCGCCCTCGGAGTCTCATGGCGCGGTTGCATGTCAGTGATACATGACACGCGAAGGCTACCGCCGTATGTTCTGGGAGCCACAGAAGCCGATGATAGACTCTCGGCAACTACTAAATGGGGAAATGTACCAGGGCTTATTTTCTGAAATCTTGGGTGCAGGGCCAAGAATCTTATAGTTCTCTAGCTGATCTCCAACTCGCGCGATGGTGGGTTCAATCGATACGCTGCCTTGGCTGCCTGCCTAGATTAAGCCATGAGCCTGAGTCTCCCATATTGTATCATGGATGCTATTTCGCATTATATCTGCCATCAAGTGCTACAAAAATCGGCAACTTATTTGGGACATTGTTGGAGATCAGCACTTCTCAGAACAGCAACTATTCGATCGCTACTGTACCATGCTACATCGAGCTAAGCATACCAATTTATGTGATCTTACCTCTTCCAATAGAATGCGCAATTGAGGCTCTAATACTGTGCGCCAGATGGCAGCTGAAGCGTTTTCCTGCATTGTAGTTCTTCAATATCGCAATTCGTTTCAATTTTTGTTCAAGAAGCCCGATCGAAACAACCCACGATGAGTAGAGCTGACTCCTTTATATACCTCCTCACAAGAGCATGACTACAGTGACTGCCTAATGAATGGATCGTATTACAATAACGTATCCCATGATATAACGCAAGAACGTGATTGGTGTGATATTGGCTAAATTGTGAAATATAAATGATGTTAAGACGCTAGAAGTCATACTACATATGATCAGAGTGATTGCATCAGCCTCTCTTACTTTACAAAGTTGCCATTTCGTCCTGCTTTGGCCTATTAATCTTCCAACTTGCTACTGAACAATACATTTAGAAAACACGAATGCAGTCAATCAAATTGCCCCAAAGCCACAAACACATACGTAGTGCTGTTATAAGGACAAGATTTGACATCAATGTGAATCTTGAAAGACATTTGCATCAACAATGAAGGTCTTCTGGCTGTGACCTCGATAAGTGGGAGACATCATTGTGCCTCACTTATCCTCAGATCGGAAGAGAAGGCTTACATAACATGCCATAGAAACTCATAAAGGTGCAGGATTGCTCTCGTTGCAGTTCCAAAATGCCACCAGTCATATGTTGCTGCAGGTGAGTTAGTCATACGAAGGACTTATATTCAGTGAAACCTTGGTCGCCGTTTGGCTATCTGTTCTAGTCTAGAGAATTTTTGTCCTGATAAGAGTTAGTGTACCGATATTTCTCAGTTCTCATGAACACCTGTCCTGGCGGTATCGCCGAAGGTACCTACGGTTAGTTCTACTATGTTATCGTAACCAAGTTGAACCTATGGGGTAAACTTGTGGCTTGTGCTAAGTTGAGAACTTGAGATGACAGAACTTCTTCGTAGACGTTGTGTTTTGGGTTTCTACATCTATTCCATCAGATACTCAAGGTACTTGACCCATCGGTTGCTAAATTTCATATCGCTACCTACCGAGTACCACTTCAATAATCTCACATTTGGATGATGATTTTGGGTCGGATTAAAGAGTCTAGGTTCACTAACAGTTATGGTCAGAACCATCGTATATTTTTCAACCAAAGAAAAAATGAAAGCTTTGCCTGCTAGGCGAGAGCCAACATCATTTTTCATATTGAGAACACGCTTATCGTACCAAGGCTAAACATCGCAAAGTCTCTGAGAAAGTACTCGCCGGGCCTACGCTAGTTCTTTGCTCATCCGTAGTTGACTACTTTTCTTCCATCTGGAGGCTATATAAGCCTTACCATGCCTAGCAATGTTGTGTTCTTGACTAGTTCCTGTCACATAATAAATCTTCCGTGCTGAACAAATAAAATTTACAACAGACGAAGAACTCTCTATCTTCGATTTTCTGCTACGATTATCAGCCTCTTGCAAGATGTCAAATAATCACGATTTCAACGATTACCCAGAATATAGATTCGAACTGAGGTTCAACCCGGCGTGCAATCCCCCAAACGTAACTCAACATCATCGATACGTCCAGTCAAACCGGCCAGATCAGAATTTTTTGGGCCAATGTCAAGTATCGAATTATCGAAGAAGAAGCTATTCTCGAAGTCCTGGCCCAGAAGCAAGAAGAAGGAGTAAATCTCTTGCTCGTTCACAGAGTCGAAACCCACCACTAGGCCAAGGCGATGAGAGAGGGTCGAAGCTCCTGAATACTACGACAGTAACGGATATCCATTCCACCCAGGGGAACAACCGTGAAATGCCAAAAGAAATAATCGGATGGCATTTCGAATCAGACCCTAGGCAGCAAAGAGAAGCAAAAGCCAGTCAGACAGTAAATGATAACCGGTCTACTCAGCAGGACAACGACAAAAATCAAAATGAATACGTCGGATATTATATAGAAACAGACTCTGGGCAGCATGTTTCACGGGCAGCAAAAGCCAGTCAAAGACCATTACGTCAAGAGCCACAACGAGAAGTTTGGCCGCCTGTCCGAGTCATACCAGCTCACCACTCGGTCGTTCACCCTCAGCCCCCCATAACAGAGAAAGAGATTGGGTACCTCTTGGGTAAAATGCGAGATGATGTTGAGAAATGGGCTCGCCAAACCTGCTCCACGACATTTGATGAACTTAAAAGCAGAGCAGACACCCTAGACGACTTTCAGATATTGTGCAATGCCTGGAGCCCGATTGCTGTCCAGAACATTCAACTACATACTCTGGACTACGCACTGAGAGACCTGAGCAAACAGGAAGAAGCACCGATCTACTTAGCAAGTGCCATGATCATGTATAACCTCGTCTTCGAGATCATCAGCAAACCTTTGTCGATACTTGACCATGCTCAAAACCGTCCCCCAGGCTTATCTTTCGCAGATTCGTACGAACATCGTATGAAAGGTAAGTTTCCACACCCGCTCTATCCCATGTCCACTTGCTAACTTTACCAGGCGACTTTCCAGCCAGTCAGCTTTGGCGCGCAAACACAATACAGGACTTTGCGAACTTTCTCCATGGCTGCAATTCCCCAGGAGCTAACCCATTAGTGAGGGATAAAATGAAACACTCTCTTAACAAGAAATGTGAAGAGTCCGTTGGCATAATGGTCCGTGGACCACTCAAGCTACTCCTTCAAAGGCCGATGGAGTGGGCAGACGCGGTGGTACTTTCTCGTATCTACCTGCGTGCCGTTCGTCTCGCCCTTCGAATACACAGCAGGGGAGCTCACTTACTTGTGGCTCTTCCAGAGGAGGACGTTAAATCGAGTGTCCACTTTGATTGGAACTTTCATGATATTCATCACTCTCAGCACCTCAAGTTGCCGCTGTATACAGGCAGAAGAATCGCGTTGACAACGTGTCCAGCGGTGGGCTTAATTGGCAATGAGGATGGGAGAGACTATGATGATCTGTCCACATTCCGGGTCATTTCTAGATGGCAGGTACTGCTTCCACGATAGAGTATGGGGACAGAAACGAAGGAACGTCCTAATTGTGACTAGAAAGGCTTGGACTCGTTATTCAAAGGATCAATTTTCTTCGCAAAAGCCAAAATCCTACAGCACCCTTGTCGTGTAGGTTTTGGTTGCCTGAGAGATACTCTACTTCTATTTTCTCAACAGACTCTGATTTGATTTGGAACTCGTTTTTCAATTTTCTTTTGGCAGGAACTCAGAGCAGAAGAATCAGTCGTTCGTATTTTAGAGCCTTTGATTAGCACAGCTTAAAAATCAACGAAAGACATTTTTGACCCTCACCTTGCAATTTTGCTCAGCATTTCAAGAATTGGTAAAAGCGCCCTCGACCCTCTTTCCACAACCATGATCCTCCCCGGCAAAACCGCCCTAGCCAAAAACATCCTCTCCCACGGCATCGTTAACCGCGCCACCCAAGTCCAGCCCTGCGGCATCGACCTCACCCTTAAGCGTGTCCTCACCTTTACGTCCTCCGGCAGCGTCGACTTTGACAACAGCCAGCGGAAACTCGCCGACACCACCATCATCCCCTTCCAGCCATCTCCTGCTCTCACAACCACCACCACCACCGCCGCCACAGCGTCCGATGCAAGTGTCACTGACACAAGTATCCCAGAGACCAGGGAGCCAGGCTTCATCGACCTCCCAGCAGGCGCCTACCTCGTCGAATTCAACGAAAAGCTCGGCATGCCCCTCGACGCCATGGGCGAGCTATACGTGCGCAGTTCACTATTCCGCTCCGGCGCACTGCTAAGCGGCGGCGTAATGGACAGTGGATACCACGGAGCGTTAGGCGCGCTCTTGCAGGTGATAAATCCATACGGGCTGAGATTGTGGCGCGATGCCCGGCTGGGGCAGATGGTGGTGCATGAGATGGCGGAGAAGACGGATGGGTATCAGGGGATGTATCAGGGGAAGGTGGAGATGTAAACAAACAGGTGTATAAATAGAGCAAGAGAGTAGCTGGATTTGTTGACTAACTGTGACTGTGGGAAGTTAGCTTTGCTTACCTTTGAATCGTGGATAATCACTCAGATATGAGCAGAAGTTGGGAGGAAGATAGAGAAAATTTCAATTGTAAACACCGATGCCCGATATGCCCAGCCGTGTCTTTAACCGACTAGAGTATAACGCCAATCCCATGCAAGTGTAGATCAAATATGATCTCAATGAATGAATAGAGATCTGTAGAAATCATTAGGTAGGCCGTCTTTTCTTTGGTTTTCAAAAACGTCGATCGGACCCATGCCTTCCGTTCTAATCAAAATGCGGTTCTTTTGTCGTCTAAGATTTTGTTCTAGTGTAGTTCCTAGTTGTGTTGGAACAATGTCGAAATGCTCTCCCCATGATGAACGCGACGAATAGCCTGTATAATAAATTAGTACGATTGAAAGTAGTTGCCAATTGCTGACTTTACCTCTGCAAAGACGTTGCCAACTGGCAAGATATCCAATTTGTCGCCGAGCAATACTTTGTGCTCTGATTGGTCGATAGAATCTGTGACGACCATCTTATCAATGCCGCTGGACTTGATCCGCTCTATTGCCTCGCCAGACAATATGCCGTGAGTAACTAGTGCATAGACTTTTGTCGCACCCTCTCGCTTTAGCAAATTGGCTGCTCGTGTGACGGTAGTGCATGTGTCGGCCATGTCATCGATAAGAATGACAGTTTTGTTGATGACATCTCCCACAAGCATCATGCTGGCAGTTTGCCGCTCAGAGAATTGAGTAGGTCGTCGTTCCTGATCCAATTAGTCCAATTTACCTCTTGTGGCTGCAGTAAATTACCTTGTGGATGAGAGCGAACGGCATACCCAGCGAATCCGCAATAGCAGTTGCTCGTTTGGCTCCACCAGCGTCAGGGCTAACAATGACAGCTTGTCGATAGTTGGGCACAGAGTGTTCAATGTATTTTCGCAGAAGCTGACGTCCATAAAGATTGTCCACGGGTATGTCGAAGAATCCTTGATATTGGGCGTCGTGAAGATCCATGGTAATGATGTGATCAGCACCAGCAGCGGTTAAGAGATCCGATACTAGCTTTCCAGATTGCGCTACCCACGGCCGATATCCACGTTGTGGTTCAAAGACTGGGAGTTGGTTCTTTGCCATTTCAGAGCTCGATTTCTCATTCTCAGCGAAATGTGCCGTCTTCGCATGTCCATTGGTGAGGCCATTGGTTCCATTTGTGCCGTTGGTCCCGTTGATTCCATTGGTAAGTTGTAGCTTGCTCACTTGTTGTGGGAGGCTGTCGCCATTGCCAAGTTGCTTTTCGTCATGAGGACCAACATGCGGTGTTTGAGGTCGGCTGTCGAATGTATAGAAGCCGCCTTTTTGAGATGCGCCGCCACGAACCAAAGGTGCGCCAGGTTTGTTGTAGGGAACTTCGCTCTGTCTCGAGTATGGAAACATAGGTAGAACAGCGGTGATTCTTGACGCAGATGCTATCTTGCAAGCCGATATGGTAATGAGAAGTTCCATCAGGTGATCATTGACTTTTCCACCGCCAGACTGGACAATGAATACATCCTTTCCGCGAACAGATTCCCGAATCTCGACGCGAGTTTCGCCAACAGCAAACTTGCCTAGTAGAGCTTTGGCCGGAGGAATGCCTAGAGCTGAGCAGATGGATTCAGTGAGCTCGGGATGAGAGCTGCCGCCAAGGACAACAATGTTGCGAACCATGGTGACGATGCGTAGCCTTGCTCGAAAAAGATTTTTGTGGGGAATTAATTAGTGGTAGAGAAGGCTGACGGAGGAGACCGCTGAGCAGCTCTTGGCTAAATGGACGCGGGACAAGTCGCGTGAGGGTCAAACGATAAGTGTTATGACGGAATCAGTGACTGCGGGGTCAAAGCGGCCTGTGAAAGATGGATGTTAGGTGATGTCTTTGTCGCAGATGGACAAGTAAGCATACTCGAGAGGAGTCAGAGTCATGTTGAAAGATAATAGAGTAGAGAGAGATCCAACAAAGCGTGGAGAAGTGACTGATGTCCAGGAGGGAGGGATGAGCTAAGTGAAGATTTTCGGTCTTAGGTTGATCCGCCACTGATCAGTGGTCCCCTGCACCTCGGCCAACCAGAAGTCTAGAATTGCGCAATACCGTCCTTGATAAAATGTTAGTCACGATTTTTGGTCTAGAATTCAACCATAGCCGACAACGCCTTGTAGAGAATAAAACAATGAAGCAGAAAATTCCAAAGCTTCATCCGGTGATGGGCTGCTTCTTGAGAGACATCCAACACCTGCCAGGAGCTTGATCTACCTCACAGATTAGCAGTTCGTAGTAGTAGCTATCGCAGCCTCAAGAAAATCATCCCAGGTTTCGCTAACGCAAAACGTGGGTCATTATCGATTATTGAAGAGGAGCTGTAAGCTTTGGCATTCAAAGAAATCTATCATAGCTGGGCTGCAAACAAGGAAAACCCCTTTTTCAGGTATATCCACAGTTCTAACCACTGATGAGCCTCAAACTTTCGTTGCACGGGTATTCGCCGCAAATTCCTTTGAACGCCATTCGTACTGGTCCTCCTGATATTAGTTGTTTGCGGCTGCTGGTCCTTCGATTTCAAAATACACTAATGTAGTTGCCTATTCTATCCTTCTGTTGTTGTGCAATGCATTCCGCAATCCAGGTGATGTTGCGAATTTCCTGGAATTGAAAGTTAGCACATAAGCTGTAATAACACGTTCGACGTACCTGTTCCCGTAGCTTAACCCATGCATACACTACGGAATGTGTAAATTGCCTTGTAAAGGCAAGCTTCGAAATCTCCATCTCTTTCTGATAGAACAGGTCTTCCAAACTCTTGGTATCATCTCCTCCTCCTCCGGCCATGTTGCCGACGCCACCACCTTGCGATAGACCTGCTTGATCAAAGAATGTCTTGTAATCTGCGATCATGTCGACAGCGATCCTCACACCTTCGAGATCCTCGGCACGGGAGAGCATTAGAGTTCCTTCTGGGTAAAGCTTGCCAAAGCTGGGATAGAGTTTCCTACGCTCTTGCTTGGATAGCTCGGTGCCAAAGGAGTTGAGGGTAATGTTGATGCTTCTTCGGTCTGCTTCAAACTCGAGAACCTCGGTCATGACTTCGGCAGTTGGGGTTCCGCTGATATCTGGATGTGTGTTGACCCAATTGTGGAAATCCTCTAGATAATTCTTGTACAGCATGTTTCGAATTATTTCGATATTGAGCTCGTCCAAATCTTGGTGACTTAAAGAGCCCTTGAAGTATGCAGCAAGAGGGGTTTCGACGAGTACTGAGTTGTAAAGCTCCTCAATGTTGGTAGCCACGCACAACACAGGCATAGTCTCAAACCAGCCTAGTGGATGGCAGCGATCTAACAATTCCCTGGTGTCTCGTTCATGAAGGGTTCCAGTAATGAGCAGAGCCACATTATCAATCATATAGCCGTAAGTGAGATACTCCATGAACTTGGAAAGCGATCCAACGGCATTGGCTTGAAGATAGCGGAATTCGGCAACTAGTTTTTCAGTTGCCTTATCAGCGAGGGACGACGTTGACGGGTTGGGAGGAAGGGAGGCGAGGAAATCCCCGTAAGCAGGGCCGAGTTGAAGCTTTACATCTTTAATGCGGTTAACAAAAATCTTCTTTATACATCAAAGAGAAAGCAGACCATCTATCGTCTCGCATTGGGTAAGATTGTTGTAATTTTGAGAGGTGAGCAAGCTGTTTCGGTAGCCCCGTACAATGCCCTCGAGATAGCTATTTGCTGTTAGTTATTATCACTGAACTAACGGTTACCAGAGACTCACCCAAAGTTGACATTATAGAACATGCCCTCCATGACGGCGATTGCTGAGTTGATGCTGGTAGATGACGGTCTTTCGCAAAGACGAGTTTGATGGAGGCAAAGTAGAGACCTTGGTTCTAGTTTGCTGTTTTGGGCTCAGCTGCAATACTACTGCATGCTTACGACTTATCAACAATCTTATTCGTAAAGGCTACCGGGAGAGTGTACTGCCGATAGATGATCGCGACCTAAAGTTCAAGAGCTGAGGTTGGAGAGCAGCGGCTTGGCGGGCAGCGGAGTACAGGCGGAAGGAGCTTTGACGCTTCCGTGCAGCCGCAGGCAATTGCCCCTTTTGCTTGGCAGAACATTCTCGGACCTTGCTCTCGAAATTTTTTATCACCAGACTTTCTAGACTCGCTTTCTCTTCATCCAAACCATCCATCAATCCCTTCCCATCCAGCTCCATTCCTTCTCCCTTTCCTTCCTTCATCATCTAATTGTTCTTGTTGCTCCTCATATCTCAAAATGTTGTCGTCAAGGCTAGCGAGAAACGTAAGCTCCTTTCTACTGATCATACATTCGTCGCATGCTCATTGAAACAGCTTCTTCCTCGCGCGACCTCTGTTGTCCGCGCTCCCGTCTTCAAATCTCCACTGGGCTCATCATGGGCGCGCAAGTACTCAGATGAGAAGATTAAAGGCCCAGTTATCGGTATCGATCTGGGAACAACAAACTCGGCCGTCGCGGTTATGGACGGAAAAGCTCCCCGTATAATAGAAAACGCCGAAGGTATACTTTGAATTCTTTTATCATCTATATCATGCTAATCAGTGTACAGGCACACGAACGACTCCATCAGTCGTCGGTTTTACCAAGGATGGCGAACGTCTAGTTGGTATCGCTGCTAAACGACAAGCTGTCGTGAACCCAGAAAACACCCTCTTCGCCACCAAACGTCTTATCGGCCGCAAGTTCACTGATGCTGAGGTCCAACGTGATATCCAACAAGTTCCATACAAGATTGTTCAGCACAGCAATGGCGATGCGTGGGTTGAAGCGCAAGGCCAAAAATGTATGTTCCGATCAGCTGATACACAAGATCTATAATGCTAACTTACTTCCCAGATTCCCCGGCCCAAATTGGTGGCTTCGTTCTCGGAAAGATGAAGGAAACCGCCGAGGCCTATCTTGGAAAGGGTATCAAGAACGCTGTCGTTACCGTCCCTGCCTACTTCAACGATTCACAACGTCAAGCTACCAAGGATGCTGGTCAGATCTCCGGTCTCAATGTTCTCCGTGTGATCAACGAGCCAACTGCTGCTGCTCTCGCCTATGGCTTAGAGAAGGAAGCTGACCGCATTGTCGCTGTATACGATCTCGGTGGTGGTACATTTGATATCTCCATCCTTGAGCTCCAGAGCGGTGTGTTCGAGGTCAAGTCTACCAATGGTGACACTCATCTTGGTGGTGAGGACTTTGATATCACACTCGTTCGCCACCTGCTCGATGCATTCAAGAAAGAGTCTGGTATCGATCTATCCAAAGACCGCATGGCTATCCAGCGAATCCGCGAAGCAGCGGAGAAGGCCAAGATCGAACTCTCATCCGCAACTCAAACCGATATCAACCTTCCTTTCATTACCGCTGACGCCAGCGGCCCCAAGCACATCAACAGCAAACTCAGTCGATCTCAATTCGAGAATCTCGTGAACCCTCTCATTCAAAAGACTATCGACCCTGTTCGCAAGGCGCTCAAGGACGCCAGTCTACAAGCGAAGGACATCCAAGAAGTCATTCTTGTCGGTGGTATGACCCGTATGCCAAAGGTCGCCGAATCCGTCAAGGGTATCTTCGGCCGTGACCCAGCTAAGTCGGTTAACCCTGATGAGGCTGTCGCTATGGGTGCTGCTATCCAAGGTGGTGTTCTTGCTGGCAACGTTACCGATATTCTCCTCCTCGATGTCACCCCTCTCTCCCTCGGTATCGAGACACTAGGCGGTGTTTTCACCCGTCTGATCAACCGCAACACCACTATCCCAACCAAGAAGTCGCAGACTTTCTCCACTGCTGCGGATTTCCAGAGCGCTGTTGAGATCAAGGTATTCCAGGGTGAGCGTGAGCTTGTCCGGGACAACAAGCTTCTTGGAAACTTCCAACTTGTTGGAATCCCACCAGCACATCGGGGTGTGCCTCAGATTGAGGTCACGTTCGACATTGATGCTGACAGCATTGTCCACGTTCACGCCAAGGACAAGTCCACAAACAAGGATCAATCCATCACTATTGCATCTGGATCTGGTCTATCAGACAACGAGATCGACTCCATGGTAAAGGATGCCGAGCTCTATGCTGAGGCAGACAAAGAGCGCAAGGATGCGATCGAAACTGCCAACCGCGCTGAGAGCGTTCTTAATGATACCGATAAGGCTCTCAAGGAGCATGAGGAGAAGCTTGACAAGACTGAAGTCGAGAAGATCCGTGAGAACATCACTACTCTGCGTGAAGTGGTAGCCAAGAGCCAAGCTGGCGAGGGTGTCACAGCCGCCGAGCTCAAGGAGAAGGTTGATGAGCTTCAAAATGCCTCCCTCAACCTCTTCGATCAGATGTACAAGTCCCGCACGTCAGACAACCAATCGCAGGGTGAGCAACCGCAACAACCTGGCGAGCAATCCTCCAACGAGGAGAAGAAGCCATGAAGGCAACATTGAAAATGTTTGAAACAAGTTTTATTAATATTCTTCTCTCGATTCCCCAACGGCACATTTCGACGTCTGTACCTCTATACCTTTCTAACTCTTGTACATGTATATATTTAGCGGGCTTCACACTCTTCTCCTCTTGTATTTTGTAGAAGGGTGAATCGGAAGCAGTCGTACAAGAGGAAAGGACAGCTAGCAGAGACACGATAAAAGGCTCTTGGATGGTTCCGATCTTGTTTACCAGCGTGTGTTCAAAAGGCGAAAGGATTGAAGAAGCATAGACTGGGACCTTGGCAAAATCGCGGATTGCATGGCGTTCTTTCTGTATCATATTTTGTATGTTCAACTCGAAGAGTAATGCAAAATTCTCCTCTCTACTTTACATCAAAACTTTTTGCTCCAATAGACCTGTGAATGTGGTGCATACCAATCTGGTCTTCATGACGACAGCAAACTGGTGGAAGCAATGGAAACAATGACAGTAGAGTAGCATTTCATATCACAGAGTAGCTGGTACTAGTCCATTGTCCGCCATTACGCTTTCTTATCGGGCTTCTTGAATGATAGAATGACCGCGTATTATTGCCTAGGGCGGGATATTTAATAAGTATTTTGTTTTATAAAAGGCCATTAATTTTGCCTGCGGGTAATATTGGCCTATCAAAGAATAGTGCCAAGACCCACGGATGAGTTGTCTCGCTAAGTCTCGACCAAGTCAATCACCACCAACAACCTCTCTTCCCAACAAGTCTCACCAAAAACAGTCTCCAATTACGCCCGCATATTCTCTGTTATACTGGCAAAGCACCGCCTTTGTTTCTCAAGCTTGACACCCCTTCTTCTCTTCTGTCCGTCCACTCAAAACCTGACAGCAACGCCATCAGCCGTGTCTTTCAGGCTCCCAATTTCCAACCGCCAGTTTGAGCCAACCACTCTCGAATCTACCCATTTGCCTTGCCCTGGATCATTCTTCGCTATCCAGACTGGTCCCTACTTTTTTAAATACGCTCCGTCCCAGCTTTGAGAGTCCGTTCTTGGCTCCGCCTACCATCCGTCCAGCCGGCGCTTCCTCGTTCACGTCAATTGCAACTGAGTTACGCCTGTTCCGCCAGGAATACCACGCGTCAACCTTCAAACCATTTTGATATCCACCGGTCAAAATGTCCTCTACGAATACTGATCATGACGCAAAGGAGGTCACCAGCGCTGCACAAGCTCAAGTGACCGAGCCAACCACTCCTCCCACCAACGACAATGAGCATCGCGAAAGCCCAGTGCGCGAAAAACTAGAACAGACAACCATCGATGCTAATAGCAAACCCAACGATCCCTCCAACGATCCCTCCAGCGCGACCAAATCCGAAGACGCCATGAGCACCACAGAAAGCTCAGGCTCTGGCAGCCTGCGTGGAAAGCGAAGTCGTGACGAAGTTGACCAGGATGCTGAGGATGGCGATCAGACCGACCCAAAACGCCATGGACGCAAACGATCGCGAGATGGCAGTTCTAAAAGTCCTGAACTTGTTCCTTCTGTAGATGCCGCTAATACCGATACCATCATGAATGGTTCTGCCTCCGCCAATGCGACAACGACTCCTCCCCGCGCCCAACCCTCTTCCAATACTGCTGAAGGCGATGTACCCATGACGAGCCCTAAAGGAAAGCGAAGTAGAGATCAATATCTCAAGGAGGACAACATTCCATCCCTCAGCAATGAACTCCATTCTGCTTCTAGCGATAAGCCCAAGGAGAAACTTAGTGATGAGCGTGGCGCGAAGCGTCCACGAGATGGTGGCGAGAGTAACGACGTAGAAGCACCAAATCTTGAGGAGCAAGTCCCTGAGGCTGCCACTATAGTCTCCAAGGTATGTGATTTCCCTCCATGGTTTTTGGCTTACGCTAATGTAAATTCAGCTTGCAGGACCTGGTGGCTTCAGCAATACCTCTGCAATCTCACCCTTCGCGGCCTTGAGCGGCAGTAAATTCCCCGCCCCCAAAGACACAACAACGTCACAAAGTGCTTTCGAAAGCTCCAGCTTCAGCAAACTTGCGAATGCAAAGACTTCTGGCTTTGCTGCTCTCGGTAGCACTTCTGGAAGCGCCAGTCCTTTTGGTGCAATCTCAGGAGCAAAATCACCACCTTCAATTATTGGACTAGCTAAGACAGAGTCTGCTTTCGGAGGTGCTGCAAGCACAACGTCTGGATTCTCTGCTCTAGCGGCTAAACCAGGTTCTGGATTTGGCGGCCTGGCAGCTTCTTCTGCTAGCCCGTTCGGCTCCGCACTATCTGGCAGACCTGGTCTATCGGCCTTTGGGAGCAGCAGCACTGGTTTTGCGCTCAATCCCCCGACTACTGGATTAGGTAGCAAACCTACTCGAACATTCGGAGCTCCCGTTTCAGATGAGGAGGAGGATGGTGATGCATCCGAGACTGATGACGATAAGAACGTTGAGGCTGAGGGCAACAACGAAGGTCCTCAATTTGGCGGCAGTAGCGAGACTAAAGACGCACGCTTTGTGCAAAAAGAAGTAGAGACTGGAGAGGAAAACGAGACGACCATGTTCGCCAATCGGGGAACGCTCTTCTTATTTGATGGAGCTTGGAAAGAATGTGGCCGCGGTGTTTTCAAACTAAATATTTCCAATGAGCAAGAGTATGAAGAACCGTCCGAATCATCTGGTTCCGATTCTCAAAATGAAGAGCAAGCCGACGAAGAAGCCGATACGACGCCTGCCACTGATGCTCAAGATGATGCGGCCGCCGCCAAGGACAGCAAACCTACCGCCAAGACCAGCAAGAAGCGCCGCGCTGATGATGAAGATACCGCACAGGCAACGCCAAAGCGAAAGAGACGTACCGCTCGATTGATCATGCGTCAAGAAGGCACAAACCGCCTAGTCCTCAATGGACCTTTCACCAAGGACTCCCCGTTCGGGAACAAAGAAGGAAAACGACCCGAAGGAGTGAACACGCTATTCTTCCGCGGCCATATACCAAATTCCGATAAATCGCAGACAATGCTGCTTAGAGTAAGCCTCCATCGGACGCTCACTCAAGTTTCTTGCTAACGTAATCTCTAGATGAAGGCAGACAAAGTAGAAGAGGCCTGGAAATGTGCAGAGGAAATCCGCTCTGCACTATAATGGCCCGTCTAAAAGGATAAAGCCACGCACCTTAGAGGAACGATGAACAAGATTTATGACATTGCCTGCTCATCTCTCTGCGTTGAGAACGATGCGATATATATGCAAGGTGTTCCAAAATACAACTCATGACCAAAAGGACAAACCAAAAAACTAGATTTCCGTTTTGTATAGACGGACCGATGGCTAGATCGGCGGTTGGTGAGCCATGATTGTGTGTTCAAATTAGCATTGGGTACACTTGTTGTGCTCTCAGAGGTTTTCTTCATTGTCGGTATATTATACCCAGCATTACTAGACTAATGCACATGTTTTTCAAGCCCCTTCTTACAGTATTACGTGGTTTTGGTGTCCCAGGTTGTGCGGTTGATGATACAGCATTGCATAGTCACTGACTGATTTATGGTGGCAGCAGAAATCTTAGACACTTGAACGCCCGTACATTATCCTGAATAGGCAAGTACTGAAGTAGGACGACTCGGACGACTACAGCTTCCACGTTTGCACGGCAACTTGCATGAGCAGCAAGGCTCAATAGAACTGGAATCTCAGACAATGACAACAATCTAACACTGCAATGCTCATTTGCCATCCCATTGCTTTCCCATGAATATCGTTTTAGTCATTTTCTTGAGCAATTCTCGCAATTATTGAGAATATCATCTTATTCGTCCTTTTATATGATTTCAAGCTGGAAAAGCCATCCATGGCAGAAGCAACCAAAATATCAGATAGTCAATCTTGGGAAGAGTGGCATCAGAAAGAGCTCCCGGGTACCTTCAAGCAATTATTTCCTCCAAGTGGGAAGCGAGCTACAGATTTAGTATGTCGACACGTCCTCCCACGCTTTGTCTTTCAAGTCTGTTGACCCACCGCTCTGTTAGAAACCAGTATTCAGTATACTGGAGTATGTCCATCCGCGCTTAAAGTACAAATTTAGCCAAAATGCTTTTGCCCGGTTCGTCGTTCATGTTCTGTAGCTTGTCAAAGCAACATTTGACTAACATTTGAGTCTAGCTTGCGTTTACGACCACCGTTTGCCTCCGAGTATGCATGTGTCGTCAAAATACACAATATCGTCAAGACTGAAGGGGCCATAGATTCAGAAACTGCTTGGTCTCTCGTCATCACAAAGTACTCGTTCCTTCACTCGAGGTACCCGTTTCGCTCTATGGAGCAAAAAGACTCGAAGATCAAGCTTCAAGAGCTAGTATTGCATTTCGATCGGGCAGATGTAATGGGCTCAGTTAATGATGCGGAGACAATTTGCTTCGCTGATATCGTTGGTGTTGGGGGGTTGAGCGAAAAGCTCACTGAGCGTGGTGTTGAGCATGTTGTGCAGGTTCCAGGTTTGTTTTTTCGTCCGACTACAAGTATATTGATTGCTGATTTGGTCGGCCAGACTCAGATGACACTTACTTTTGCCGCTTCGCTGTGCAGTATGCGAATCAGGATGAGGTTGCTTGCTATCTACCGCTCAAGTCGAGCCTTCTATCTAAGCAAGCTGGAACAAAACGGCACAAGTTTCCGAGTCCCACGAAAACCGCTATTATGGACTTGTCGCCGAGAGTTCTGGGTCTAGCTGAAGGATTCGCTCAAGCTGGTCATCAGATTCACTCTGCCGTAGGTTTCGATCCATCCCAACATATGACATGGATGTGTCGCCATGGCCGTAACAGCTCCACTCAGGTATTCGACGGACACACTCGAGAAGTTCTGGAAGATATTGCCACAGGCCAATTTGGCTCTGTACCTTCCCGCACAGAAGGACATTTCCTGACGGCTGTGATTGCCGGCGAAAACACTACCTATCGCATCCAGAAGAACAGTCCACTACCCTCAGTGGAGCGCTTCTGCCGTCCACTTGAAAAGATCGAGTCTGTTCTCGCCACGAGCCTTGGCCCCGACTTCATAGTATTACTCATCTCGCCAGCAGTTCTGCGGTCTAAAGCAGCCGATAAGTTCGCGGCCACTCTTCTTAGACTGCTGGACCTACGCTACTCGGTGCATATGAGACTGGCCCATTTGCCAGATCATGGGATTCCGCAAGCTCGTAAAATCTTGCTTTTGGTAGCGTCGGCCCTGCCAGGTCCATTGCCATGGCATATCGATTGGCCATCTACTACTCAGCAGCGAAAGGAAATCACAGTGGAACAAGTACTTGACGGCCTACCTCGCTCGAATACTCGAACTAGTCTTTCGCCAAATAGCATCACAGGCTTTGCATGTCCGATCGCGAGCCAGGAACTAGGAAGCAAGCCGAGTATATCGCAGCAGGTGCTATATAACCACCAACTGGGCCATTCGATATCGAAGGCACAGCCGATAGACCTGAACAGTAAAGCTGTAGGCTTGTCGTGCGACACTTCTTATCATCATCCTCGTAAGTTGTGCTTTCCTTTTCTGGATGATTTGTAATGAAGACTAACGAATGTTCTTTGGTCAATGTAGTTCGGGGAGATGCACTGACTGTTCGCGAACTGGCTCGGCTTCAGGGACTTGAGGATAACTTGGTTTTCTATCATTCACTGTCGTCACAATACATTGATGTGAACAACGCAATCCCGCCTATTCTTACTAGAAGAATTGGCCATGTACTCCTGCAGTTCATTCATGATCATCGAATTATTGAACGACAGAAAGCTATAGAGGATGAGAAGAACCGCAGGCAGGCTGAAAGAATGGATCTTGACTGATACTGAACAAGCTAGCAGCATACTGGTTGAGAGATAGATTACTTTGATCTGCAGACAAACCATAGAATAGATCAGGGAAATTCGAGCCATTAAGACTTTGCGATTGCTGTGTTCTAAGGCAACGTAGGTCGTCGATTCGGTCCATAGTGCCAGTCCACTCTCGCCAGATCGGAACGAACTTTGTAATGCTGCTCAGCATGCTCTGCGATATTCATGTCCAGATCCACCAGTATCATTCCCGGAAGCGAGCTACCAAATTTGGCCAGAGGACCAATGAATGGAACTGTAACCTGACTGAGCCCAATCATAGAGTCACCAGCTGGCGCACCTGCATTGACGAAAATGATGGCTACAAGTTTAGTCGCGCATCTCAAGTAGGAAATAACCACTCACAACAGGTGTTCTCAAAGGCTCTAGCTACGAGAGTAGATTCGATGAAGAGGGCTTCAGCATTAGGATTGTAGGCGGCACCTTGCTCAGAGCAATCATGCAAGCCCCAGAAGGTAGGAATGATAATGAGCTTGGCTCCTTGAGTTACGAGGTCTCTAAAAGCTTCTGGAAAGGCAAGGTCCCAGCATATCAACAGACCTACTTTACCCCAGGGCGTGTCAAAAGCTTCATGATCTTGCGTTCCTGGTACTAAATGATCTCTCTCCGGATGCCTGATTATGTAAGAGCCTTGTATGCTCTGACGACTTGTTGATTCTTACCATAGATTCTTCTTTCGATAACTGCCTAAGACCTCGCCAGACTTACCGATGAAGTATGCAATGTTGAGCAGCACATCAGAGCCATCGTCGTTCTGCACTCGCGAAATCATAGTACCTGGGACGATGCAGATTTTGAGCTCTCGCGCCAAGTCTTGATACTTTTTGAGATAAGTCTCCCATTCATCGGCCAGCTTGAAGTAAGCTGGATCATCTGGCACCCAGCCTGTGAGATGATACTCCGGCAGTACAGCTAGCTCGGCATTCTGAGCAGCGGCCGACCTGATGTACGATTCAGACTGAGAGAAGTTCTTCTCCATCTGCATTGGTTCAGCATGGAGCTGAATCACTGCCACCTTGAGTATGGATGCCATCTTCGAAGGACCGAGTTTTGTTTCAAGAACCAGACGTGATGATGTAGAAATATAGTCGACGATCAACTAGCTGTGTTTAGTGGTCCGATGTTGAATTAGTTGCATGTTGGATTGTCTGCAGGAACTCGTTATGATGTTGTAGTCCATTGCAAATAATCCGCGTTCCTACTCACGGCACTGTTAAAATGGGCCGCGCCAATCTTGAGCCCCACTCCAGATTGACTCTTGCCCACACATTTTCGGCCCACTCTGCCTTCATCGCAATTCGCAAACCACCAAATATATCCCACCCACTCCTACACCAACCCACATTTCCCGTCGCCTTTAATCTCTGATGGCTGCTTGATTGCGCTACCCATACACCATTAGAAAGCTGCTAGCATATCCCAAAAATGAGTCTCCAAGCAATCCCCGGATATCAGCAGAACGGCGCTGCTCGAGCGGTTGCAGAAGATTCCGATGCGGATGAGGACGTTCTGGCCGACGACTACCGCGAAGCCGTACAATACGAACAAGACGATCAGAATGATCTTCATCGCGCTCCATCAGGAGGCCCACAGGCCATACAGGATTTATCCGCTCAACTAGCTGCAGCTGCAGCGCCTCTAGAATTCCAAGCCACACTGGAGACAAGATTCGCGAGCTACGATGCTTTCTGTGGCATGTTCCACCAGCTTCTCAATTCTGCACAACCACTGGACATCGAGGCACCATCTGTGAGTTGATGTTTGCATTGTTTGGATTCTTGCGCTAATAATTGTGACCAGTACTACTGGGCCTGGGATGTCATCGACGAGTTCATTTACCAGTTCAACAGCTTTTGTAGCTATCGTCAACGCGTCGCCCTTAAGAATGACAACGAGGAGGAGATTTCGCTACTCAAGGATAATCCACAAGTCTGGGGTTGTTACAGTGTTCTAAACGTCCTATACTCTCTCATTCAGCGGTCACAAATCAGCGAACAACTTCAAGCCATGAAGCACAACGAGGATCCAGTCAAATATGCTGGAGAATATGGCAGTCGGCCGCTATATCGCATGTTGGGTTACTTCTCAATTATTGGTCTTCTTAGAGTACACTGCCTGTTGGGCGACTTTAGCCTTGCCCTCAAGACTTTGGACGATATCGAGTTGAACAAAAAGGCCATGTTCGCCCGTGTCATGGCTGCTCATTTCACGACATATTATTATGTCGGATTCTCATATATGATGATGCGAAGATACTCGGACGCCATTAGAATGTTCAGTCATATCCTGATCTATGTCTCACGGACGAAAAACTTCCAAAAGAGCTCACAATATGACTCGATAGCGAAGAAGAATGATCAAATGTATGCGCTCATCGCCATCTGCGTTGCTTTCCAGCCAACTAGACTTGACGATACCATTCACACCGCGCTTCGTGAGAAGTATGGAGAGCAGTTCAATCGAATGCAACGAGGTGGACCCGATTCACTTCCAATCTTCAAGGAGCTCTTCAAACAGGCGTGCCCTAAGTTCATATCGCCGACTGCTCCAGATTTCGACAATCCGGAACTCAACCTTGACCCCGTCGAGCATCATTTGGCCATCTTCATGGATGAGGTCAAGAATAACATGTGGTCCCCCACTGTTAAGAGTTATCTCAAGCTCTATACTACCATGGACCTGAAGAAGCTTGCCGGTTTCTTGGATGTGGAGCCAGAACAGCTGAGACACTGGTTGGTTGTCAACAAACAACGAAGTAGACAAATACGATGGACGGAACGTGGTCTTCTCGATGGGGAAGTAGTCAATAGTAGTGATCTTGACTATGCCTTAGAAGGGGTAAGTCTCATTCTTCATACCATATTCAGGCTACAATGCTCCACAATACCGATGCTAACTTATTCAGGATCTTATCCATGTTTCTGAAGCTAAAGTGGGCCGGCGACTGGTGGATTGGTACCTGCGTAATCTTGCTAGAACTTATTAGCGAGTTCAGGAGGAGTAGTCTTTCTTTGCATGTAGCAGTATCAACGACATAGACCTTAAAAGTCCATCTGGCATTGGGGGTTCACATGATGGAATGAGCTTAGGGGATATCAACCCCTTCCCAATGTAAAAACTTAGGTTTAGCCTAAAAGAGTATTTATGAAATAAATGCGTCTTGACTCCAATATCTGTATATGTTTTTCCCTTAGCACATAAAAACCATAGAAGCTGAAAGTACGGCCTGTCCGTGCTTCCTTCCTGCATTCAATCACTCCACCTCGTTTCTCACGGCTTGTCTGAGCCCGCATTCCCAACAACCTCCCTCCAAACCCGCCATGATCGCAACAACCTCATCCAAATCACAAAGCAATCAACCAGAGCTTCACAGCCTACACCAAAATGCCTCTCGAACCCACACCTGAGCCTGGCTCCATGCCACCACCAGCAACAACCACCCACACCTCGAGCCGCCGAAGCTCATACCAACCATTCCCACCCATCAGTCCCGGTGTCCCACCAACAGAGAACAACATGCCGCACCGTCTCCCGCGTGCTCTCACCGCCGCCGAACTCCACTCAGAGCTCGAGCAAGAGCAGGAAGCTATGGTAAGCCCAATCCACACCCCTCTCCCAACTCCATGTCTAACATATTATCCCAAAGGTCAACCGGCTCACGCGCGAACTCTCCGCTCTACGCGCGCACTCTGCTTCCGTCGCAAGTACTACTTCCTCAACCTCCAACGCGCCTCCCTTCCTTCTGGACCCCGCAGACGCAAGCAGCCACATACAGCCTCTCCCTCTAGCAACTGGCCCGACACATCCATCAGGGTCACGACGCAATAGGAGCACGTCGAACGCTTCGTCGACTTTTATGCCACATGCTGGGCGGTCGGCAAGTACGTCGTTGTCGGTGAGTGCGGTGCCGGCGACGCCACGGATAGAAGACTTGGCGCTGCAAAGACAGGAGATGGAGGAGGCGAAGATGGAGAATGAACGGTTGAAGAAGAAGATTATTGAACTGGAGGCGCAGTTGAAGGAAAACAAAGCCAAGGAGGGAAGCACGGATACTTGAGATGTTGAGATGGCGGCTTTGATTCTTTCGTCTTGTCTTTCACTTGTGTTATGGGCGTTGGCGTTTGACGGCGCGATGGAAAACATGTCACAGTGCGATGGCATGATGGGATTTCTTTGGGATAGTAGTGTTTGTCATATTCATTAATGCCGGAACCGTTAGCTTTGGGTTAACCGGGTAGCAGTCGATAGATATGCTATGAAGTCTCTTCTTTCCAAGAAATGCCGTCTTTAAGGCAAGGTGTGGACACTAGTCGCCCTCTCTATGGCAGCTATCAAACACTCTGAGCATTGGAACTGCTGGGCACAAATATCGCCTGGTCTGTAGCGGGGAAGTCACGATGCCGATATGAGCGATGAAATGTCAACATGGCCTATGTGATATGAATCTTCTTGCGCCAGGTGATTTCATGGACTCGACCCTTCATCACGTTGCCGGTTTAATCTGCTCAAGAACCACCTGAACAATCTGACCGAATGCCGTGGTTTCGTCCTGAAAATCACCCCCTCTTGACATGGACGCGAAAGAAACCGAGTTTCCAACGTATGTTGGCAGTCCAGAGCGTTTTGCCAGTACCTTCGCCAGTCGTGTCGCGAAATCAATGGTTTCCAGCTGGGAAAATAATGCCGTGCTTACAGGCAGTGCAGAAGAGTCATTTCGCTATATCTGTTTAGCCACAATAGCCGGAATTGAAAGGCTTGAAAACATACGATGGGAATGGCGTAAACAAGGCTGCCTAATGAAGCTGTGGAGCCTGCTTCACCAGTTGTCGTGAGGAATAGGACGGTCGCATGGCTGTGCTGGGTGAGATGAATATGTACTTTGGTCTGGGATAGTTCTGAGAGAGGAAATGCGAGCTGCGATACGGACATTGTTGTTGGGAGTTTTAGTCGTTGTGGATACTAGTAGCAAAGTTGGTGTTGGATGCTACGCGTTGTTCATTTCGACCCCCACGAGTCAAAGTAAGTCGTGGACTGGAGTACACGAAGGAAATTATTTCCCACATAATCTGTAGTTTTGCCGAATGCTCTTTTCCCCATAGAACACGCAAAAATACAATACATATTGAAATACCTTGAAAAAAGTGAGATGTACTCTATGCTAAATTCACCAGCCTTACCGACATAAGTGTGAGTGGAGTCTGGGAGTGAATGAAAAAGATGCTCTATAAGTTCTTGACGACTAATTTGAAATTTTACTACTAGTAACGGTTCAGCTGAATATACTCTATGACTGCTTATTATCGTATAATTGTTAGGAAATAAGTTGTAGAAGGAGATTTTGATCCTGGTATCCTCATCTTGGGCCTGAATTGTTGAGAGAAAAATTTAACCACCACAACAATTTGAAATGCAAAACTTCACCATCATCAAAGCGGTCGATATCCGCAACAAATCATCAAACTTCCGTCAAAGTCATCATGAGAACGATACGACATCGCTGCATCGCATAAACCATTGGAATCATCGAAAACATCGATCTCGATTTCTAGCTCCAACGCGCACCTTCCCTTGAAGTTTCGAGTCCTACCAGTCCTGGAATCAGCCAAATATCTGAAAATCGTTGTTTTTCCAATTTCCTCAACTTGACCATCACCCTTTCATCCTCCCAGCGCATTTTCAAATTCCCATCGCCCCTGCTCGCCAAAGTGAAGCAAAAATTCTTCTTCGATGGCTGCTCAGCGCAGGTACAATTTGCGACCCCAGGCAACGCCTGCGGGCGATTCTACATTGGAAGGGGGTCTACGAGTCTTCATTGCCCCTTCAGACATGGCTCAAGAAGGGCTCATACAAGGCGATTACATCACGATACGGAGTGAACATTCGGAAAATGCTGGTGTAGCCATCGCTTGGAGGTAAATATTGCCCTCCTCTGATTGCATTTTACTTGAGTTTTCGATCACAAGTAGTGCGCTGGCGCCCATATGATGCGAAAGCTCACATGTAATGCTTTGGTTTATGTACTGTGATACTTACAATGGAGTGTGCTGGCTAGCATCGATCATATTGGTCCACAAGCACTGCGCTGGGCAACACAGCTTTATCTGCTTGAGTTGCGAGATTGTGCTAATATGGTCTAAAGATCAACGGACAATATCGGTTCTGGAAGCAAAACACCGAGTCTCAGGATATCGGACTGGCTGAGAACCTACTATTCGTTGGAGCTGAAAGATAAATGCTTCATAAAAAAATGGAATGGGACCCCCCGTGCAATATCAACCATCACCTTGAGCCAAGTGACTGGCCCTGATTCACATATCCCAGTTGCGAACTTGATACAGTTTGCTAGAAATTCTCTAGGTAGGTCGCGCCATTTTCCTTTGGAAGAAGCAAGGCTAAATGTGCTCGAAGAGGTTGTCGAAGGCATATATCCAACCGGAACGATCGAAGTTACTCCTCGTGTGGCTTCAAAGAAGATGAGAAAACAGCGGTTGCTAGTGCAAAGTATTGAACCAGCAGATCAAGACAAGGAAATTCAAACTCCCTACTTCTTTGACTGTAGCAGCCAAGTCATCATACATGATGTCGAATCCAATCTGGAAACATCCCCAGATAATCCCAGGGCCATTGATCTGAAACTCAACTTCGACGGATTGATCGGTCACGATGAGACTGTGGAATATCTCAAGACTGCGATTTCTGAAGGAATGCGTCCAGATCGCGGATCGGCATTTGGGGATCTCTCACCACCAATTCTGATTCATGGTCCATCCGGCACTGGAAAGTCGAATTTGCTAAGGAAACTATCAACAGCGTCCTGGCGTAAAGTCATTACCATTTCCAAAGCAAAAGTCAGCTCTGTTTCTTCAAAAACAGAATCCAGCATCGCCAAACTGTTCCTTGAGGCCATAGAGCATCAGCCATCATTGATAATCATGCCCAATCTTCATCAGCTCGTCGGAAAGGAAGAATCTGAAGATATAGTCAGTATACTCAGAGAACAGCTAGCCAACTTGGAGCAACATCGCGTACAAGTAGTAGGAACCACAGTCAACATGTTTGACATACATTCCGATTTGTTGTCCTACTTCGAGCGACAAATAGAATTATCCATTCCAAGCGCGACCATACGATTGCAACTACTTCAAGTTCACGTGGGCAATAGCTGCGATGAAGATATCTTGAAGCACGTTGCGCAACGGACCCATGCCTACGTGTCTAGAGATTTGAGGCGTTTATGCCGAGTAGCATTAGAATATTCCAGCGGGAAGTTGAAGGCCTCTCAACCAGACGTGAAAGTGCAGCCGGAAAATATGGCATTACTACTTGCCGACAAAAAACTGGGGCGGATAACCATGATGGACTTTGAGCATGCGCTCCAAAACGTGCGTCCTTCGGCAATGCATGGCGTACAAGTAGAAGTGCCCAACGTGTACTGGTCTGATATTGGCGGTTCTGAAGGTGCAAAGTCTGATTTCCGTCGAATGATGACATCTATCATTCCAGTAAGTAGATATTCTAGGAACCTACTTCTTTTGCTTACAATTCCCAGGATCCTGAATTGATCAAAGTTCTTCCAATTCGCCCATGCAAAGGAATCTTGCTACATGGACCTCCTGGCTGCTCGAAAACTCTCATGGCAAGAGCTTTTGCGACTGAATCTGGCTTCAATTTCTTATCTGTCAAAGGTCCAGAACTCATATCGAAGTATGTAGGTGATACTGAATACAACATTCGACAAATTTTCCAGAAGGCTCGCAGAGCAGCTCCAGCAGCTATTTTCTTCGACGAATTCGACTCCATGGCCCAGAGGGATACTGGTCACTCATCTCTCAGCCCAGTGACAGCGCTGCTAGCAGAGATGGACGGAGTGGAAACGTTTTCGAACGTCATTGTTATTGCAGCTACCAATAGACCAGAACTTATCGACGTAGCGTTGTTGCGTCCTGGTCGATTCGATAAACTAGTGTACGTTGGACGACCAAATGAGGATGCTCGAGTCGAAATCCTCAAAATCCATTCGAGAAAGCTTCCATTGGATGACTCGGTAGTACTCGAAAATTTTGCTAGGCAAACTGACGGATGGTCTGGAGCCGATCTGGCCCAGCTCTGCGATCTGGCTGTCGTTGCGTGCTATGAGGAGTGCCGTCTGGATAAGACCCAACAGCAGGTGGTTATGCGTCGACACTTTGAGGCTGCTTTGCCAAAGGTCACCCCGCAAGTTCAGATAGATAAACTCACAGATTCGAATGCGTGGGCTGCTAATGGAGTGCAACGAACAGCTTTGCCATAGGAACAAAGGAGAAATAGGCCACGAACTTCTGCATTCGATGGCATGATTATTGCACTCTTCGACTTTGGTGGATTTTATATGATACCAGGAATGAAACGAGCTGTTTTCTTGTGCCATGATTCCCATGCTCTCCCAAACGTATCGTGAAGCATTTTCTCCTCTTGCAAAACACGAGTACCCATGGCCACCACATATATCATATTCAAAGCTATCCATGCAGGACTTTTCAATGTTCCGCACATCTCCACAATCCAATCAGGTAGAAAGCAACCAATCCACCCATCTGGGTTCGCAAAAAGCGCAAAATTGGCCATGGTCACAAGGTAGTCTCCAACGTACGATGGATGCTGAACATATCGATAGATGCCTGAAGTAACGAGCCTCTTAGGCTTGGCCAGCTCAAATGTGAAGTCTGTCCCAAGATGACGAAAAGCTGAAATGCGAAACGGGCCCGCAGTAAGTATCACCAGCAAGGCAATGCAGGTATACGGCGTCCAAGCGAAGTACTGGGCGTTAAGGTTGGCTGGCTTCGGGCACAACAAGGAGGGACTTATTCGATCTTGAATCGTCAGGGCAATATGAGCCATCTGTAGGACCAAGAAGATAAACTCGCGTGCATTGGGAGCTATGTTGATGGCAAGGAGGTAGTCTTTGCTGTGCTGGGATGTTGGAGGCGGATTTGGTCGTCTGAAGCACCTGCGGGTTATCCAACAAGAGACAAGCATCGTGAAGATGAAGAGAAAGCTGGCAAGCGCCATTGGTTGCCTTGATGTCTTTGTATTTTCAGTTGGTCTTGTGATATCTTGTAGGCTTTTCTATCCAATATTCGGAGAGGTGGAGAATGTTGACGATGGAAAGGATTGAGGGCTTTCTCGATTGAAGAGGTCAAGACAATACAGGTCACGCGAGAATTTCGACATATGATAGACGAACTGCTTAGAAAATCTCTACAAGTTCCATTTGTAGGCGGCCATGATCCACCATTTTAGACTATAAGATTGTTGAAAACCCAATTACACCCTGTTTCGAATCTCCTAGAACAGCATTATGGAAACTGCGGGTTCTATATAACATCCACGATAATGCAACACCTTGACTGAAATGCTTGGATTTGATGGTAACAGCTACACGTAATTCTGTTTTCATTATACGCCAACTAATCCTAAACAACAAGCTGAAAGTGAGGACGATTTTGTGCGTCTTGATCATACATGAAAGCATATTAGAATTCCTTGGTTATCGCACAAAAGTAGGTAGTGTCACCACATAGATCTAGTTCACCAAATATGATTTAAACCTGCTGTGAAGCATTACTCTGTTATTAAGTCATACAAGAACGTCTATACCAAATGTATGTGTCCATAATATCCTACATGTACATATACATTAAATCCTCAATAATGCCTTGTTGGGCCTCACAGCCCAAACACCAACCATGCCAAATGCCAATAGGCCGGGGAATATAGATGCGCTAAACCATATACCCATTAGAAAAGTCCCAATGCATCATTCCCACGTCAAACCATGAAATCATAAGCCCACATATCCAGCAATACCCTTTCCTGCGCCTCTCTACTCCTCAATTACCAAACTACCCCCCATACTCGACCGCCTACTCGTATTTTGGTTGCTTGACCGCAGACTCATCGTGCTCTCCGGCCGAACCATACGACCCCCAACCGGTGGCGCCAGCTTGAACCGTCCACCCCTCTGTCTTTCACTACTTCCTGCTCCTTCCTCTTCGTCGACCAAGATCACCATCCACACCCCAATTGCGCCGCCCTTGCCTAGTAATGGCGTGCAGTGCACCCAGCGTGGTCGTCCGGGGGATGAGTCTTGGGCTGCGCGTCCTGATAGCAGCCAGCGGACTTTGGCGGTGACGCCTCGGCCGGCTGTTAGTGCGGCGGCGAGTTCGTCGCGGACGCGGGCGGAGCCGCCGATACGACTGAGGAAGGGCGATTGTAGCATGCCGGGGGTTCGGAGGGCGGGGGACGCGAAGAGGATGCGGAGAGAGGGCGCTGGGCGCAACAGCAGATACTAGAATTGTTAATGAGGACTTTCAGATATGGACTTGGCCACTTACGTTTTGGTAGACACTGAGGAGACGGCCGCGTGTTGGTGACGGATAAAAGGAGGGTGAATTGTCCTCGTCCGCAGCGATGACAGTGCGTGAAGGGTCGCGTGTGAAATCACGGGTGTGGATGGGGAGATTGGTCAGCGATTGGTGGGAGATGTATTCATCTTCGATCGTGTGAGGATGCATGCGGCCGCCGTGTTTACGGACAATGTCGATTTCTGCGTCATTGAACATTTCGCTGAGTTCCTGGAATTCGTCGTCGCTGCTAGGGAGGCTGGGAATAATAGTCATGGGCTCGGTATCATCGTCAGCATCGTCTTTGGTGGACTTTTGTTTCTTGCTGATTATACGGCGAAGACCTTCGAGGTCGGTGGCGTCTTTGCAAAGACCAGTTACATCGACTTGGGCGCCGATGAAGTAGCGGGTGACACCGCGGCTGTCAGTCAATGGGGCGACCATGAGGAGGTTCATGAATGGAGAGCCATCGCGGCGACTTTTGTCTGTTAGCAGACTTCTTGGAAGGTGGACACAACACTTACTAGTTCAAGAAGATTTCACATGCCTCTTTACCTGCTGATGTGGCTTCTTTCAATCGTCTTATGCTATCTCTGCTAGTGTTGGGACCTTGGAGGAATCGACAGTTGCGCCCAATGGCATATTCGACTCCATATTGCGTTGTCTTATGGAACTCCTCAGAGGCGAAAACGATGGGATTATCTTGTCGGGACGGATCTGTAAGACAAAATACTTCTGCGAGTCCTTCAGAAGCGTCTCGTAGATGATCGGGTAATGAGCAGGTTACTCTTTGCCTCACACTGGCATCGACCACTTTGATGAAAACCTGTGCGATGAATGCTGGCAAATCCTCTCGGAGCAGCGCATCAAATGCCTGCTGGGCTCTTGTTTCGAGTGACTCATTCGCAGTCTTGGAGACATTTGTTCTGGTGAACGCCATATCGTCTATGGGGGTAAGAGATTCGGCGATCGCATTGGCATATTGGACTGCTTTGATGGACTTCAACGCATCTAAATAGTAGATAAGAAGTGGAATAGACTGTGGTCGATGATGAGTCAAAAATGTTGTGAACTTCAACATGGACGAAGGATCTGAAAAGATTTCTTGCAAATGTTCCTTTGAAAACATCTCCTCCATGCGCTCCTCGATGGAAAACTGTTTGCGACTGTCCATTGAAGGCGGTGACACCAGATCGTAAGACGCCGGGTCATCTTCTAGGACTGGATCCAATTTCTCGGTCTCATCGAGTACGCTTGATGCTTGAAGTGGAGCCAGTCCCCAACCATGAACAGACGTCGCAGTCTCTGTAGAAATGGCCGAGTTCACGGAAGCGACTTCTCGCGGGGAATTGGTCAGTGAAGAGGTTGTGATTGAATCTACGATTGATTTCCTGCGATAATGTGAAGATCTACAAGATGAGATTAGACTTAATCCACGTGGAGACATCAAAAGTTTAAGTTCTCTGGGTTAACCTACTCATCATTGACAGCTAGGACCGAATCTATGCGGTGGTGTGGCGTATCTGGCGTTTTTGGTGGCTCGTAGTTAGAATCCACTTTTGACGAACGTTGGGGTGATGGAGATCGTCTTCGCTGAGCGCGCTGCTCCTGGGTTTTGATCAACGGCTTTGCAGAGGTTGGAATATAGTCGTCGTCGATAAGAGGCTCGAAATCTGCTTCACCGTACAGACTTGAGCCCGCAGATGGCACATGATCTGGTGGAGCATCCTGGGGCAGTGGACTGAGAAGCCTAGGATTGCGTTTTACGATTTTGTTTGGCATTCTGTGCGCAGAACTGTGCAGCATGATTTCCGATTTATTCTGGTATGGGTAGTGCTCAAGGAGTGAAGATGTTGGAGCTGTTTGGGGCCGGATTGAGACTGTTGCTCGTCGTCGTGGTGTTGAACCTGATGAGTGAGGTCGAAAGGAAGAAGATATCTTTTGGCGCAAACTATCAATGGAATCCTTGGTCTTTAATCGGAGCCGGCTAAAGTCGTTCGATTGACTTGGGGCACCTGGAAGCAGTTGTGACACCAATGACACCATGGACCCCGTAGCCTGAGTGGTGAATGGAGAACCCATCATTGTGGATTAGCGTAGGTACTGTTGTGGGCCCTACCAAGAAACTCAAAGTCTGGACGTTTAGTTTACCGTATGACGAGAGCATCAATGGCTGGAAATTGAGGGTCTAGCGAAAGCTTCAATACTAAATCGACACTAAATTAGGTAGTCGTCCGCGGGGCCGAGTGTACCAGTCTTTATATGTTAGACCAACTAGGCATCACAATAATTGATCATTTGTGATTTAAGGAGAGGAAACATGGGACCAGAATGATACTCACCAGGACCCTGGATTCTGACCAGCAGAAGAAGAAGCAATTGGATGGGCGCGTATACAGGACAAGGTCATGGAAGCACAGTTCAGCAGACTCCGTGGGACAAGCAAAAGTGGCTCAAGGTGGATCTTTAGTCTAGGATGACATACATGACATTGAATTTCGGATGGGAGGCCTTGCGCTCTAACTTCTGGCATCTGGTAGACTTGATCCGATCGTGGCGGCATGCTAAAACCATGGCCTATATGGGTCCTATGATTGCGAAAAGCCCATGTCTTGGAGCTTAATACTGACCCGAACTATCGGATTTTTTAGTAGTAGGATAGTAGGATAGTAGGATAGTAGGATAGTAGGATATGGACACCAAGTATCTGTCACTTGCGCAACGTAGCCTTACAAGGCTACGTGTAATCTTTTGGGTACCTTAGTTAAAACGAAGAGTGCTGGAAAGATGCAATGTCTCTCATAGGAGAGTAGGCTAACGTAGATACTTAGCTGCTTAAGAGGTAAGCAATGCTGTAGGTATTCTATCATCTATGGGACAAGGTTTGGACTTTTGAAGCAGACGCATGAGGCACTACTGGCTAGTGTGCGCAAGCCGCTACGGGAGATAGACTGATGTCGCGTGGAGGGCCGGATCCTCGACAAACGCATCTCATTGATGGGAGTGCAGCTTGTGAGCTCTAGATCTCGAGCGAGGATGAGATCAAACGGACCGATACTAAACTTGTTTTTTGGCAAGCTACGGTGGTCAAATAACCCAAGTAATTCGCCAGCTAGGTGCTCGCAAGATAGTGCAACCTCGGGGGATAGAGGGAGGAAAAAGAGCAAGGCAATAATGAAGTGATGTTGGAGTATGAAACATATCACGCGAAAAGGGGTTGTGCAGGCTTAAGCGTGCCTACCATGTACCAGTACCGCATGCAGAAACCACTACGAATTATGATAGAACTCTAAATGTACGCTGTCGATCGCCTAGATGGCCGCCTGTAAGTCTGATTGGCGCGCGATTTCGTGTCTGTCACTCTCTGACGAGTCAGATTCTATCCTTTGATCTTTTTTTGTTAGCTCATGAGGCTAAAACGAGCCTTGACATCTGGGGCGAAGCGCAGCAAATCGGCAATGTGCCGCATCTTGCTGGTCAGCCTGGGTTCAAGCTATGATGCGATTCATGGATGCTTTTTATCTCAATCAACGAATCAATGTGATGAGGCCACCGCCAGCCTTTTGCTATCAAGCCGATGTGCCTATCACTGTGAACCAACAACAAGGGCCTCCTGACCAGGCTATCATGCACCAATTACGGAGATTTCTAGATTCGCCAGACTATAGGCACATTCTTAATAGTATCCTCGTAAACTGTCCTTGATTAGTTAGCTGATTATCAGGGAAGTTTCCAAATTCAATGACTGGGGGGTTCAATCAATTCGATCTATGAGCAATCGATCATGCCACAAATTTTCAAAAATAAGCCAACAGTTGAGATTGTTGCTACGGCCCGATTATTACAAGAATCGGCGTTGATAATCGCAAGGTTTCGCGAACTTTACAGGGAGCCCAGGCCGTATCTTTCTCGGTCTTGACCGTATTTGCTACTTGATAGCCAGCCTTGCCAGCTTGCTCATACAGCGCCACCACGAAAATGGATATTATTCTGCGCGGCATCCCGCGTTCATGTCAACGTCGAAGGAAATGGCGTACGGCACGACCTCACGTTTGACCCATCATGTCAATGCTTCAAGTCGGCTCCAGACGTCGAATTTAGTGCTACGGTTGGTTGAAATCAATGGTTCAGACACAAGTGCACGTGGGAACGTTGTGGTAGAGAATATCCGCTAAGATTTGAAATGCAACTTCGAGTCGGTAAGCTTATGGAAGGCTAGCCTCAGATGGCGAACTTGCGAAGAAGTCCGTGATGAACTCGGAAATCTGATAATCGCGTAAAATCCATGACGGTCGAAATAGAGATGATTTTATTATTGGCATGCACTCGACGAGGCAAGCAAAAACTTGATTCATCTATCTTGGTGGCCTGAACTAGCCAAAAGCATGATTGATCGAGAATCCATGCTGTTAAACCATGTATGTAGTGTTGCTATTGTAGCAAAGTGCACATAAGCCTCGATGATAATTTCCAATGCTAGCTGAACGTGTAAGCTGTCACATTCAAAAGCTGCCTATGATTCACTTTCCAGGTACCAGGAACCTGCCAAACTTGTCTTCACTCCTAGGCAAATAAGATAAGTCCAAGGTCAGGCCCATAGTTGATTACTATGGTGGTCCTTGTTGAATTGTATTGCTCTTGTGATCTACACAATATCAATCCACACGACAAGGAAGTCGCGTCAGGCTTGCAAGTGTGGTCACAAAAGGGGTTCTTGCTCTTCTCTGGTTGCTCGGCTATCGTCCCGGTCATAATGATCGGGAATCTGTTCTAGATCGGCAGGATAGAGGCTGTCAATAATTAGAATGACTCTCAAGATACGCGAGACTTTACTTACACATAGTGTTGAACCATGAAAATCACGTCGAAGAAGAGACTGGTATTCGATAGTCCAAGTTTTACGGGGTTTCCAATGATTCCAGACCAGTCTCCTTGTAAACTTGAATCGATAATCAGTTGCATCAGAGAAAGAATGCCGCCGGTGAAATCCAGAAGGATGTTCAAGATACTCCAGCCAACAGTAGACTTTCGCTTATAATTGAGAAAGACTTGAGGACAATATTTGATCAGAGAGCAAACCAATTTGATATACCCTAGCGTATAAATCTTTAGGAGTCAATAGCGGGTTCCGACGTACCAAAGAATGGTTTGCGCTTACCAAGTCGATCCAAGCCCAACCGTCCGGATCGTTTCCTCCTCCTGGAGTTCCTGCAATTACAAAGACGATGACGATGGTAGAGAGGATGCTCGCCAGGACGATTCCTAGAACGCCCCGGCTTGCTCGCTGGCGTCGGCCAACACTGAATCCCCATAGCGAAGAATAGAATTGCGAATAAGTAACTATACACATGATTGCCGCATGCAGAGCGAAAGCAAAATCATTGAATCGTACAGTCGTTTTGGGAGACGCTGGATGGCGCGCCGCATACTGAGAGCGAATAGTGGGTGACCACAGGAATGACGCCGTCGAGATTGTATAGCATACGAATCCTAATAAATTCAATGTCGGGAAGTCTATCGCCAAACCTTGGGTTGACTTGCGCTGCCAATTCAAATATGGCTGAGCATAAAATGAGATAGACCACGCCAGGAAGCTTCTTGAGTTAAAAACGCTTCCAGTATGATGAGAGCAGTGGCATGGCTTACTATGTCCATCCCAATAGCCTGGAAAGGGCGTTTACAAACGCTAATATCTCAGGAGACTTGACCATGACGCTTGTTGTTGTTGTTTAGACGGAAACGAGGGGTGTACACTGTAGATGCCATGCGTTGTGTTGTTGTTTGACTTGGAATTACTGTTTGAAGTAGACCGAGCCCAAGCAGTTGCTTCAGGCTATTTTGGCAACTGCAAGCCTGTTTAAAACATGGTTGAGAGAAACCTAGCACACAACATGGCAAAGGTGTAGCCTCTGAAAGATGAAGGCAACAATCACGGAGGGTCGACTTCGATTGCTTGGGACAGTCGTGAGGATGGGAAGGTCCAATGAGAAGCAAGGCGAGGGGGGCGGGCCACTAACTCCCAAAACAGACTAGACTGTAAATGCACCGCAGTGCAAGCTGGAGCGGCCAAAATTCCAAGACTTCTTGATGGCTAACAATTTGAAGCAATCTGCCTCCGAATTTGGACAGTCGTAAAATTATTGATTGGCTATTGATATGGGATTTGTAAGAAGTCAACCGTAATGTCACTATGAATGATGAAGGCTGTCATGACAATTGATGAAACGTCCACGCTACTGTGCCTATTCAGCGGACAGTGCACGTGACTCAAATGGCCCTCTCTTGATGCAACCTCCGTCAAGACTTACAGCCAACCTTGAACCATCGTGTTTCGCAATTCCAAAGTCAATCTGGCATCACTAAATCTTAATCCACGTTCGCCTGGATTGCTCGGCCCTCATAGAAGACGTGGATCGGATTTCGATGTACGATAGCGCGCTTTGTCACGCCTTGCGCTGCGCGAACCTCCTCCCAACACACCACCAATCTGATCCTCATTAACCAAGATACATCCCTCGCCTTTCGAAATGGCGCCCATAGTAGATACCACTCCTGCAAGTGGCCGTCGCAGAAGAGGTCGACCACGGAAGCTTCCCTACTTACCAGAAACCGAACCACCGCGAAAGAAGCTCCGATACACGGCAGGCGGCATGAATAGCAGGCAATCAAGCACAAGCACGCCGTTTTCACTTCGCGGTGCAAATGGTCATTCGCAAACCGCGCCGAGAGCGCGTCCGTCGCGCCGACAGTCCGATCTCCCCACCACCAGACGACGATCACCCTCTACCCCAGTTCCTCCAGAAACTGATAAACAAGATCCCAAACCTACCTTCAGCTCGGCAGCTGCCGCTGCTACTGCCATGACCCAAAACGATTCATACAAACCGCGGGAAGAGAGAAGCTGGGAGGAGTTCCATACTGATTTAGATATCGATGTAGACCTACATGTCTTCAATGCCGAGGAAATCGACGCAAGTCGTCAGTCTGCGATGTCTACTCCTTTGCAAGCCCTTGCTGGCACCAATGCAACCGCTAGTCCCGTTCTTGCGCAGGCCAGCCAGCAACTCAAAATGCACGCGGATGGAATCAATGGGGTGTTTTCACCTGTGCAGGCTCTGGTGACTCCCATTAAGCGAGGACCAGGTCGCCCACCCAAGAGATCCGGCGCGTTGATGTATGGAATCGGATCACCAACACCACAGAAAATTACGCCGGCACCAATTCAGAATCCTAAGGAGAAACTTGTCTTACCGAAGCCCAATTATAGGCGCATCGAAACATTCGCTGCCTACGAACAGTCTCCAGGTGTTGGTATTAATTTTGTGGAGAAAGCACTCGCTCTCGTTGGATATCAAGAGAGTGACATATTCATCCAGCCTCGCAATCTTATTCGTGGTGGACAAGAAACACTTGAAGATGATGTTGAATCCAGCATGCCCATCGAAGGTGTCAACGCAGGTTCGTCAACAGGAAACTCGGCAGTGTCGCATCCACGAATTCGAGTCGAATACGACATGGATGAGCAAGACGAACGCTGGCTTGAAGTTGTAAATGAAGAAAGAACAACGCAAGGTGTGGACATAATTCGACCACAATATTTCGAAATTACCATGACCTTGATTGAAAAGGAATGGCATGCCCTGGAAAAACGTAAGTGTTTGCTAAAACATCGAGCGGGGAACATGAATATTAAAATAATGACAGGAATTCCAAAACCAAATCCAAAGCCACCTCAGACACATCGTCCGAGATCCAGTTCTGCAGCAGCAGTTAACGGAGAGCCTGCAGGCGCTGAAGAACAAGACACAAAATGTGCAGTTTGCGATGACGGAGATTGCGAAAATACAAATGCAATTGTGTTTTGTGACGGATGCGACCTAGCAGTTCATCAGGAGTGCTACGGCGTGCCTTTTATACCTGAGGGCCAGTGGCTATGTCGAAAGTGCCAATTGATTGGTCGAAACACACCAGTAAGTTCAGCCCTGTCAAATCCGGATCTGCACTTGGGAACCCATTATCTGGTAGCTGCAGACCCAATGCAACGGAAACCATTCTAACATATATTAGGATTGTATCTTTTGCCCAAATAATGAAGGAGCTTTCAAGCAAACAAGCACTCTAAGATGGTCACATCTTCTTTGCGCCCTTTGGATTCCAGAAGTATCTTTAGGAAACCATACCTTCATGGAGCCCGTCATGGATGTCGAAAAGGTTCCAAAGCCCCGCTGGAAATTGGTAAGATAATACTTGTACCGCTTGCACTGAACCACGCTGATGCTCTTTAGAATTGTTACATCTGTCAACAGAAAATGGGCGCGTGTATTCAATGCAGTAACAAGAATTGCTATTTGGCATTTCATGTTACATGTGCTCGTCGCTGCCGTCTGTATCTGAAAATGAAAACCCCACATGGTCAGATTCAGGAAAAGAACACCCTCAAAGGCTATTGCGATAAGCATGTTTCACCTGAATGGCGCAAACAACATGATGTTGAAGCTGCCACCAACGAGGCCAAGACTTTCTACCGCACCTCGATGAAGGGTAGAAAGTGGGGCGATAGCCAACAAGATGCCCTTGCCCTCCCTTCCAATCAACCCGGCGCGCTAGAAGAAGAAGAAGGCGATGATCCGCTGTCAACGGTTGGTAATAACAAGCGAAAAAAGGCGGCATTGCAGAAGAAGATCTGGCGACTTCCATCAGGGGCCCCAGTCGTTCCTCAGATAGTTTACCACAATGTGGAAACTTTACTTAGTCGCTATCAGGTTCGCAAACGTAAGGAGTTTGTGGCTGAGGCATGCAAATACTGGACTTTGAAGCGCGAGGCCAGACGGGGAGCTGCGCTGCTCAAAAGACTTCAGCTTTCCCTTGACACCTTTACATCTATGGAGATGACACGGCGGAATTTTGCAGCTATGGGAGCCTCTGGCGCCCCTAAGCTCACGCAACGCATCGAGTTTGCGGAAGGATTGGAAGGAGAGCTGAGCAACATCTCGAACATGTGCGATGAAATTGTCACACGCGAAGGCATGAAACTTCAAGATGCCGAGACACTCCGAGATATCGTCAATACTGTCTACTTTCCTCTCATGCCTCTTCTGTGGCACATTTTTGATCGTGCAGTTGGGTAAGTAATCATCAAACTGTTCCATTCTGCAGTCACTAACAATATTTAGTCTTGACTCAAGCTATAATTACTTTAAGAGGGGATTTGCTGAGATCAAGCCCAAGCTGGAAAACCGGGAGTACCTTAACGTCGCATCGTTCGCAGAACACCTAGGTCGTGTCTTCAATCGCGTCATGTACTCGCCCGACGCGGCTGATGAGCCTGTTGGCATCCCCGGTGGAGAAGTCAACGCACCCATCAACAAGCAGAAAGCAAATCTCGAGAAGGACAAGAAGATGCGTGCGAAACGAATCATCAAGACAATCTTGCCCTTCCTCTTGAACGCAGCAGAAAGTGAGGCCGACATTGAAGTCAAAATACCCGAAGACAATCGCCGGCTTTTACAGTCGATCATGGACAATGCGCTTAAGGCTCCCGCAAATGCGGGGTTGTCTGTGGATGGCGAAGCACAAGATGGTGAAACAGACGTCGAAATGGATATCAACCATGAGCTTCATTCCAACGTTGCTGCCAACGATCATGATGATGTTGACATGAACGATGTAGACACCACGGACGCAGTCATGACTAATGGAGCACCCGTCATCAACGAATTGCCCATGGAAGACACTGAGGCCGGAGCTGAAGCTGGAGATGACCATACGCATGAAGAAGCTGGGAGTACTCGTGCCACTCCTGCTCTTCCAGCACTCTCAAACTCTGGAAGCACAAATCCTTCGACCGGCTATCATGATCCATTGACACCACCTCAGGACAACAAGGATGCATCATCCACGTTGGCAAATGGTGGCGTGCCATGGTACCTGGCATCTTTCGATCCTCAAGGTACAACCATTCATGATGAAGTTGGACCTGCGCCGCCAGAGTCAATCCGAGCGATCAGTGAAGAGCTAAGTGAGCTTGACGATGAACAAGTGCGGCTCTTGGAAGAAGAGCAAAACATGCTTGACCATCCAACGCCAATGAAGCAGGAGAAACTGGTCGTTCCGACGACAAAAAGAAAAACCCGACCTAAGCGGAAAAGATGAGGGTAAGAATCAGGTGTCTGTGAGATGGCTTTGTGCGATGACTGTATGATTTAACGAGCGCAGTATGATTCACCTGTGCTGGCTTGAAACCTGTATCAACTTTGTTCCGGTTCTGTGTTTGGTGCGGTCTTGTATACCCAAAAGTGTGCGTTATTGATACTGAAAGGTCAGGTAGTGAGGAATAGGAAATACATTATTAACTGTTTACAAACTCATCAAGATTACCATACCATTCCTATGCTTGAATACAACCTTGAGTAACGTCGCTTACAGCCTCATGTAACACTGCATAATTCGAAAGCGTTGTCGTAGCCCTTGCTACTGGGCTGAAAACAGTATGATATGGGGAGTTGTTATTCTGCAAACCAGGCGAGGAGGCTGCGGCTAAAACGCAACGCCAAGCCCCATGTCCCAAAGCAGTAGTTGTGACCCGGCCCAAGGCAACCCAATTGGCAGGAGCGACCCAACAACTTTCCATGCCACAGCGCCGGGGCCTCTTGGATGTCTCACCTGCACCTCGTCAATTTACTTGTTCTTGCTCTTTCACCTTCAATCCTTCATAGCCTCAACACCTCCCTCCCCGTCCTTTTGTCATCCTTTTGGCTTCACTGTTCATCTGCCTCAACAACCATCCTTCAGCGGCCTATTCTTGTTCTCTTTGCCTCCTCTTGTCCTCATAAATCTTGCACTCTCCACCCTCTCCACCCAGCTTAGCGTAGCGTACCTCAGCAAACTTTGCCTAAAAACTACCACTATTTTCTAGCATCAGCCTGATCATCAACTTTCTTTCGCAAACATGAGTGCTGCTGACTTTGACCCCGATACTCGAGGCTACGAAGGTATACATCACAATTATCCGTCTCTTTGGACCACGCGCTGACACAACATAGACGAAGTGCGAGGTTTTGAACGCGAGCGTGATGGCTCTCGTTCTCCTCGTGGCGCCGACTCTCGAGCCCGTAGTGCATCTCCCAACGGACGTGATCGCGGCCCACCTCGGTATATATTCTCTCACCCTGCTTCCAAAAGCGACAATTACTGATTTCCTTTCAGTAGAGGCGGCGGCGACAAAGAAGACGAAGATGCCCAAAATCCTGGAACTAATCTCTTCGTCACTGGTATTCATCCACGCCTCTCTGAGGCTGATGTGACACAACTATTCGAAAAATATGGCGAAGTTGAGAAATGTAACATCATGCGCGATCCACATAGCGGCGAGTCTCGTGGCTTTGGCTTCGTCAAGATGGTTACTCCTGAGGCCGCTGATTCAGCTCGTGATACTCTTCAAGGTGTTGTTCATGAAGGCCGCACTCTCAGCATCGAAAAGGCTCGGCGTGCGCGCCCACGTACTCCCACCCCGGGCAAGTACTATGGCCCACCTAAACGCGGTATGCATTCTTGGCTCCTTGTACCTGACGCTCAGCTAACATCGCAAGAAGAGTTTGGCGGCGGTCGCCCCCGCGGTGGAGGTCGTTTCGAGGACCGCCGTGGAGGCTATGGCGGTGGACGTCGCGACGACTACTCTTATGGTGGTGGTGGAGGAGGAGGAGGCGGTTATCGTGGAGGCTCGCGCTACGGTGGTGGTGGTGGTGGAGACCGATACGATGATCGCTCCGGTGAAGGCGGTTATGGTGGTGGCGGCGATCGTCGTTATCGTGATCGCGGCGAATATGGCCGTTCAGACCGCTATGGTGGCCCACCTCGCGGTGAGGATCGCTATGCTGGTGGTGGACGGGAAGAGCGCTACGGCGGCGGGCGCGAAGACCGTCGTGGCGGAGGAGGAGGAGGAGGATACGGCGGACGAGAAGAACGCGGTTACGACCAAGGTCCATCCGCTCCCCGTGAAGGCCGTGAGCCTTATGGTGGAGGAGGAGGCCGAGGTGGTTATGAAGACCGTGGTGGTGATGACCGCTACTCTCGTTAAGGGTCCTCCCAGCTAACACACACAGAAACGAAACGGACTGACTAGTGGTTACAACAAGCCCAGTTTCGAAAATTGTCTCAACCCAATGCACATAAACAGTCTTGTCGAATTCCTTATCATGTATCTGTTGGCGACTGGGAACGAGGACGAAAAAGTTCCAATCAGCGAAAGAGATTAGGAGTTCGGCTCTCTTGTCATCAAAGTGGTCAAAGGTTTTCTTTATCGGCTTCGAGAACAATCAGTATTCAGTGCGCGACGGACAGTAATTTCCTCGGGGTTTCTACCTAGTTGGCAGCTTTGCGTCTACACTTTCTAGTCAAAAACAACCTGATTCTGGTTTGCGATTGCGACATAAAGAACTCTTCAACCATGCAGCGGTAAACGACAAAGGCTTTGTCACAAAAACTTTTGCGAAATTCGATCACCAGCCTTCTTCCTCAGCTTTTGCACCATGTACTCTATAACTTTCAACTGTGATGGACACTATCATCTTTCGCCTCCTTCTGAAGGGTCGGCTTCTTTACGAATTCCGGTTTAACTCGGTATTCTTGGGCTCTCTCGTCAGCTTTACTCATCCTCTATCGTGTCATTCAACAAGTGCCTCTTCGCCGCTGTGTCACCTCCAGATCGATTATTAGAATAGGGACACAAAGTAAACAGCTCGGTCATGTACGCCCTTTCGCCTAACACATTTTAACCGCGACAATGTCACATTCTCCGGTCTCGAACAAAGATGTTCATTCCATAACTCAACTCAGGGTAAGAGACTGATATGCGTTGCGTTGCCCTTGAATGCCGATGTTGTGATTCTTGACTAACGCAATATCATCAGCAGGAAGGAAGCGCATCAAGGATTGTCGTCTCGCATTTCTGGTTTGTTTGTATCAGTGAAGGGCGATCGGCAAGGTCATCATCACCAGCATACCCTCTATTCCATCGACAAGCCAACCAATCACTAATTACTGACCCTTTTCATTATCTAGGTGTTGCTGTTGTAGATTTGATCTACGAAAACCGTCATGCTAGGATCGAGCCGTAGCGCTTCACGGGATGCTCCCGTCTGTACGACAAATGAGTCGAGGAGAGAACTCCGAGAACAAAGCAGAGTGCTTGCAGCCAGCCCTGTGTACAACCTCCTGCAGCCCATCTAACGACCAGCCGTTTTCCTTCTCCACATTCCTGACCACCAGATTGGATCTCTAGACCCTGAATTCGATCACGTCGATGACGCCTAGATCTTGAGAAAACGGTGGTCTGATATAGAACGAACGCAGCGCAGCTTTTGGGCAGGTTGGAATGTCAACTTGGTTCTACTGCTACCATCTTGCATCGCTTTGTTGTAGCATTGCAAAGCGGTTGCGATACCTCGCTTAAGTCGTTCTGATATTGCTACATTATTATCATCTTGCTTTGCCAATAGGTAGGTTTGTTTTCTCTTTCAATCTAACAGTAGTAAGCCGAATGAAAATTATCTTTTCCAAAACAGCTAATCATTTCTCCTAATACGCTATCTTGTGCGACGACTTCAACATCAAGACAGGCGCTTAGTACAGACTGATTATCTAGCACCAGCCGCCTTACTCTTCTCAAACTGCTGCTTAATATAACACGCCGCAGCCTGCACATAGACCCCATCCGCAGCATAACTCATATGCGCACCCCCAAACCCACTCGCAAACCTCGACTTTTCTCCCTGCGGCTTCAGTGCCAACAACTTCTCACAATTCACCGCCATCTCCATCTCCTCTCTCTTAACCCTCAAATTCAGACTCTCGGTCCCACCATTCCCAAACTTGCCACCGCCCGGCCCATCGCACGCAAAGTCACCCACATAGCAGTACGAATTACACCGCCCCACGACCTGCGGCTGACATTTGGGCGAACCAAACATCGTCACGGCTACTATCTTGCTCAGGATTTCAGCGGGGATGCGTGGGATCGCGTGGTAGGTTACGTTGCCGCCTTGGCTGTGGCCGCCGAGGGCGTAGCGTTGGGATGGACAGCGGGTTGAGGCGCTGGATAGGTAGGTTAGGAGGGCGGTGGTGCCGATGTTGGAGGAGGTGGGGAGGAAGCCGGCCTGTGGGTCGTTAGATGGGAGATTGTGAAGAGGAGAATGGAGAGGTATGGGGAGCTTACGGGGTAGTCTAAGGCATGGCCGCTGGCACCGGGGACGAGTGCGGTGAGGTTGGTGAGGAGAGCGTAGCCGGCGGCGCCGTAGCCAGCGGTGGGTGAGGTTAAGCCTGGTTCGCCTGTTGCGCGGGAGTAGACGAGCTTTAGGGGTGAGCAGGCGTCTGTGTTGGTTGTTTGGGCTATTGTGGATGGGAGGAGCGCTGCTAAGGCGGCTAGATGTATTGATGTCTTCATGATGAGTAAAAGGTGAGAATTCGCATTGGTGAAGGTATTTTAGGTATTGCCATTGAGATGGTCAAGAAAAGAGTGAGGCTCAAGTTGGGATATCCGATTTGTTGATTAATTGCGTACCTACTTTGTAGATGAGTTATGCACGGATAGCTAACTCTTATACATAGGGCAATATCAGTGAACTTGATGTTGTGGGTGCGCAGTGTTGTTGTTCTCCTGGATGGCCCTATTAAACACAACTATTACCTGTGTAGAACAACACAAAATTCTCAACCTGACTATCTTCCAAGCCATGAAAAGCTTCTCCATTCATTATCAGAAGGACAAAGCAGTCGCCCACGAAATGCCAACGATCACCTTTTCGGCGAAGCACGAATGGGACGTTTCCGCCGATGAGAAAGCATTTGTGATCTCCAATAGTGCTGCCAGCAGGCGCAAATCCAATAAAGCCCAGATCCGTTACGAAAGACCTTCGGCTGTGTGGTATCCCTTGGACAATGTTTGTACGATTCCAAGCAGTAATATCAATGTCTGGGACAATAGCTTGTAACCATAAAATGCGGATAGCAGAGAAGCTGCAGAATCTGACGGTATCTTGTGCATCATTGGCCTCTTCGCTTGCTCTATGCTTCGGAATCCATGCCTAAGATAGTACGCGCAGTGTCAGCAATTGCTGCTTTGGCATGATTGAACGAGCGTGGGTCTGGTCCACGAGACAATGTCAATCCCTTCCGCGTTATAGTTTCTTTGCTATAGAGCCTATCGGGCAATGGCTTCCCCATGTGGCAGAAATCGCAGGTGCATGGCCTTGGCCCAGTTCCATGGTGATCACAACCGTATTTCATATCTCCAATCGTACCGCAGCATGTCCACCGGAATCCTGAAGGCCAATAGTCGTAAAACTTCCCCTTGTCTGGCAGAGGTTAGCATGAGATGAAGGTATTGCAGTAGCAAGAGTGTGATGCTGTCATCGAGCGCCGTTGTGGCCGAACACTACGGATGATCTAGTATCTCAATCCCACCCAGCATCGCATAGCATGCTACGGAAGCCATAAGGCTGAGAGTCAAAGACATGAAGTATCTCGGTCATCATATAAGCCTTGAAACCAATCCTATCGACAAAGCTGTTTCGGCTGGGGAGACTCTTACCACCTCGAAACTCTTTCTCAAATTTGCGCTTCAGGCCTTCAGGGTCCTCAACCGTTCCGCCCCATCCATACTGTTGCCCGTCATAATCTTCACCCTCCCAGGTGATAAGCTCAATTTCTCCAAAGTGGCTGCTGCCATCTTCGCAGAGGCGATGTCTGTCTTGCCACTTTCTTTCCTTGGCCCTCTTCGCGTTGCAAGTCGCTTTGTGAGAAGGCCAGTCTGAGCGTTGACACTCCGGGCCTACAGCAAATGGATTAGTATGTACATTGCATGGAGACTAGAGAATGTCGTTCTACCACAGAAAACACGAGCCTTGCACCTGCCACAACTTTGGGGAACAAAGCCTTCAGTTTTGCCGCAGACGTTACAGCTTTTCGTTGTCATGATCAGATAGGGTGAGAGGATGCAGCGTACTAGAAATTGGTAAGATGGTGCTGCTAAAACAGGCTCACTGCCTCAAAAGGCAGAGAAATATTCTTAAAATCCAAGGCATAAAAATGCGGTGAGAGATTATGCATACATTCTGACCGAGACTGGTACATCGACATGCAGCTGTAAAACTATTCCCAAACAGTGACTAGCGTGTCTGTCATACTACGTGCATTTTGGTATCTTAAGTAATATCTCCAGGCATGTTGTTTCATAATGGATCAGTCTTGAAACAAGATCGACTTTGATTGTTTGTCATTACTCATAAATCGAACAGATAGTTGAACAATGATTCCCAAATCCAATTATAGTGTGACACTTGGTTGCTTGTGAAAACAACATTTACCAGATATTTTGCTTCTACTCGTATGTTTTGACTGGCCGAACTTTGTCTCGAAGCCAAAGACGAAAGCAGTGAAAAAGTATCAAAGCAATATGCTTAAAGCTAACGTAAACTTTGCACATCCTTTCCAGGACTTTTTGTTTGTAAACAGTGAACCTGATATTCACGAGGTATTACAGATAGAGGGAATTCAACATAAACTGAATTCCATCCACGTTTGGGTCTACTTGAGTTTAGTTTGTGTTGTTCGAACCTCTTTGGCGGCAAGAGAGACAAGACGAAAGCTCGCATATGGTTTGGTATCGCATGATCATGATTGCAGAGTTAGTACATAGGCTTTTTAGCAATGTTTATTTGAATTACACTCGTAAACCATTTCAACAGGGTTGATCTACGTCCGACACTTTTGCCCACTTCTTAATCTATTTTGTCCGGAGCATACATATTATATCAGCCTCATTGGATGTTTGAGAGCTAAAGTAGTGCGGCCTCTTGTACCCTACCTTTATACGCCCGAATAGTCATTCCAAGTGAATTGTGCTAGATCGTTGATACGACTTGAAGGTTTGTCCCGGGTTTGAGCACCCCATCCCAGCCTATATTATAGTCAAAATAGTGCCAATCCTGTCAATAGTAATTTCAGAGCTTTCATGTCCAAGCCTCTAAAGAGTATACGACCAGCAGTGAGTAGCTTCTGCAATGACAATAACAGTTCCCAGTCACCGCGGACTGTAAAATCAAACTCCATGATGAAATTTCCGAGTGAACGCAAAGCCTGGGCAAATACGGCCAGGCTCGTAAATAATTTCTTTCAGAGTTGGGCTTCATACATTGGTTGAAAAGACGGTATATGTACCATCGCTTCTCCTGCTAAGTTACTGCTCAAACCTCAACCAGCAAATTACATATTCAAAATGCTTTTCAAGAACGGTCTCATCGTTGCTGTTGTCGCTCAAGCGGCTATTGCCGCACCTCTTCAACAGCATACCACCACGCTCATGGTCCCTGCTGATATGCCGACCATCCAGGAAAATGTCGACAAGGTTCTTTCTGGAATTGACAAGATCATCGGCGATATCAAAGCATACTCCCCAGAAAAGAAAGATCTGACGGCACTTCTTGCTGACTCTGCCGCTATCCTTTCAGCCCTCGCAGACGGCACAACCAAAATCAAAGCCAGTCCTGCTTTAGGAGTGGCCGATGTTCTTTCAATCCTTACTCCAGTCGGAAGCCTGGATACCAAAGTGGCAGATGTTGCAAGCGCCCTTAAGGATAAGAAAGCCGATTTCGAGAAGGGAGGTCAGATCAAAGACGTCCTTGATCAACTTCAGAAGCAATACGCAGCAACCATACCATTCTCCAAGGCCATCACCGGATCATTGCCACTACCAAGTGTCCTGGGAATCATCGCCGACCCAATTGCCAAAGGTATTACCGATAAATTGGCCGGTGCAGTGACAGACTTTGGAGGTACTGTCCCAGCATAAAAGTGCTTGCTCCCAGTCTCAAATTCATGCCAAACTATGTATAGATAGTAGAGAAAGTGCGGTAGATAGTAAGAAAGCCAAATTTAGCATGGATCTGCATCATCTATGTGCCAAGAACCTCTGCTCACTTATTCTGGATGCAATCATGTTTTCAAAAGCCAACGAGTATCGTAGATGACCCTGGGGTAATTCTTGCCTTGTTTGACCAAGACTAATGAGCAGTGCAAAGTAGAAGGAAACATGAGTTGCGAGTTGAAGTTGGACTGTTGGAGGATGGGAATAAAAGTGGGGCCATAAAAGTTTTACAGGAGGCTGGGATTATCGCTGGCAGTCGACACATCTTTGAAAAACATAAACATCATCCCAATTTGACAAGTATCAAGAAGGTCTTGAAGTCTTGTCTTATTTGGCAATCATGGAGTCCCAAAAGCGTCAGGGCGAGGAGCTCGAGGGTGATATTACTTTCATTACTACTCCCGCTCAAGCACCGTCCAAGTTCGCAACAGGAGAGGATTGTGGGATCGAAACTACAAATGTAAGCACTATTGAACATCGGGCTTCATCAAATACTCAAGTCATACAATTTCCTACAACGGGATATATCTGAACTGACTTGCTCCAAAGTTTGCAACCATACACAATCCACCACTACCAGCCGAAGGTCCTGGCACGGAATCATTTTCAAATTTACTCCTTGGAGCGCTACTTCTAGGTATCCCGATATTTGTTACTCGCAGCCTTGGAGGCGGTCTCAAGACCACTGTATTTTTCACTTTGATCTTCTTTTTGCCGATTCTCATCACCTTCTGGACCGTTGTTTCAGCTTACTCACCACCAATCAACGACAAAGTAAAGCTTCCTGGCCGCCCAGTCGAACAATATGTTACTTTCAAGAAAGCTGAAGATCGCGAACGATGGAGTGGCCGCAACAAAGTACCAATGAAAACCTTTTACGAGATGTACTTTGATGGAGCTGTTGAGTTCAACGGAGATGTTCTCGAGGTCATGGAATATCGTCACGACTGGGCCACCTTCAATTTCACTTGGGCAGTCTTTCATTTCGTTTTTTTTGTTTTCATTCCGGACGTTCTGTTCCACTCGCGAAAGCAAGATGAGGAGCAAATTCGACCCAATTACGATCGTGGGAATGATCATTATGCTTGGTTCTTGGGTCCTCGAATGATCTATACCAGTGGCGTTATCTCTGATCCTTCCCGCGAGGAGACACTCGAAGAGATGCAAGATAACAAGATGGCAATTGTTTGTGAGAAACTAGCTCTCAAGGAGGGAGAATCTCTCTTGGATATCGGATGCGGCTGGGGAACACTTGCCAGATTTGCTAGCGTCAACTATGGAGCCCACGTTATAGGAGCTACTTTGGCTCGCAATCAGGCTGCTTGGGGCAATGATGCCCTTCGCCGTGCTGGAATTCCTGAAAGTCAAAGCAATCTTCTGTGTATGGATTATCGTGACATTCCGGCTCGCAAGTTCAACAAAATCTCACAGCTCGAAATGGGTGAGCATGTTGGTATTCGGCGACTAACAACTTTCTTCCGTCAATGCTACGACATGCTCGAAGATGACGGGGCAATGTATGTTCAGCTCTCTGGACTGCGAAAGGCGTGGCAATATGAAGACTTTATTTGGGGGTTGTTCTTGAACAAATACATCTTTCCCGGCGCCGACGCTTCTACTCCTCTTGCCAACTATGTCAGTTGTTTGGAGAGCGCTGGGTGGGAAATCAAAAGGTTAGTCAAAGAAGCTTCTCAACAATATTTTGTATGCTGACTTTCTATCTAGCATTGACACAATAGGTGTGCATTATTCAGGAACTCTCTGGCGCTGGTATCGCAACTGGCTTGGCAATGCCGAAGTTATCAAGGCAAAATATGGCCAGCGCTGGTACCGAATCTGGGAGCTCTTCTTGGCTTGGTCCACTATTGCTTCCCGTCAAGGTAGCGCTACCTGCTATCAAATGGTCGTGGTCAAGAACTTGAATGCCACCCATCGTATCAACGGCTGGGCATCCCAGTTTGGTCTCTCTGGCGCTTTGGCGGCGAGTCGTGCTGCTGGAAAAGCGAAATTATCGCAATAGGAGACCTTCCCGTGTCATGTATCTCAAGGGTGCGAGCCAATTCTTACCTACCACGAGCTAAGAATGACTGTGTTATCGTGTAAAAGCATGGGTATAGATATCATGCAGATCAACATCCTCTATTCGACCGTAGGGGTGCTGCTTTTAATCAAATAGATTCATGGTGTGCTTGCAAAGAGTTATCCTTCCACATGCCTACTCATCACGACTAGTATTCAACAGTTCCGCTCTACCTTGTCATTTTTGGCTGACAATGACATGCCAGTCTCGCTCAAAGGCAGCCTAGAAGGGACATCATAATATCTTTTCATGTTCCATCCGTGCCGCGTCAAAGTCTTAGCCTGCAGCATTCGAGCACTCTCTTTACCTTCTGAAAAATAAACTGTTTTCTTTGTTCGAGTCGCTATTATATCATACGGTTGTGCAAGAGCAAAGGCATTGTGCTCTAGCAAACTTGAAGCTTCTTTGTCCTTGGTCTCACCCCTTCTAATTCTGAGCCTTCTAAAGTTTCAAACATAATATTTTAGTTCAGAATCTGAAGGCATTGTGCTCTGTAGAAACCACGATGTTGCTTTCTAACGATGAACATTATTCTCGAAATCCAGCGAGGAGGTCTTCATCTGACTTTCACTTCGCTAAAATGTATAAGCCCCGTCATCTGATACCAAGTTGCCATTGCTATATTCCGAACTACTCCCGCGATTGTCTGCAATCGCTTTTATACTCTACCTCCAAGCTCCAACAACACCATGACCAACATGCAACTAATCGTTGGAAGCGGACTCCTTACGCCCCCTCCGGAGGCCTCGAGCAGTTCGCGAGAGATGCTCCCAATCATTTTACTCCTCGGCCCATGCGGCTGAGGCAAAGGCACGCTTGCAAGTCGACTCATAGAGACTTACAACCTGCACCATCTTTCTTCTGGCGACTGGCTCCGCTCTCAAGCTCAACCCCCAATCTCTGGGGCCCCTGGTCTTGTCAATGAGTACGTGTCTGAGGGGCGTCAGATTCCAGAACCTTTGCTCATTGAAGCATGGGGAGAAGACTGGAAGGCACACGCACCACCTGCTCTCGAGCTATACGTTTGTAGCAAAGCAAATGTGAAGACCGGCAACAGCATGTGAATGCGACTAATCCCTGACATGAAGCAAGAGTTCCTAAGAGTAAGTGGTGAGCATAAAGCACAAGCAATCCTTCTAGATAACTTCCCCAAGACCATCACTCAGTCCGACGCTCTTGATGATTGCCTTACCAAAGCAGATTCCCCAATTATTGCCATATCGCTGACTTGTTATTCAGACATCAACCTCCAACGTTTCATGTCACGAGGCCGTGGTGAGGACAACGAGGCCACTTTCAAGCGACGCATCGAGCGCTTCGACCAGGAGTCTCCAGCAGTGATTGAAAAGTATAGAACTGCTGGTAAGCTCGTCGAAACCCATGCTCTTGAAACCCCAGACGAGGTCTACCAAAGAGTGGTAAGTCAGCTTGAGCAATGCGAAGCTTGGGTGTCGCTTTTCACTGACGACAATCAGACGGCCTGTACCGAGGCCGAGCAATGGAACGCACTAATCCAATGTCTCACCAAGTTTTAGTGTGCTGCAAAGCCCTCTAGCTCAGAATTCCCTTACATCTTACTTATCTATGTTCAAATTGAATTGCTTCGCATAATTTCTTGCTCATTTTCTACTTTTTGATCCCAACCTAGTGTCTTCGATCTCGACGTTTTATTATCAAGTTTCCTAATCAGTAATCAGCATGTCATACCCTTGGTCCTTTTATAACGAGGAAATATTCCCACGCAGGCTGTCAAAAAGTGGGTTTCTTACGTCGCATTTCGTCTCTTGCTTACCCAATTTCGATTTAAATTGCCCTGTCAATCGGTACACCTTCTATCGATCACTACCAACCTAATGGCCACGTGAGGTTGAAAATAGCTGGCTGGACGAGAAAAGCCTTCAAGCATTTAGATTGTGGATGTTTCCAAAGCAATTAGAGTTGTTCCCGGCGCTAAACGCGGCACGACCCGCTGCGGGAGGAACGTACCGTACCGCTTCAGAAACAAAAGCCACCACCAGGTTATCGCGGAAAAAAGTAGAACTCCCATGCTCCAAGGCTACCAGCGAGACTCCCTAGTAGATAGAAGAAGCAAAGATGTCAATTACAGGCAAACATATCACAGGATTACATCCAAGCAGTGAGTACTACCTTAATTATTAGCTTGTGAACAATGCATCTAATGTCCAACATATCCGCAGGGGGCAGGGGCACATTCATCTCAAAGACTAACCTCATTTTGCCAACTTGTGCCCGTGACCTGACAACCTGTTCTGTGTGAATCTTGAAATATGTCTTGTTCCAATCTTTTGTATCTTTCTTCTATGTTTGACAGGTAGAATAAGAGTAAAAACGCCAGGAGTCAGGACTAAGTCTCCTTTGACCGCTTTTCTGCTAGTAGAGAATTGAATCAGCGAGGAAACAAAGGAACACCGCGATCGGTGCAAATTTATATAGGAGAGCGAGGAGGGGGCAGCTGGAGTGGCGGCTCTTGAACATGGATTTAACCATTGGATAAACATGGACAGAGCAAGAAGGACGGAAGGTAAGATATGACAGTGTGAGAAGCGTTCTGGTGGGAAAACCTTGGCCCCGATTCATGGGCATAGCCGCAATGAAGACCAAAAGCACTGAGAGATCTTGTGCTCAAAGTTTTGCCCGAGCTCCTTTAGGAGGCATTACTCTACATTGACAAACGGGTCCACTCGACTTCAACTCGGCTCGTGTGCATCATCCAGAATTGCACCTGTGTCTTTGAGGATTTTTGGTACTTCCAGAATGGTCAAAATTCATTGTGTCCTGAAATTCAGAAGCCGGGAATATAACGGAGTGAGATCAAATGGATTCTATCAAAGTGTGTATATAATGCGAGCATCCAACGCCGAGATTCGTAATTTTATCGACATAAGCATCAAAGGAGGTAAAGCCCCAACTATCATAACCACCCAATTTTATCCAAGTTTATAGAATGTACTTGTGATCAAGAGCCAGATCTCCCTCGAGACCGTTCGTTGTGGCTCCTTCAGCGATGAGCTTCTCTTTCTTCTGATTTCTGCTTCGTAGCAAGAACCAACATGAACCGTACAAGAAAGATGCAACAACAGTAAGCCCGGCAGAAACTCCGTTACCTTGGACATATCGTGGACCTTGTGCAGTGGGGTAAAGTTGCGACGATACAAAGTTGGAGAGGTTACCGATGGAATCGGCGAGAGGCATACCAAAGGCACGCTTGTCATCGGGAGCTAGTGTTCCAGCGGTCCATGTGACGGCAAGCGTGGAGGTAGGGTAAATTCCAAGCACGAGGATGAACATGGCGGCGTAGCCAGCGTGTTGGTTGGGAGTTGCGACGGCAATGATGTATCCGATGATGACAGGTACGAGGCATGCCATGATGCAAAGTCCACGCTTTTGGAATTTATCGGAGAGGTATACAACGGTAACAAGTGAGACGGCTCCAACGAGGTAGACTGGGATGGTCATGTAGTTGACACGAAGATCTGCGAATCTGGAGATCATTAGCATAACGTTTTCAGGGCCAGAGCGAAAGTAAGCTTACCCAAGACCTTGAAGAATAGTTGGCAAGAAGACGTTGAAGCCATTGATGGCGACAGAAGATGTGAAAAACGCAGTACCAATGAGCCAGACAAATGGGTCGAGAAGGGCAGCTTTGATCCATTTCTTGTCGAATTTGGCATCTCCTCGGAATAGAATGTCGCGTTCTTTGCGTAGGCGCATGGTTTCTTTCTCTTCGGCATTCAGGAACCAAGCGGTCTCGGCGGTATGAGGAAGGAAAACCCAGCAAGTTAAACCAACGACGACTGTAATGCAGAATTCGATGATGAATAGCCATCTCCATGCGGCGAGGCCGCCTTTTTCTCCCATTTGCTGAATTGCCCACGCGAAAAGACCTCCAAATGCACCAGAGAGAACCATGGCCAAATTGTTTGTGATGATTCTTTTTCCTATGTCTTTCCGGGGGTATATCGTAGAGAAGAGATATGCGAAACATTGTTCAAGACCGCCACCAGCTGCGTTGACGAGCATACGGCAAACGACAGCTTGACCATAGTTTTGAACGAAAGCCGTGCCTAGAGTAGAAGCGCTCCAGATGAGAAATGCAGCTCCAAGAGTGTAGTTCGCTCCAAATCGTTTGACAGCTAAGACCCATGGAACTTCGAACAGCATAGTAGTAAGAGCAGAGAAGGTGTTGATGTTGCCGAATTGACCGCTTTTGAGGCCTAAATCTTGGTCAAAACCAAAGACACGGGCATTGCCAAGCTATAGAATCGTATCAGTTATGAGAACTTGCAGGTACAATATTGGACTTACATTATTGCGATCTAAGGCGCAGAGGAGCATGAAGACGAAGGAGACAGGGACCACATATCGATCAAACTTCTTGAATGCAGCCTTCTCCTTTTCAGGATCGATGTATATCATTTGATTGCTGGAGCCAATCTCAGAGGTCTCATCTTTAATGGCGTAACTAATGTCCATGGGAGACTTCTTCTCCATATCTGGACTGGAAGACATTGTGATAAATTTTATGAGAGGATTTGAAGACTTGAATGCTTGAAGGAGATCCAATCGAAACCTTTGAGGTTAGAAGTTATTGTGAGGTAGATGAATGTGATGATCAGCTGGAGGGATGGTTATGGTAGCGGATTGGGCATTTATATATTGGTTGAACACTACTTTCATGCCACCGTCGGGAGAGAGAGATATGGAGGATACATCCGTCTTCATGATAGGTGGTGAACCCCTCATGCGGCAAGATACGCACCATCTGCAAGTAGAATTGATAGACAGGTAACTGGGAAACGGCCCAAGCCGAATCCAGCTCCCGTCGAGGACATCTTGGTAGTGAGATATTTTGACTATGTGGCGTTCAAGACAACCTCATGCAACCCAATTTTCGGAGTTGTGGATATGGATTACCTGCATGTACTTATCAAAGTTATCTGTTGTTGGTACTAGATTTCGCAGCTGCACTTGCAGAATAATAGGGAATCAGCCGGTCGGACTTGAGATGGGACTTTGCTTATCATTTCATCGGGAAATGCCGACTGCACGATTCGATGGACTTTGTCAGCAAACTAGCAGTGCTAGCACTAAAAATCATGTTCGCATATTCCCGATACCAGGGTCTTTCGCCTAGTTTCGAGCTATTTTCTTCTATGCTGATGGAATTCTACTGTGTATCGGATGTCGTTATACTCCGAAATGTGGTGAGAATGTCTGAGGTTGGATTATGATTAAGATGTATGGAACACAGATGGGGCACGAATTGTTAGAAGAATCTATCAAATGTTGATACGGACCTAAGAACTAGAGTTTAGAATGGCAAGTAATCGACTGAAAGCGTCGCAGAGACTAGGAAGAACTCGCATATAGGCCCCTGATACTCAACGTCAATCAAAAGCATAGAAGCGCAGTTCTTTCCAGGAGATGCCCCATTATATCTCTAATGCTTTGGAAATGATCGAAAGGTAAGTCATCGGTACACTGCTGCTATCAATAAGATCAATATATTTCGGAGCACACAAGGAGATCGTGTTGCTGATGGTTCAACATTTCGACACAGAGCATGGGAAAAAAGCATCAAGGAAAGAGCTTTTGCAATTCTGAACACAAAACATAACTGTATTGTTTGAAGATGCATATTGACCAGTATCTAACCTTTCGATGACAGCGTTTTGATACTGTGACTTTTGATACCGTGATTCAAAGAGCAGCCATAGTCGCTCAGGATGTCATGCAGAGATGTCTACAACCTCGAGCGAAGCACATGTTAAACCTGCCTATGGAGAATAACCATGGGACTGGAACTCTCTGGGAATTGGCATCCCAGCAACATCATGCAGAAAAGAGAAACACTCAAGGTCATATGAGCTGAGAAATAGTCAACATGCTGCAACTTGCAGTCGTTATCTTTGGGGAACTCACCTAGAAGGGCTATTTCCATGCTGATCTTGAACAGGTCTAAAACACTTGCCTTGAATTGAAGACTTGTGCCCAAAGTGTCGGGATCCAGAACAGTGGCTACTTCCAAGTTGACCCTGATCACCATGTTTAGTCTCACTACTAGTTCTTTCGCTGTTGCTGTATCAAACCACAGTCTGGAATGCATGATAAGTAAACTGCCGTTGGAGTAAGAAATGGCCAGTCTTGTTCGTTGCCGGTTCTAGTGTCTGACTTCTGGAAGTCGAACCACACTGAGCTCCATCCCGGATTCACGCGGGGACTGATTTTAAAGGTTGTTGTTTGCCTCACGAGCCAGGATGGTGAGGTAAAGATCATCCAACGGGATGTGTTCTACCAATAATGTCTGATACAGTATCCAGTCCTGCCAGTCCAGACTCTGCAGTTTTCGAAATAGGGACGATCTACTTTGAGAACATCCGGTTCCTGTTCAAATCTAATGGAAGGATGACTGAGATGCAGGCTCTGATGAGACTTTAGTAACAAAAACTGGAGTGCTTGCCGAAATGGCGAGGTACAATGACTGAGCACTTTGATAAGGCAACAGATGTCAATAATGCAGCTGGGGGCGTGGGTAGCAGCATTTATTTTTGTTCTCTTGTTTTGTTCTCTTTTCGATGAGAGCAGTTGTAGACAAGGTTTCGAGAGCTGTGCCTTGGCATGCTCTTTGCATTACAGCATGCAGGAAGCTGTCTCCAGAGGTGTAGAAATAGACGTCGTCGAATTAATTTGAATCGTCGGCCAAGAAGTACCGTCCCGTGGTCCTATGCCGATACGATGTATAGCATGGTGGCTGATACAAGGGCAGATGAGATAGATATCTCCTCGTGGCACGTAGATCTTGTCACAGGTAGTCTGACATAAAAGCTTCATGTCTACAAAGCCGACCCTCTTTGAATTAGTCTGAAGCTGCAAAGCTCTCGAGTTTTGTGGTCTAGCAAGTTTAACCTTTTACGCATATGGGATTGAAATGGAAAACAGAGATTATCATCGCTGTACCGACTTGTTAAACATTTTCCAAGTTTGAGGGCAGGAAAGGGGCAGTGTCAAACCAATCCGGAAGTGAGGCTTTTCATTAACCGGATTAGGCCCATTTATCCGAACAACGACGACCTCGAATTGTTCACCGCTGTGAGCTGAAAAGATTAAAGGATGTTCAAGATAGACCTCTACTTTTCTGTTATCGAGTCTTGAAATCTGAAGCCTGGGGCAGGACTAGGTCGTCCATTAGCCGCAGGACTTATCATGGATGATTGTTATGTGTGCAAAGACCTTCGCCCAGAGCCTGCAGTCGACCCCTTTGATTCGTCTAACCTGAAGCATGTTGAGCTCTTGTTCCATGTATTCAATCACGACCTTCGTAGGAAATCAGAATCAGGTTGTCAATCCTGTCGGGTTATTTATGAAGGGTGTAAGAGATTTGGTGCTGATGATGAATTTGCCTTATTCTGGGTCGTTTACAAGTCAATCAGAAAAGAAGAGCCACAATTAGAAGTGTCCTTTACGACTAAAGACGGTGTGAAGAAACTACTATACTTTGCAGTCAGTGAAGGTTGATATATGCTCACTACTGGATTCTGAGACTTGTACTGACATGGCCATGAGGCGAAAGTAGTCCCTGGGAAGGTATCACGTCAAGACCAATACTGAACGAACGACCCTGTTTCGCTGCAGATATAGCTTTCTTGAAGAACAAACTCAAAATATGTCTCTCAGAACACGAGAAATGCCGTGGTCGAGCAACAGATTTGCCAACATATGTCCCATCCAGGCTGATACAGATATCTCATGGGCTTAAGGGACTGCTTGTAAATTTAGTCGAACCTAAGGCTGGTTGGTTTACTCGTTGTATTCCTTATGTCGCACTTAGTCATTGCTGGGGCCACGTACTCACTCTCAAGACTACAACGCTAAACATAGGACAGCACAAACGTCGTATACCTTGGAATGAGCTTGGCAAAACCTTTCAGGATGCTGTGGGAGTCACTGAGAAACTGGGCCTGCGTCATATCTGGATCGATTCACTCTGCATCCTGCAAGATGATATTGACGACTGGGCACAAGAATCTGCGGCCATGGGTAGACTTTTTGAATCAGCATATCTCACAATCGCGGCTAGTGGTGCCAGTGACAGCAGTCAGGGCCTGTTTTTCCCACGACCTCGCTCCGAGCCCATTAGCGGAGTAATGGATGGACAAGAATACAAGATTCACGTTCAAGAGGCCATTGATCACAGCGATATCTGGTCTATGGAACGGAGTGCCCGCCATCTTCCACTATTCCGGCGGGCTTGGGTCTACCAGGAACTACTGCTCTCTCGAAGAACCATACATTTTACACGCGAGGAGCTAGTGTGGGAATGTCGAGAAGGCCAATCGTGTGAATGCAGAAATGCAACCAGATATCGCGACAAGTCTGCGATCTACGATTACATACAAGGCATCGCAGATGTTTCTCCATATGGCTTTCTGAACAACTGGAACACGATTGTGCGCGAATATGGGTCTTTGGGCCTTACATACTCCGAGGACCGGCTACCAGCACTTTCTAGCATAGCAAAGTTCTTCATTAATCGGCAAGATTTGGGATACTGTGCTGGGTTATGGCGTCAACGTATGCCAAATGATCTTCTGTGGAGTGTAAAGGGTAATGGAGCGAGGCAAAGAGTGGAACCATCACAAGACGGCCGCTCATGTCCACCATCCTTTACATGGGCGTCTATCGACTTAACGAACAGCTTGGACAGTACTTGGATCTACTACCCACTGGAAACTATCGAAGAGCCCTTGGTGCAATTTAATGACGTTTGTTGTCATCTGAGTACAGATGACCCGACTGGTTTGGTCTCAGGCGGATTTGTTCTGCTTCGAGGACAGCTTATAGAAATGGCATTGAAGAACATGGAGTTGGATGACAAACCCAATAGATATCGCATGGCTATGGCCCGACCTGATCAATCAGGCTCCAATGACATGTCGTGGGATGCCGACTTGGATTCAGATGTACCATCTGAGATTGAAGAGATGTCCTTGAAAGATCACATATACTTTCTACCCTTTTACCTATGGCGCGAAATCTACTTGACAGGACTTATTCTTAGATTGGCAAGCCCAGCCAAAGACGCAGATTGGATTGCACGCGCTCGTGTCGCAACAGGAACCAAGTGCTTCATCAGGATAGGCCATGTCATGCTGGATGTCGAATATTCGTTCCCAAAGATCCCAAAATCCATCGAAGAGACCTTTGCGATTATTTAGTCTGGTGCCTTCAGCCAAAACTTCCCATATGAATTTAAACTTACAAAGATTGGCCCGTTCACTTTTGGCAATATGTTCCTTGGTAATGATGCCTGGCTTTGCTTACCTCTAAAGACTCTGGTGTCTTTGTGGATGAACACTTAACAGGTAGCCTCAGCAGTGAATGAGCCACGTTCTTTGGCAGTTATGTTTGATATTTCACTTAATTGACACACATAGGAAACTGCTCAGATACTGCTAGACTTACCTTAGGTAACTTACCACCAGCCTCCACGATTGTAGCCTGATAGACAGCCATTAGGCTTAAAATCCTAGCGCGCCACGCATCAAATATTGACCAATCAAAAGCTAGTAGCAAAGCTACTTTATTTAGCCTCCCTGACGCGATCCAACTTCTCTCCTCTCACTTTTTCCACCCTTCGCTTCTTCTCACTGCAACTCTGCCAAATCAAACGGCGATCGGCACTTGAAGCTCCTTGAGTTCATAATGACCACACTTGTTCCCCGCGAGCCATACTCTGAGGAGGAGCTCGGTAAGCTCTATCCAAAGGGTTTGCAACTCCAGCTGGTACAGATTGTAAGTAGCACCCAGCCTTATAGTGTTTCAGCCTTGCGTCCCTTCCTATATTTACTCGCTTCCGTCTCCATTTTGTTCCATGGATTGAGTTACTATTGCTAACATGAAGCCAGCTACTCCGTCATGGTATGCAAGATATTCATCCCGCATAGAATATGATTTTGACTTCTGCCGTTTGTCCGGTCGCACACTAACACAAGAAAAGGCGAACGAACTCCCGTAGCACCTAGATTTCAGAATGTGAGTCAAGTTTAAAGTCTTTCAAAGTGACATACTGACATATCTCAGGCCGGTCTACCCGCTTGTAAGTTCGTCAAACCATCCAAATAGTTAGTGGCTAAACAGCACCATCACAGACTGGCCGTACTGCAAAGCATCCAGCCGCTTTACCAGCACCGTCCTAGCCACCACCGACCCAGCATCCTCCTCATGGGACAATCTCCAATGGCAGCGCCATCTCGAGCGCTTCTCCGACAGCGACGACGCGCCCACCCTCGCAACGTCTCCCACCGGCGACCCCAACTCCATGTGCCAGCCCGGCGAACTCACCGACCTAGGCCGTCAAACCACCCTCGCCCTCGGCCAACGACTCCGCAACCTCTACATTCAGCAACTCTCCTTCCTCCCCTCTGACCTAACCCCCACCGTCCTGGACTCCCTATACCTCCGCGCAACACCCATCCCCCGAGCCCTCGAATCCCTCCAACAAGCCTTCATCGGTCTCTACCCACCACGCACCCGGCCCAGCACCCTCCCTCCTCCCGCCATAATCTTAAGATCCCCAGGCGACGAAACCCTCTTCCCCAACGAAGTAGTCTGCCGCCGTCTAAACGCCCTAGCCCGCGCCTTCGGCCAACGGACCGCCGATCGCCATAATACCTCTCCTGCGCTGCAGCACGCGACGAAACTCATCGGTAAATATGTAGAGGGTGATGTGCGCGTGGATGGTAAACCGCGTCTTAGTGGCATCCTGGACACCGTCAACGCAACCCTCGCCCACGGCCCACTCACCCGTCTCCCCAGCGAATTCTACGACCCCCAATTACGCGATACGCTGGAGCGTGTTAATGTAGAGGAGTGGTATAGTGGATATCAAGAGAACCGCGAATATCGCATGCTGGGCATAGGAAGTCTAGCGGCTGATATTGTAGGTCGAATGGTACAGCGCGCTGAGGGGAAGGGGGTGGTGAGGTTCAGTATGAGTGGGTGTCATGATACGACGCTTGCTGGCCTTCTGAGCTCTTTAGGAGCGTTCAAGGGGACCAAGTGGCCGCCTTTTACGAGTCATGTGGCTATTGAGCTGTTTCGAAAGGATATGGATGGTTTGGCTGCGAAGAAGAGTGGTGGTGGGTGGTTCCATTGGGTGAATCCTATGGCGGATAAGTCTGAGATTGGCCGTAAACCGATGGACGAATTGAACAGTGTGCAGCGAGAGCGATTGGATGGGTATTATGTGCGGTTAAGGTACAATGATGCTGTTGTTACGGTCCCGGGGTGCAAGGCGGCTGGAAAGCATTTGGAGGGCGATGAGAGCTTTTGTACGCTGGTAAGTTGACAAACGGAGCGTTCTTGATGGAGTGGTGTCAGACGGCGGCTAATTTTGGTTATAGGAAGCATTTAAGGCTATTGTGGACAAGTACACGCCGCGGGATTGGAAGCAGCAGTGTAAAGAGAATATGGGCAAGACGGCGTTTCCCGAGAAGCCAGAGCCGTCGGGCTACTGATGATGGATGTGCTGTAATAGAAGACAAAGAGGAAGCATGCTAGGTTTTGGACCTTAAATGAAGATAGCAGACGACCGGTGATGATGCATGCTTGAAATGTAAAGCTCTACGAAAATGGGGATAAGATGTTCAGAACTACAGACTAGAACCAGGGGTGGTCAAGGACGATTCACGACGAAACATAGACAGACGATAGACCATGAAATGGAATTCACAAAACCTATGCACAAAAAAGTCATTCTACCAGCCATGACATAACACATAACGTCGTCTCTAGCAACCTCTACTACCCTCTAACCCCACCCTATCTACAAATTCCCCCTTTTCTATATTCACTAAATTGGCAAAATCCCAATCTCCTGATCATCAGGCGCAGTCCGTCTCGGTCTTCCCGCCAAAATATCGCCCAAGCCAGTCAAACCACGCCAGTACTCAGCCTTAGGTCTCCGATGTTTCCAGTCCGTCTCCTCATTCTCTACCGTCTCCATAGCGCTGAACTGTACTTTGGCGCCGCGAATGCCAATGACGCTGACAGTTGTAGGATCGTTTGCGATTTCTTCGCGGCTCCAGCCTGCAAAGGACTCGAGATGTTGGAGCGAGCGTACGGCGAATCGGACGGCACGGACGCGGTCCATGGGGGAGGGTTCTTTGCCTTGTTGGAAGTGGCCGGGGATGCCGACGCGAGCTTCGAATTGGACTTTGCCTTCACGGGTTTTGCCTTCGACGCTGAGGATGTCGGCGATGACTTGGGTTGTGTATACGGAGGAGGCTTTTTCGTTGCGGAGGATGATTTTGCCTAGGAAACAAGATTAGTTCCACACTCTAGGTGTTGGTTGGTGAGGAGGGGCGCATTTACCTGCACGATTTTGTCCGCGATCCCGCTTGAATGTTTCGCGTAGCGCATCAATATCACTATCAAGCATTTTGATATTGATGCCTTCTTCTGGCGTATACACAGCGAGAGCGCCGACTGAGATGCCAGCAATAACGGCAACATAGCCAGATTCTCCGCCTTGTGTCTCAATCACAAACACACGGCGACGCGAGGCGGAGGCGGATTGGCGACAGGTATCGCAGTACTCTATCAGCGCGTTGAGACACGTGTCGCTGCCTAGGGAGTATTCAGTGCCGGGGACATTGTTGCTGACGGTGGCGGGGAGGACGACGATAGGGATCGAGACTGGTGGAAATTCTTTGCGGGCTTTGCGGAGTTCGCTGACAGCGTGGAAGGCCTCGAAGCCGCCGATGCAGAAAAGAGCTTGGATATTGTATCGTTCAAAGGCTAATGAGACTTCTGCCATGTTCTCTGAGGGAAGGGTACGGTTGCTTTTGATAGTCAGTGCTGAGAAGGTCGAAATCATGGGTCTATTCTTACGTTCCGATCTCAGAGCCTCCTTTGCTCACCCAAGAATCAGCTTCGAGCCAGGATATGTCTCGAACAGAGCCTTGTGGTTTATCTGAATGATGTCGAATAAGACCACTGAAACCATTATATAATGCGACTGGTGTATGTCCACGACTGAAGCAATAAGCAATTGCTGCTCTCGATGCGGCATTCATTCCACTGTCTCAGATCAGTCATTGTTCAGCCAAAGAGGAATTTTACTTACCCAGCAGGTGCACCGACATGAATTATACCTATTCGCATACGCTTGTTCTCTGGAAGAAGTAGCTCTGGTAACTCTGCAGCGCCAGTAATCCTATAGGCGTTAAAATATTCCGAAAACTCTGCATCTCTCAGCTCCATGGCTCGAGCAAAATCCTTGTGTTCGATGGCGGCTGGAACAAGCTGCGTCAAACGAACGGCTTCCATCAATGGTTGTCGTACTATCTTGTTCTCGATTACGGATATGACTGGGCTTGGGGTTCCTTCTTTAGCTTCCAGAACAGCATTGACAGCCTCTGCTCCTTGTAGCGTACTAAGCAATCGATCATAGGCGCAGGGTGCACCACCTCTTTGGATGTGGCCAAGAGTAGTGACTCGAGTGTCAAGTTTGAGTTCGTTCGAGAGCAGATCCTTGATCTCACCAGGAGTGACCTTTTTCAGGTCTTGGTCAATGGCTCCTTCAGCGATGATTACTAGCGTTGTTCGCTTGCCCATTTTCCGATGCTACAATGATTAGCAAATGAACAATCAGAAGTACAACCAACTCACCTTCGTTATGATAGTACTCATATCTATCCGCCAATCTCTACTGGGAGGGCTCTCTGGTATAAACAAGAAATCAGCACCGGTTGAAATGGCCGACATCAAAGCCAACCATCCACAATGACGGCCCATGACTTCAACAATGAATGCTCGCTGATGGGACTGAGCCGTATCGTTAATCGAGTCCACACATCCACAAATGCGATGCAGCGACGAATAACACCCAATCGTCGCATCCGTCGCCGACATATCATTGTCAATCGAGCCGACCAATCCCACGATATTTAGCGATTTGAATGGTGTAATCTGCTCGGTTGTCAATTCGCCCTTTCCGACCAGCTCTTCTAGCAGACCCGGCCACTCCTTGCGGAACAAGTCTGCACCCGTCAAGCTGCCGTCTCCACCACATACGATGAGCGCATCAATACCGTTCAGCACCTAGTCTTCGTATCAGCAACCATTTATTCACATATATACATGGTATACGTACCATATTCTTCGCCGCTGATAACCGTCCCCAGCGTTCTCGGAAGGACATACAGCGCGCAGAACCAATCAATGTGCCACCTTCTGGCAGGAATCCGCGGACGTCTTCCCAGTCTGCTTGCTTTATCATGTCGCCGCCGTTGACTAGGCCTTCGTAGCCTTCGTGTACAAAAAATGCTTCGCAGCCTCTGTTATACGTTATCAGAAAAGGTTTGTGAAGCTTGGGAGTGCTGCTCACTTGGCAATAGCCATACGGACGACAGCGCGGACAGCGCCATTCATGCCTGGCGCATCACCGCCGCTTGTGAGGACAGCGATGCGGCGCTTTTTCTCGGGGAGAGGGGGAGGGACTTCTTCGTTCGACATGTTTGTGGGAGGCATGAAGAGTTTGGAGGGTGTTCGATCGGTGGATTTGGTGCTGGTTGTATGGGAGAGGGAGTACAGAGGGCTTTGGTGGTTCGATGGTTGTCTTGGAATAGTGGTACGATGGTATGGTGAATGGTGATATAGACCACGAGGTGTTGTTAAAGGAGCTGATAGGGCGACAAGGTGAAATGGGTAAGAATCGTAAGGGAATCAGTAGGTGAAGAAGTGAAAGGAGCGATAGATATAGGCCCAAGGTCCTGTCGTCGGATCAGTGGTACCTAAGTAGTGTCTTGTCGAGATGTTCACCGTAGTTCAATTGGCAATGCAGGCCCGAGCTCTCCCACGTTTGAAGCTTCTTAGCTTCCTCCATCACCCCTCGCTCTTTCCCCGCTACCAATGGGGCGTAGAGATTTCGATAGAGTGGGGAAGATAAGGAAGGTTTCAGCCTTGTCAGTTGTCGATATTGAGCAGAGAGCGATTAAAATTCTGAGTGATAAACTGAGCTGCAAATTTTCTCTCACCACATAATCTGATCATGAGAAGAGATTTCTTCTGGTTGAAATCATTTTGCTCACTTTCGAAAGCTTTAGGGTCTTTGGAAGCTCCCCATTTTTATCTTGATCAGCTAATTTTTCTATCATGTATCAGTATAGCCCAGATTTGCTAGTAAGGATATTTGGGAGAGAAAGTGGACATGACGTGGTAGCTCCTGGAAGGAGCTCTTTGATGTAGATCTAACAGATGCAGGAAGCTAGAGGTATCAAGAGCTATCGTCCAATGCACCTATGTATAATGCCATCATGTACCAAGTCGGGCGGCAAATAGGATTAAAAAATCACGCATGGTTACTAAACTACTCTACTAACATATAACTTAATGAAAGGGAGCATATCAAAATACAATACATTGGTGTCAATGAAAACAGATTTGAACGCATCTCGAGGGCTCCAAGAGCAAGAAGGTAGGTATAATTATACTCAAAGTCGGATTTCAGCAGGTATGAAACTCATAGTATGGAGAAAGTTCTCAAATTTACTAACACTAATCCCATAACTCCAAATCACTAAAACCATACACCAGTACATAACAACCCCTCTATATCCAAACAGTCATCCCCAATTCCCTCCACTTTTACACATACCACACCGCATATCCAACATCTGTCACAACCATCTACAACTTCGTCTTTCCCCCATCAAGCAATTCCGCACCGCCACTAGCAATGCAAATCTTGCCCGTCTCCTTGACTTTAACCTGAAACAGCACCTTCCCACCCACCTTCCACATCTCCGTCACCAACGTCTCCCCCGGAATCACCGTGCTCGCAAACCGCACCTTGACATTCTTAATCATCCCATAGCTCTGCACCACATGTTTCGTCGCAATGCCAAAGAAGCACAGACCGTGCAGAATAGGTTCCTTGAATCCACCTACTTTGCTAAACTCTGGGTCAATATGTAGCGGATTTCTATCTCCGCTGAGTCGGTAGAGCGCCGCTTGGTCATCGCTCGTTTTCTCTTCTACTACCGTATCTGGCGCTCTCTTAGGGGGCGTGTTGGATGCGGTGCTGGCGCCGCGCTCGGCCATTGCGCGGGGGCCGTTGAAACCGCCGGCGCCGCGGACGAAGACGGTGGCTTCGTTGTAGAAGACGTCGCGGCCTTGGGCGTCTTTGGTGGTTTGGCCGGTGACGATGATACCGCTCTTGCCTTTGTCGACGACATCGATGAGGTTGACGGTGGATGTTAGGGTGCCGGAGGTTGGGATGGGGAATTGGCGGATCTCGAGGTATTGTTCGCCGTGGAGCAGCATCATGGGGGAGAAGTTGGGGAGGAGGTCGGAAAAGTCAAAGGCGGGAACGGCGTTGAAGGGAGGGATGACGCCGAAGGAGGGGAGGGGGGTGAAGGCATCGGAGTTTTCGTAGACGAGGTTTAAATCGGTGCGTTTGGCGCCGATTCCGAGATCTATGGGATATATTGTTAGAAAGTGGGATTGGGGAGGGAGATATGGTGAGGCTTACTGTAAAGGATGACATCTCTGTCATCGTAGACGTAGTCGGTTCCAGCAGAGGTGATGGCCTTGAATTTCTTAATATTGGTCAAATACTCGTTGCCACCGGCAGGTTCTTTGGCAGCAGCGGGAGAGGCACCTATACGTTGAAAATGTTACTTGTCATTCTATAACTTTTTTTTGAAGATCAAGCATATATACAATTACAGCGAGATTCAAACAGCTAACAAAAAGGCAAGATGGAGGGGTTATAGTTTACCTTTGCCTCCACTCTTGTTTGACATGTTGGCCATGATGGATTGTAGTCCATCTTGAGCGCTCTCAGGGTGGTCTGCGCGGCCATCATTGAAATCGACAATCTTTTCCCACTTGGTGAGAACAGCCTCAGGGGTCAGCTTGACATCGATAGGGAAGCCGTGGCCACCAGTTCGCTGCCATCTTGTTCGTCCTTGCCATGCGCTACCGACTTCATAGAGTCCGCCAGTTGGGTCTGGGCACTTGTCTGAGGCTAGGAGAACAACCATTGGTGCGATATATTCTGGCTTGAAAGCTTGAACAAGCTCTGGTGGCATAATGGTGGCGGTCATGGCAGTACCAGCGTTTGGTGCAATAGTGTTGACAAAGATATTGTACTTGGCGCCCTCACGAGCAAGAGCACGAGAGAAACCAAGAATACCACACTTGGCAGCGGAGTAGTTGGCTTGACCAAAGTTACCATAGATACCGCTGGTGCTGGTAGTGTTGATGACACGTCCGTACTTCTGCTTCAAGAAATATGGCCAAGCAGCCTTGGAAACCTTGTAGGTTCCACGGAGATGGACGTTCATAACTTGATCCCAAAGCTTGTCATCCATGTTGGTGAAAGCTTTGTCGCGGAGAATACCGGCGTTGTTGACAATGACATCGATACGGCCATAAGCATCAATGGCAGCCTTGACAACAGCATCACCATCTTCAGCAGAGGCCTTGACTGGAACAGCTTCACCGCCGGCCTTCTTGATTTCGGCGACAACATCATCGGGGTTAACCAAATCGTTGATGACGAGCTTAGCGCCGTGCTTAGCGAAAAGAAGGGCATAAGCGCGACCGATACTGAGAAATGTTAGTAAGACAATTGATGAAAATTGAGATGCACTTACCCAGCACCACTTCCGGTGATCAAGACGACCTTTCCTGTAAAGTCGAGCTTCTCAGCTGGAGGGTTGGAGGGAAGTTGCTTGGCTTGTTCGAGGAGTTCCAAGAAGTTGGCTGGACCATCTGGGTATTCTGGCTTGGAAAAGTCGTTGACATCAGCCCACTTGGCGAGAATGGAACCTGGGGTGAAAGTCTCGTCGGCTTTGCAGAGAGCACCCTTTGATCGCTCCCATCGAAGTTTAGCAATGTGTCCACCACCAACTTCAAAGATTGATCCGCTTTCGCTCTTGTTGGATGAGTGAGTCAGGACAGCTACGAGAGGTACAACCCAGTCTGGCTTGAGGTTCTCCAAAACATCCGGTGGCATGACAGTTTCTGTCATACGGCTTGCAGCAATCGGTGCAATGACATTGGCGATAATGTTATATTTGGCGCCTTCCTTGGCCAGGGTCTCGGTAAATCCAACTTGAGCAAGCTTGGCCGCTAGAAACTGTTAGAGAAGAACATTTGAGCAGTACAAAGTACTTACCAGAGTAGTTGGTTTGACCAAAGCTTCCGAAAAGACCAGCAGCTGACGCAGTGTTGATAACACGGCCATACTTTTGTTTCCTGAAATGTGGCCAAGCAGCACGAGCGCACTGGAGGGTTTAGATAAGATCTTCGGAATTATAGCTTTCAAACATACCTTGTAAGCTCCCTTGACGTGAACCTGGTTGATGAGATCCCAGTCCGCATCTTTCATGTTCTTGAAGCTAACATCCCGAAGGATACCAGCGTTATTAATGAGAATATCGACACGTCCGAAATTTTGAATGGCAGTATCAATGATCTTCTCGCCAAACTCGACACTGTCGTAGTTGGCAACAGCCTTTCCACCAGCCTTCTTAATCTCGTCGACAACGACATCGGCGGCCTAGAGGTAGAATGTTAGCGATGATCCATTGAGCCCATGTAGTGGTCCAGATCAAGCCATTGGCATAGCTTCTAGTTTCACATGTCGGGATAGCTTGGAACTGACGCACCTTTGATGAAGTACCTTCTCCCTTGAAAGAACCACCAAGATCGTTTACAACGACATTAGCACCTCTTGAACCGAAGAATACGGCATATGCTTTTCCCAAACCACCACCAGCGCCAGTAACGACGACGGTCTGGCCGTCATAGCGGAGCTCTGAGCCTGCCATAGCTAATGAATAGTATAATAGAGTCGTGGAAGGTAGAGATGTGTTGCGCGTGAGGAAGGAGAAGGGAGGAAGGGATGGAGAATTGAAGCGGAAGTGGTAGGAAAAAAAGAGGCCAACAAAACACCGAGGGCAATAATATCAAATGTCCTGATCCATGCACAGTAGCAGGTGATGAACCCGCGGTCTCTCTGGGCTTTGGTAACTGTTGTTGAGTGATGAATGACGTTCCGGGACCGAGGCAATGCGAGGGCTTTCCGTGATTGGTTAGCGTGGAATCCCCGCGCTTTTCTTTCTTCACATGTCGGCAGTTGTTGATCATATGCACTTTTGCACTGCAACTTCTAGCAGACTTGCATATCAGATGCCATATCATAACGGTTCTTCAAAGCGGTATTTGATCACCGATATTGACATGGGCGGAACGCGATTACTACCAACTGTAGAGTACGAGTTGCAGGCTGGAAGCATGAGCAGTAGCGCGTCGCGACTTCCTTTCTTGTCCATTGCGACTTCTATCTTTTCTTGCGCTGTCTGCCATGCGAGAATCTTGCACCGCAGCTTCTGGTGATGGAAATTCTTGACCCAACTACTATTTACAAAGCAATTGTTAGTGCTCTGCATCAACTTATCAAGAACTTCTCCGCAGTCCTGGGTCTGATGAGCGTCAAGCTATGCCGTCTAGAGCTTAAAGTTTGCTTCAATAGCTTTCGAATAGAAACATGTTTGAACACTATGAGCAACCACTCCCCTCTCTTGAGTCTTTAACCAAAGTTCATTCAAGTCGATATAACGTTGCCCTGCAAGGAACTGATGGACTGTTGTGCTTACATCACTTTGGCGATGGGGTCTAGAACAATCATCACCTAATTCGTTGATGTCTCATATTTCTCGACTCCTTTAAGTCTTAAGATGACAGCCAACCACTATCTAAAATTAGAACTCCATCATGCTGACTTTGACGAGTGTTCGTGGGGAAGCTTGCCTGCAAAGTGGCGCTCTTCCGACTCCATGATTGGTGCTATCAAAACAACGCCGCAGCTTCAAGCCAAAATGTCCGCCAAAACTCGGCGGCCCCAAAGCCTCATTTAACACGAATTTTATTTTCACTTCAAAGGAAGAGAAATCTTCTCTGATGCACCATCGTCTGCATCATGGTCAAAAGAGTGGTGTTGAACTGCCGAAAGGTGTAGGCCCATCGTTATGACCGCTATGCCTTGTGGTAACCTCAACACCACGATCCAAACATCGTGACGTTCTAACCGCCCAACTAGGAAGGCGTCAAGGCTTTTCTTATGCGCAAGTCTGAGCCTGCATGACATCTTCTCTGGAAGAACCCCTCTGCTCAGCCACCCCAAAATATTCCAATAATAACGCCATCCAATGGTATTGGTTCTTTTACTTTGTTTCATCTGTCGATTGCAGTGGCAGTTCAAAGCTCTTTAGCTGATAGCCTGATTCAATAAAATGTAGAGAGGAGGCATATACTTACAAGTAGGTGAGGTGGTCCCGACTTGTAGCCCGATTCTATTTTGCATTTTCGTATATTCTTATTCATGTATTGTTATGGGGCGAGTACTTCAGCTTAACTGTTGATAGTATGGTTCAGGCGAGCATCGCACATCAGGGGTATTGGGTTGATTGGTCAAAAGGAAAAGTTCATGGCCAAACCATCACTTTATCCAACGATAAGGCTCATATTCTAATCGCATTCTTTGCAACTTTTGTATATATCGTTGGTTCGAATTTCTGGAGTAAGTCAATTATTGTGTTCACGACAGGATGCTAACATTCGTTATTAGGTATCTTTTGTTTTGTGGCACACCAAATAAGATCAGATGCTTTGGCTCGCGATGGACTTTATCACCAACGACAGACTATCTTACGAAATTCTTCCGGACCCCTTTCAACACTCATAAACCTTGGTCGTATATCATGGGCCTGGAAAGACCGTGCGGCATTAGTATGGAGAAGACAAACACCTTTTATCATATTAGCTGCTGCTCATCTTGCGATATGGACTGCAGCGACGCTATTGAGTTCTCGCGTCGCCCTCAGTGGCGCGAATGGATTGGTATTGCTCAAAGGTATAGAAAACTGCGGAATCTGGCCTGAACTCAGCACTAAAGGCAAAACTAATGTGGACTCTTGGGCAATTCAACGGCAATTGCTGCAAGAGAGTGGAAACTATGCAAAGCCTTGCTACCCAGGAGTCGCTCAGGCTTTGAGTTATCCGGATGCATGCAGTTCGCAGAAAGCCTTTGCCTCTTCGAACATCAATTACGCAATCACGACCAATGTTCCATGTCCATTTCCAGATCCAAAGATGTGTCGGATTAGTGAGGAAGGCGCAGTGAGGATCACTAGCACTCTAATCAATTCCAACACTCATCTGGGACTCAATGCCGGACCTCAAGATCAAATCAATCTTCGTCACGAGAGAACATGTTCTGCCTTGCCAGATACACCTCAAGATGGGTTTCTTACGATTACAGGCACTGATGTGTTCGAAGGGGTCGCATATCAAGTTTCTTACAACTTCACGGATCCACCTCTTAGCACAATATATTCCGATGCTGCGGGACTCAGTCAAAGTCCTTATCACTTTGATTATGCGACAGTCTATGCCAATACAACTCCGGCTGAGAACGCTACTTACTCTGCGGCGGATGGACTTCGTCCCGAATTTGGAGACTTGGATATTGCGATCTTGACCAACACGGCTCTATACTCTGGCACATTCAATGATACACTCTTTGGGCCAATTGATAACAATGGCACATTGATGGGGCGCTCTTATTCTGCCTTTGGCTGTGTTACCACATATCAGTTTTGTAACCCCCTGAACGGTCTCTGCACTCGAAAAGGTGGATGGGAGGATATTGGTCATGCCAAAGACGGCAGCTTCCATCTATGGGACGACGATGGATTGACAGCAATCCAGCATGCTACCATCACCAACATTCAAACCGCCGCTTCCTTTGCCCAGCTGGGCAATATCTTTAGTGGCCTCCAAGCAGATGCGTTACTCGCATCTACACAGCAGGGCTTTTCAGACTCTGGCCAGACATACAGCACACCACTAGCCAACAACCAAACCGTCCGCGAAATGGAATACTGGTTTGCAATAAGCCTCGTCGCTCTCCAACAATCCTTCATCGCCGTTCCCACAAACCCCTCCGCTCGGCCAGATACGTTCTTTGCCGCAAATCCCGCCGCAAACTCCCTTTGTAACATGCAAGCGGCCCCCTCCGACGCCTACACTTCTTTCAGCTTTCTCGGCCTTCTCCTTCTCCTCATTCTGGGCAGCTTCATAATCCTCACCAACATCTTCCTGCCATCCATCGTATCCACAATCCAACGCACCCGCGACATCGGTTCCTACCGCCGCCTCGAATGGCGCACCAACGCTCTCCTCCCCCTCCTCCGTAAGATCCCCTTCCTACTCATCCACTCAAGCACTAACATTCCCAGAATCAGCATTCGAATCCCGCGCAATAGGTACCTGGTCCACAAACCCCAGCGGCATCCCCACAACCCTTCCCTACCAAAAATTCCACCTCCCAGTTCCTGACCGGCCCTACACATCGTCCTCCACTACACAAGGCATCAACAGCCACGGAGTCACGTACGGCCATTCAGCTATCAACGCACCACCAAATACAGCATCTAGTCCAACCGACCGCGCAGCAATCGTAGCAGGTTTAGTCCCCGGCACGACGACGCTGGTGAATGGTGTGCGGTATACGGCGGTCGCGACGAGCAGTGGGCGTGCAAGGGGGGAGAGTATTGGGACGGTGGACCCGCCTCTGTTGGTGCGGAGGGATGGGGAAAGACCGGCAAGTTGGATTATGGGGGAGCAGGGAGGGAGTGAAGAGCAGAGTGTGGGACTGTTGAGGAGGGATAGTCGAGGTTTGGGGGATGCAAGTCCGCCTTTGCCGCCTTTATAGCACGTTCGTTCTGATATGAGATCTTGAGGGTACTCTTTGATTAGTAGTTAGATATATACCCCTCGTTCGTTATACAATAGATGCATGGCGATGGAGTAGGTTGGATATATACAGTAAATTTCATTGGAACGTCTAAATTATGCTACTATGTTGCAAGTTATCCGATGTGAATATCAGCAGGGCTAGTTTGTGCCGGATAAAGAGGCCAAGGAGACCGCAGGCTATTTGGAGAGCGATTAATCCCATTGCGAGACGATCTTCGCGCATGGGGCCGAACCAGACTAGCCAGAGGTTTATGATGGTGAAGTTTGAGGACTCGATTATGTTTCCGCTCTCGTCGGTTTTTATATCCAATAGTTTGACGGCAGCCGCTATCTTCATGACTGTTTGGATGATCGGTCGTAGTGGGCGCTCAAACGTTACTCTTGACGGTTCCATAAGTCCAGTACGCACGTTGAAATGTGGCAGTCGATGGCGTGGACATGGCACCAGATGTAGGATCTGTGGGGCGGAATAAATAAAGTTGAACACTTGGGGTATCAGTAGAAGCCAGAGTGTTTTGCTGAAATGTCCTAATATACCATCTACGGCAAAGAGCATACCGGCAAAATAGCAGTATGTATCGCCCACAAACACTTTCGATGGAAACCAATTGTGCTTGAGTAGTGCGAGCGAGACGCCTACGAATGGCAGCAAGAGGTAGACCGAGAAGAGATGGGAATCGATCGCAGGATGTGGATATGGTGCGCTTGGAAGGAGGTATAGGACGTCGTTTAGAAGGATGAGGAGCGCAAGGACGAGAGATTGTGCCACCTCGATGCCATTGATACCAGCCAGAATGTTGATACTGTTCGGGCAGAATATAGCAAAACCAGCCATGTAGAGGTAATAAAGAACTCCAAGATCTACTAGCTCGCGACCGCCAACGTATGGACGTAGGAACGTGGGCAGGCTGATTTGAGTTACGCCAAAGTCGACAAAGTAGACAATGAGAACTGGAATTGCGCCAAAGGCCGGGATCAACACTTTGTGTCGCCATCTGATATCGAATAAATCATCGCCTATGCCTAGAATAACGATCACCTGGAGGGAGAGGATCGCGGAAAGGTAAGAAGCAAGTTTATTATGCGGAAACTTGTGTAGGAGGCGTCCGGTTTCGATGTGTTGTGCTTCGATGACAAAGTCGCGATTTCCACCACCCGATGTCGCGGTGACAATGTCTTTGTAGAAAGGAAATGGTATGAAGGTTATGATGGCTAGAAGATATACGATCGCGGCTACAGCACCCATGGCTTCAGGTCTGGAAGTCGTGTTAGTCGGAGTAGCAAGATTGGAGTTTGGTATGGACGCACATCTCAACCTTCTTCAGCTTTGACATGTCGCGGCCCTTCAAATTGGCCTTTATAAAGGTTGCGCCTAGCCATTTTATCATACAATAAGTAGATGTGTAGCATATTCCGCTAAATGCCAGCGAGGCTGACACCGGATTTCCATCGCCCTGGAAGACATTGGCAAGAACTCCAAAGCATGCAATGGTGAGGGTTGTGAGAGCCCAGGACTCGGTCCTTGAAAATTGGGGAGAAACGGTCATGGCGACATGACCGGTAGACGGGATGTTAGCGGTATGCGACAGTTGTATCTTGAAGTTGTCAATAATTCTGATCGCGAAACGGACACATTGTTGAACGCTAGGCTATTTTTAGAGTTGAAGCTTCAACCCCTGCTCACATCTGATCTTATCGATCGTCAACATTTAATGTGCCACATCGCCGACCTCCCCAAGCTCCCATTCTCCACCACCATCAAGATCTCTGTTTGCATTAACATGGTCCGGCGGCCTTCATATTTCGCGGAGGATTATCCAGCATCGATATATACCTCGTACCAAAACTGCGAGGCACATGAGGACATTTATACATCACGAGAGAACCGAAATCGCAACCTACAGCGATGGATCAGCGTCTGCGCCACCTCCTTAGCTTATCGAAAATTGATCCATCAGTCAGTATTGCTGCGTACAAGCTGTTGGTCATACTAATTAGTAGTTGTCAAATTGCCGTTGAGCTCAAGTAATATGCAACTTCAACATAGGTTTCAAATTCGGTATCCGAGAAACAGTAAGGCACTTTCCATTGATCATCTCGTGCTACCATGATATCTTGGAAAAAGCGAGCATGTTGCCATTGAGGATTCTTGCCGACTCTATCTTCTCCTGCTCAAATTACTAGTACAGTAGTTCATGGGAAGACAAGAGTAGTAAATAGATAATTTGAGCATGACTCTTAGCTAGGTTCTTTCCTTGAACTCGCGATACGTCGCCCAGCTTGAAAACTTTTCTATCTTTGCTGTAGTAGGAGCTGTCATGTGAAGAGGAAGGCTCAGTCTCTGCTACAGAGATATCGTGCGTTTCGAGTGAAAAGTCCTATGAGATTGAGAAGCCAGCTCAGACTTGCGCATTTGTTAGGCTCCTCAATAACACAACAGTACTTAAATTACCTATGGTTGAAGACCATGCGGAAATGTAGCTCATCGGCGGTTGCTGTAATGCCAAAGAATTCAAATAAAATGTGTATCATGATTATACTTTGTAGTCGATTTCTCGTCAAAATCTCCATTTTGCTCCAATTTATACACATGATTTACGTAAGATAGCCCGACCCAAATCACGCCATTTGTCCAAGTAATTGGGACGTTACATTTCCAGCAGGATTGCCCAAGACCGAACCGTTTCATTCTGTAATAAAAGCTTGAAATGTGTATTGACCTTTTGGATTATCTCTGCTTCGCTGACAATACCTTCGATGAGTTAATTACCTGTATCAACAAGCTGCTCCTAGCAGGGTTACCGCTGTATCAAACTGCTGTCTTGTACCAGTAAACGTGCAGTATTCTTTTACCCCGGTCGATATCCGGTAGGGTCAACTTCAACCTCTTCTCATAAACCCCACGAACGCGTTGGATACGAGGCAGACCTTTTGAGCATTAGGAAGACGGGGATAGGGTCCGCAAAATAGTATCACTATTCTGCGGCTTTTCTTACGCCATTACTCTGACCTGAAAAGTGTGGCCCGACTGGTTACAGTGGAGCACTGCAAAATACACTACAAAATAGAGTATATTATTCCGACTACTACCTTGCATTGAACGAAATGCAACTTTGCACTCAAGCTTTATCCGGATCTTCCAGGTACTCGGATCACCTACTCTTCATCGAGTAATATCACCTTGGATGATAAGTCAGGAGCCCAGAAAACCAACAAGCAATTCGAGGCGCCGCTACCAGGACTCATTGTAGTCATGGCAGAGAACAGTTCTTACAACACAGGAAAGCCGCAGGCAATACCAGAACACTCTGGAATAGAAAAGGACCTTTATGGGAACTCCCCTCCCATATATGATGGGGATGCCGCGGAACATCAGCATGTCATTGCTGATAAGCTGGCACGAAAGCTCTCAGCTCGTCAAGTGCAAATGATAGCTATCGGGGGTACAATTGGCACTGGTTTATTCCTCGGCACTGGTAAATCATTAGCCACTGGTGGTCCAGCTTCAATACTCATCGCATATATTATCGTCGGCGTGATCGTCTTCCTGACTATGTTGTCTCTGGGTGAGATGGCAGCTTTTGTTCCGATAGCTGGTTCCTTCTGCACATTTGCCGGCCGATTTGTCGACGATGCTCTTGGTTTCGCTCTGACCTGGAATTATTGGTTCAACGACGCCGTAAGCACTGCATCGGACCTGATTGCTTTACAACTGGTTTTGACATATTGGAACACCAATTTCCCAGGCTGGGCGCTGAGTTTGATTTTCTGGTTCGTCTTAGTTGGGGTCAACATCATCACTGTAAGAGCATATGGCGAGGTACGTTTACTTATTGCTTAATTTCGTGGACTTGTGCTAAATTTGATGCAGCTCGAATACTGGCTCAGCCTGCTCAAGGTTATCACCATTATTATCTTTATTATCCTAGGAATTGCAGTTAACGCTGGTGGAAACAAAGCCCATCATTATATTGGTGGTGAAAACTGGCACTTACCAGGTGCCCCGTTCGTTGGTGGAATTGGTGGCTTCGCCTCCGTTTTTGTAACAGCCTCTTTTGCTTATGGAGGTACGGAATCAATTGCTATCACCGCGGGAGAGACTAAGAACCCAACCAAAAACCTTCCTCGAGTAGTGAAGAATGTGTTTTGGCGCATCTTACTATTTTACGTCCTGTCAGTTCTACTAATAGGCCTTAACGTTCCATACAACACGCCGAATTTATCAACAAAATCATCTGCCACTAGTCCCTTCACTATCGTATTTCAAATGGCTGGCTCTACAGCGGCTGGAAGTTTCATCAACGCGGTCATCATGACAAGTGTTCTCTCTGCTGGAAATCACGCTCTTTTCGCTGGAACACGGTTGCTCTATACACTTGCAGTAGATCGACATGCACCATCTTTCTTTGGGAATCTCAATCGAAACCAAGTTCCTTGGATAGCAGTCTTAACAACTGGAGCTGTTTCCGGTCTTTGCTTTGGCGCAAGTTTCATTGGAGCCGGACAACTGTGGTCTTGGTTGCAAAACATTGTTGGGTGAGTCATATAAGACTTAGAGGTTTTCCTAGGCTAATGTAAGCAGCGTATCAAACCAAATATCCTGGATCTGTATCGGCGTTGCATCTATACGCTTCCGTGCTGGACTCGAGAGACAAGGCAAAACGCACTTACTGCCGTTCAAGAACTGGACATACCCTTATGGTCCTTGGTTTTCTGTTATACTTAATATTGTGCTAGTTCTGGTTCAAGGATGGAGCAGCTTCAGCCCCAAGTTTAGTGCTGTGGATTTCGTTTCCTACTATATTGAGATTCCAGTCATGTTGGTAATGTATGTGGGGTGGAAACTTGTCAAGAAGACGGAAATCGTGAAATTGGAAGAAATGGATCTAGAGTCTGATGTTTACGTGGTTCAGCCTGGCGAACTGGACAAAGAACATCTACCAGGATGGAAGGGGAAAATACAAACCGCGATCAGATGGATTTTCTAGTAATGCTAAAGAAATGACATTCAAACGTGGTTAGTGGAGGGTATCCTGTTCACTTAGTATGGATACCCTCTAATATCGCACCATTTCAAACTATATGAGCAGAAGAAATGATTTGTCCATATGCTAAACTCTTTAGAACAAAGCAACCAGCTGAGTTAACGACTAGATACGATCTAGCTGCCCCAGAACACAACGCACAAGGGCCCTATAATCCAATAGACTGGTGCCTACCTAGATAGTAGAGTCAAGAAGAACGGTACGGTTAAGAATGTAAGCTAGATTCGCACAGATTATTTTGCTGGCGCTAATAGAAATTTTTATACCAGACTCTGGAAGCCCACTGCATAAATAAAAATTGGCTCTGGCCTGAACGCCTAAAAGATAACTCCATTTCTTCATCTTTCTTCTACGGATCTAAACTGGTCAGCCAAAACTCATGATTACCATGCGGTTGTTCATACTCATACTGGGCCTTTTGGTCGCCATCGCAGCTACTTGGCCAGCTATGCTTCAAGTTGCGTCACGCGACAGGCAGCAGGTTGAACGTGAGATTATGCACGAAGAAGCGATGATCAAAGAGCTTGAGGAGGTAAGTGGAAATCATCAAAGCTTTATCATAATGCTTGTTTTATACTGACGATTGTACAGTTCAAGAACCCTGGATTTCCTGACCTGCCCACCGTCCCAAATTTTGATGGAAAATGTGAGCATTCCCTTTCTTATGCCCGTGTCAAATCTCGGATTGCTTGATCATCTACGCCTAGTTCTACTATCAATATCCTTATTAACGTTCCTAGGTAATGCTCACATACTAGGTACATGTAGTTATACGCGGTGTGTCTTCTTTTGCTCTACCATCGGCTCTCCTACTAATTCTGCGAAGCTACAGGGTTTTTTATGCCAGGTGGTGGTTTGTTGGAGTCGGAAGAGTCAACTATGCGGATCCATCGAAGCATTATGGCGAAAAGTACTGGGACTACAAAGAGGTGAGCTGTTATTGCCTAGCTAGGCAGCAAAGCCTAAGAGCTAATTCTTTACAGGCACTGGGACCACAGGGTTTGATTGTTCGAGATGGCTTCGGGGGCTCTTGTAGATCGGTGACTGATTGGTCTTTCCACGAAACCCCCGACGCCCATGATGGCGATATCAACAACGCGGGATACACGTGGAGTCTAAGCTTCAATGTACCAATATCACCCTTATGCTACAACCGTAAGATCGAAGAAGCTTTTAACAGACTACATGCACCAAGGTACGTTCTCTTCTTTAGACCTCCAAGATGATTTATTTGCGAACAAAGGCTAACGTCTATCGTGAAATGTTAGACTTCTCGAGAGAAACGACACGGTCGAAGGACTTGCTCCGCTGACAGAGCGGACACAGTATCGCTTGGATTTATCGGATAGCTGGAATCACACCCAAATACAGATCGATGCGCACAAGCGGCGGATTGCGAACCTGAAAAGCGATCTTAAGAACTTTAAGAAACGTACCATAGTGTACTAGTACAACTGTCAAGAGTCGTCGACCGCGCTTGGATTTGGGACGCAGAAATAGGATTCACATTAATTGTAGATGCGATAGGTAACATAGGTAGTTCGCACCAAGTATTAGCTCGGAGTTGGGGAGTTCATGCATGATATCGCGGTAGACCCATAAGTTCCGGTTGTGCTGTGAAGATGGGATTTATTAGTACTAAATGCTTTTAGAGATAGGCCAATCTTTGTCTTGATTTGCCCAGTTGTATTGACAAAGCCATTGTAGCTCACTGTGACAAAGACTTGTTCTTTTCGATTCACAAGACATAGTCTAACATTAAATACGGAGAGTACCAATGTACCTCGCGATTACGAGACTTTGAAGGACCATATGTGAATACATTGCCATTGTCAATTGAGTATGATTATCAATTTATAGACTCGAATGAGTCCACATCCTCCAATAATTACCATCAGCTGCCTCGAAAAAATCTCACAAACCAATCACAACAGACACGCTGGTATTCCAAGTATGTTCCCAGCACTTCTCATAGCTCTCTTCGTTGCAGCATTCCTCTTTAGGTATGCTCGCTTCGTCGTCCATTGCTTTGCATACTTAACCTTCAAGGATGCACCAAAAATTCCTGATCCTAAGTATAGTCCTCATGACTGTACGATCATCATTCCCACAGTTGACCCAGCCAACCCCGACTTTCAAGGTACCGTCAATAACGCCTTGATCAACAAGCCTTTCGAGGTCCTCATTGTCACGGTAGGTAAGCCAAACATCGAGCAAGCCGAGCTCGCATGCAAGTCTTTATCATACTCGAACTGGCGAGTATTGGAGGCTCCTAAAGCTAACAAGCGCGAGCAGATTATCTGTGGTGTCAACGCTGCCAATACCGCCATCATTGTTACTATCGATGACCACGTCTTCCTAGGACCTCAGTTTCTTGAGGAGGTTGTGGCACCGTTCGAGATGGACAACATTGGTGGCGTAGGTACCAAAAAACGGGTGGTTCGCATCAACGCGGGCTTCTGCTGGCGGGATTTCGTCAACTTCCTGGGCGTCATCTATCTCGAGCGCCGTAACTTCGATATGGTGGGAACCACGTCTATTGACGGCGGACTTTCCACTCTATCGGGTCGTGCGGCAGCTTATCGTACTTCAATCCTGGCATCTGCAGACCTACAGCATGCGTTTTTGAACGAAACCACGTTCAATCCTGCTACTGGTAAGTCTGAAATTGTCAGCGTTGGTGACGATAAGTGGCTAACTCGCTGGATGTACCAACAAGGCTGGGATATTCGCATCCAGTACTCGGATGCAGGTATGATCTATACTACAGTTGGCGACCCAAAGAAATTCTTTGGTCAGTGCCTTCGGTGGATGAGAACCTCCATCAAGGAGAATCGTAAAATGATTGTTGATCCTTTGGTTCGCAAACGATTCCCTTGGTCCTGGTATGCTGTCTTTTTCAGCAATCTGATCAATTTTGCTCTGGTCTGGGATCCAATGCTGCTTATGCTACTTTACAAAGCCATGGGGAACTCACCCTGGACAATGTATGCCATGTATGCAATGGGTCTCTGGATCTTTGCATCCAAGATAGCCAAACCTCTTCCACACTTCGTACGCCAGCCTTCAGATTTGAAGTATCTTCCTGCTATGATAATTTTCAGTTATTATCACTCCTGGATCAAACTTCAGGCCTGGCGTACAAAAGACTCCGCCGTATGGATCGGCCGGCCGATCAAAACCTGAGAAGCCGGTGAGATTCATCGGAGTTGGATCTAAGTAGATCCCCCTGAGCCTGCTTTCCCTTTGTTAGTTCCTTATTTCTTATACTCAATAGCTGTTACAAAGTATCAATACCAAATATCATTCATCCATAGCTATCATTTAAATCGCCCATCTTGTACTCACTACGCCAGCCCTAGTCAGAAATATATATTTGATATCCATGGTCAGTTCTTAGTTGTTATAAAATCCCAAGTATAAAATGCTCTGCATTCGCAGCCGTAGTCTGTCTGAGTTATGTTCTAGCACGAGAGTCGTTCGATGGTCGTTGGCAAGTTCATTCTGTATATAGGTATACAAAAGCTGTACTTGTTTGTCGGAAAGGGACAGTGACCATTTGAGAATAGGCCTTTGTCTAGATATATAGATCAATTCCAGAAACAAAAACGTTGTATAAATATAACTAAACCCTTGAAGATTTGACTGTGATCAGCTGTCTTAACTTGTGGCGAAGTTGTCAATCTGACCTGAGCCGATGTACAGAATCTTGATGTGACCAATTTCAATTCAACAGGCGGCTCATGGACGGCGGCAGAATTGTTGCAGCCAATTGACGGCTGCATTCTTGCCCCTGATCATTGCTTCGTGCTCACCGGGTTTGCCAGGATCGCCTCGGACTAGACAAGCGTGTTCAACTCCAGGAAAATATTGGTAGTCAAATGAAACATTCAATTGTTGCAGGGTTTGAGATGTGTATGTCTTCAGGTCCACTGTGTAGACCGGGTCCAGCTCGGGGTCTAGTATTTGAATTGGTACGGCAACCTCATTGATATCTTTCTTCGTCAACAGACTGGGGTGTCCAACGGTGATACGATCGAGTAGAGGTTTTCCATGCTCTTTAGCTCCAAGACGAAAAGCGGCCCATCCATTATAGCAAAATCCGACAGCTTCAACGATCTTATATTGCTTGCGAAGGGCGCACGCGCATTCAAAGATGAAGGGCTCAGAAGTGTCTCGTCCATGTCTTTGCATGAACCCTCCAATATCAACCTCTTGCCATCGCCCTTTGTCTACAGGTTCAAAGGGAAGTTCTTCGCCATCAAAGAAATCCGGAACAAAGACAATTGCGTCTACTTCTCGGGCATAATGGTCTGCCAAAAGTCGGACATTCGGGTACTTTCAGCCTAGTAGGTCAGGCATGATAAGGATTGCCACATTCGAATTGTCGCCGCTAACATACCCAGGTGTTGAGAGAAGCAAGTTTATTGATTCACCCGGAAGGAGTACCTGCCCACTGAAATCCAGTAACACAACATGTAGCAATGGACATCTTGCAGCTTCTAAATGGTGCACCGGTGAGTGACAAATGCAGGACCAAATCCAGCGGGTTGATAAAGAGCTCTTACATGCTGTGAATGGTTGTAAGAAGACCTGAGCCTTTAAATGATATTCTTCGCGCAGAGCAGACTGCATGTGCCCTCAAAGCACTAGACCAGAGCGCAATCAAGAGATAACGTCACTATTGCGCTATTACGACTACATGTATCCGAAAGCTGTATTGAGCTGTGTGTCATATCTTTATATGCGAGATGCAGGGATCTACTCCGTATATCGCAAAGACCTCGGAAGGAGAGGACAAATGACTGTATCTCTCGCTTCATTTGTCGAGATACAAAAGATAGTCCACGATAGCATCAAGAATAGACATTCCGAAAGGGCTGGCTTCGTGCATGGCAATGAAATTGTTCTTCGATGATTACCCAGATAGGAAGGGGTGAGTGAAGCTGTGGTGTTGAGTTTCAGCTACTTCACTAGTGTGAGACAGTGAGTCTGACAAATTTGCCTCTAAATCGGCATCCCGACTTGCAGATCTCGGCTCGGAACACTTCCACCGAACTACATGGACAACAAACAACATCCATCAATTAGATATGGCTGAAAAGGTAAAAACATCTGTCCTTCAATAATGGATGACTGCTAATCATCGGTGAAATGTAGGAAACTCGATCAGTGCCAAAGTTCTCTAGTTTCAAGCCCAAGCGAGCCATAGACAGTGCCAGGTCGCGACTAGACGACCATAGTGTTTCTGAAGACCGTATCGATCAAGATAGAGAAAAGAAACGAGCGCGTCGCCATGAAAGAGACGGTGCACTAAGCCTTGGTGACCGGCTCAAACGAACGCGTGATGACAAGAAAGATGATAAATCGCGACATCGGGTGAGAGAGAAGACCCAAGATCGAAGACGACTTCATGACGAAGAAGAGTATGTTCGAGAAGGACAACTCTCTTACTCTCGTAGAGCAGAGCGTGACTCGATATCCTCGAGAACAGTCAGCCATCTTTTACCTAAACGCCAAGCCGACTATGAAGACGAGGATTCTTTCTTCATTGACCGCAAAGGCGACCCTCTCAATATCAAATATGGAAGTTTAGAACAGTCAAAAGTCCCAAGATACTATAGACGCGGCTGGGGAAGTGTGGTAGGAATTCATCCCCGAAAAAAGATCGACCGCACCCTTTCAACGAACAAACACCTTGTCATCGACAACCCCTTTGTATTGGAGAAACCCGGTCCACCTGTACTTCGAAAGCACAAGGCGATACGCGAAACATTCAAACTTGCTCCTCTTAAGACAAAACTTGATCATGGAGCAGATTACGCACCTCTGGACGACAGGGAAACCGCCGCTTCTGATGAGGACGAAGCCCACGACGACTCTGATGACTCGAATCAATCCGGTCCCTTACACTTCGCTCAAAAAGCTATCAAGCCCGTAGATAGGCCGTCCGTGGATGCAGATTCAGAGAAGGAGCCAACCTGGAAATGGGCAGAGAAACTCAACATGCGATTAGAGCGCTTAACTTTGGATGACCCGCATAACATCTCAAATTGGTTGAATTTAATTGATCACCAGGAGGAGGTGATTCGAAGGTTAGTTCGCCCCGGGTGTCTTCATTCTCAACAGGCCCTCTGATATCTGATTTTGCGGTTTGGTGGTATAAACTGACAAAAACAAACTTTTGTTCCTGCTGCGGTAGTTGAAAAGTATACTTCACAGGCTCCTTCCTTTATGGGAGTAAATGCTATTCATTTCTCGTAGACAGAATCTGAGGCGATAGTTTATCTAACAGGGAATAGTGCACAATACGACCGCGCTGCGGATTTGAGTCCATCGGAACAGAAGAAACTCCACGACAATAGGACAATGGTATACAGAGACGCACTGAAGGCTATGTCTGCGAATAAAGAGGCAGAAGAGAATCTCTTGATTGGCATGATGGAACAAACGCCCGTGGGAGTTGACGAGGATAACTTGGTCCGAAGTTGGCTTAAAGTCATCAACGCTCGACCAGACAGCATTGCTCTCCGGCTCATGCGAGTTGAGGCATTCCTGAAAAAGCCGTTCAGCTTCTTTTACAGTAAGCGCTTCCTCTCAGTCCGCGTGGAAATAAGCCACAGGTATGCTAACTTGTCCTGCCTGTACAGAAAGATCCAATGCCGATTATATCGACATCTTGCTATATTTGCGTGAACAACTTTCCGCAGCTGATCTAGCTGATTCCAAACGAATTGATCTTTCGGGGAAGTATGCCCACGTATTTCTTCAGCTCTGCAACCTAATACGCGAATGCGGTTACGGCGAACTAAACGTCGCTCTTTGGCAATCAGCTCTCGACTTGTGTCTTCATAGTCGTACATCCTTACCGGAAAACGTCACAAATCTAGAACTTTTTGGTCAATTCTGGCGAAGTGAGGGAGCACGATTAGGCGAAAGTCCCAATGCTTCTTGGCCCAGCTATAATCCCGGAGCTGAGCAGACTGAGCAATTGGCAGAGGTGACTGTCGAAGCAGAGAGTCTAAAGCCTACCAAAGACATTATGAAACGATTTGTCGAGCTGGAATGGAGACTGGAGGACGAATTATGGGTAAGCTTCTGTAATCCACTCTATATTTCTTAAACGAATCTTCCGCGGAACTGTAGACTAATCATTTCGTAGCGACCAGGTCGAACTCAAGACAAAACACCCGCTGGCGACTTCTTCCATACGATATTCTTTGCAGACTTGGAACCTGTCTTGTCGACGATTCCGTTCAATGAAGTCGATAATGTGAGCTTGGTGGAGCCTGCACACCTTGTGGAAGCCTTTCTTGATCACTTTGGCCTCCCTCCTTTGATATCGTCCTTATTCTCAACAAAGACTCCAAACCGCTGGTCTGGAGACTTTTTACATGTCCAGCATCATGATCTTTGGAAAATCGTTAGTACTAAAGACTCATTACCTGCAGCCTTCAAGTCGCGTCTGCTCACTACACAAGAGCTTTTTCGTGGAGCCTTTAATCTTCCACTGCTTATCGACAAGTCATGGCTGCGTAATATTTTGCATTCAATCGCTACAAAATTTGTGTCGAATGATGAATTTGCAGAGTACTACGTCGCGTTCGTCCTGGAGCACTGGAATGCCAATGAAGCAGCGAAAGAGGCCAAAAGGTTACTTAAGAAGTCGCTATCTAGTCTTCGGTTATACAATGCCTATGCCATAATCGAAGGACATCGAGGCAAAATGGAGTCGGCTAATAAAGTTCTATCTACGGCTATAGAAAATAGCAAACCCCTAGACGCAAAGAATCAATTGGTAGTTGTTCTACTCTGGCAAACATGGGTTTGGCAACAGCTCGAGATTGGTAATGACGACGCTGCAATGCATTTACTGGTGTCGTATGTCAAAGGCAAAGTATGTTCTCTCCTACAACTATCCAAAGATTTGCTTGCTAACCGGATGTAGAGTGCATTTCCATTTCCAAAGAGTGTGGAGCCTGTTCAACTCGAATTTGTTGTCGCACTTGACCAGGAGTTTGAGAAGCTTGCTCTAGAGCATATTTCGAAACAAAATCCAGAAGGCTTCCTGATTATAGCAGAGCTTCGCATGCTACTAACATATCTAACAACCAGCAAAAAGCTATCCCAGGCTTCTGAAAATTATGAAGAATCATTAGCTCTGTTGGACCCCGACAATACCAGCCACAACGTATCTCGCGAGCTACTTCACCAATCTTGGACATCATTCTTGAATTACCACCAAGCAAAGCCTAAAACGCATGGAAAACATATTCCAACAAACATCGGCAAAATCTTACAACGAAATTTTAATGCGTTCCCAGGCAATACGATGATTCTAGAAGCCTTCGTAAAACACCGACCACGTTCTAAGCTCCCTGGCCACTTGCTATCTCCCATACGCATGGAAGTAGGCAGCAAAAATCGCAACCTACTCTCTGATTGGATATTCGCAATCTGGGCAGAAGTCCAATACGATGCCGGCGCAGAGGCAAACATGCACTCAGTGCGAGCATTGTTTGAACGAGGAGTGAAAAACAAGCAAGGACAACACTCGCCGATGCTGTGGGTTATGTATATGCAGTTCGAGCTGGCACATGGTGATGTAGAGAGGGTCAAATCGGTATACTCTCGTGGCTGGACAATGGTGCCTCACTCGAAGAGATTTATGTTGTTGACGATTGGGGCGCTGGCTTCTCAGGACCCGCCGACGTCTTTGAACGAGTTGAGGTCTATGTACGAGGTGCTGCAGGACAGAGATATACGGACACATTGTGATATGATGCTTTCGAATGCCCTGGAGAATGTCTCGTGAGAATTGTAGAGATGGTCGGTCTCATGGTGAAGTAGACATCTATTTTGGAATGAAAGAGACATCGAAGACGAAATGTGCATGGCCAGCAACGACTCTTCTACAGAACATCCACAACCATATCGACATGAACATCCTCGACATTTGTTTTTGCGTGGACTCTCGCCCAAGAATACAATGACGTTGAAGATGAGGCTGGGAACATAATTTAGGGCCTATTTCAACATGACTAAGACAAGCTCTCAACCTTGTCCCATTTTCGTGCTTGGTGGCCCCTTATTTCCAGTGTCTGTTAGCAACTTAGCATGACCGAGAGCTGCTGCCCAAGTTTAGCAATTCGATATGGTCCCTACTTGACAGCACCAGAATCTCATGATGTAATAGCGATTTGGGTGCGCCACGAAATGCTTAGCGGGTTTAGACTCTGGAACCCTTAAAGTTCCTAAACCTAAATTACTTTTTATAGAGAGCCTAAATTAGAAAAAGACGTAACGCTACTAAGCTATTTAGAGAGTCTAAATTATATTATTAATAATTAATTCTATTATAATTCTACTAGCTTTTTATAACTTATTTTAAAATACTTAGTATATATTAATTAACTTTAGTATATATATTTATAATTAAAGATACCTAAGCCTAAAGAGAATAAGAATCTTTTAGTATACTAAAAGAGTATAGAAAAATAATATTCTAGTAGTAGATTTAAGATAGTAAAATAAATAATAATAGAATTCTATTATAATTCTTTAATTTCTTTATTTTATTCTATTTTATCTTTAAATTAATCTTTTAAGTAAAGTTAATTATTATTCTTATTTATACTAAAGTACCTACATAATTCTAATATAATTTTAATAGCTCTAAATATCTAAGCATTATACGCTAAATTTACTAATAGGTATATTAATACTATTAGAAAAAATTTTAAGATATAATTTAGTTAATATATTAGTATAGAATTCTAACGTAATTATAATTATATACTAATAAGAATCTTAGGAGCTTTTCTTAACCTTAATAAAGGCGCTATTATTTTATATAAATATCTATTACTATTCTTAAAAGTATAATTTACTTATAATTCTATAGCTATATAAGCTTAGAAAGCTAAGTTAGATAAGGTTTAAAAAGGCTACTCTATCTTAATACTTAATGCTAAAGAAAATAATAAGTAATTACGTTAGAATTATGCTTTACTAAGCTAATAGTATAAGATAATATAAATTTATTACTTAAGTTACTTTCTTACGCTAATATTAGAATATAAAGAAGGCTATATTTCCTATAACTAAATATAATTAGCTTATAATTCTATTATAGCTACCTTATTATAGTCCTAGATAAGAATACATCTAATAAGTTAATCTAGTATAGTTATCCTTATAAAAGTAATACTATAGAAGTTCTTATAGAATTATATTAATCTTCTACTAACGTTACTTAAGATTTACGCCTATATTTATATTTACTATTTTAGAGCTAGTTTGTTTTTTATTAGAATTCTACTATACTTTTACTAACTTAATAAAGCTTATTCTATTAGTATAAGTTAATTAGGAGAAGATAAAAAGACTTCTACTAAGATATAAGTTACTTTTTAATATATTACTAGATTTCTCTTATAATTATTAGTATTTATATTATATTTGTTTATAATCTCTACTTCTATAATATAAAGGTAAAGATTAAATATAAGTAAGTTAGCTTTCTATAATTCTAGCATAATTTTAACTTATATATATTAAATCTTGTTTTATTATCTTTCAGCTACGCTAATAGGCTATATAGACGCTACTCTTAATAAGCGGGTAAAAACCCTTATCTAATTAGCTAATCTACCTAAATCTAGCTAAGTATAGCTTGCTCTAGGCCTAAGGCCTAGTCTAGCTTTAGCTAATCTCTATATGTTTAGTAAACTAAGGCGCTAACTATATAAGGGAAAACCTTACTATTATGTTTTATAGGCTAATCTATACTAAGGCTAATAATACTATGCTAAGCTCTATTAGCTTCTTAAGCTATGAAAGTATTAGTAGGTTAGGAGAGCTAAATTCTAGGTAGTATCTAACCGTAGCACCTCTCTAGGCTAGTATTTATTATAGGTTATTATTCTTTCGTTTAGTCTACTGCTTTAAGTTTTTGAAGTTGCTAATATTGTCGTTCCTTAAGGGGCTAAGATTCCTTCTTTGTTATTATGTTAGATTCCTCTATTTGTGCTGTAATACTAAGTCTAAGGTAGCGCTAATAGTCTACTAAGAGCTATCTGTCTACGCTGTGTTTTGCTTTTAAGCTGAGATCTAGGGCCCTTTGGACTAGCGTGTTCTAGGTTACCTCCCTTAAGTTTGTTAACTTTTCCTATAGCGCCGTATTGCTAACCCGTGGGCACTGTACTTACTGAGCCGTAGTGTTCCTAGATCCTGTAATTTACTGTCGTGTCGTTTGGTCTGATCTTTGCCTTAACTAATTGCGGCTAGATTTTGGGCTTACTAAGCTAAGGCCGCTCCTTTGATTTAATTGCTAAGAGCCGTAAAAGAATTGGCTTTGGCATGCCGAATTTGCTACGCTTTAGCGATGTTGTGGCTTTATTTTTATATAGCTTTGCGTGCCGTGTAGCTAGTTTCTAATTATGTAATTTTTAACGCTAGTTCGTTATTATTAGTAGAGCTTTAATAAGAATGATTTTATAGCTATATATAGTAGTTACGTAATATAAAAATTTGTACCTTTTATAACGTATTAAAAAGAGCTATAGCTTGTCCTCTATACTTACTAAAAAGGAAAGGATAACCTTCTCTAAAAAGGAGTAAACGTAGCTTTAAAAGCAAGTAATAATTACCTTTTTAGGGTGGTAAGGAAGATAGGAATTAAATCTATACTCTGCGGATTCTTAAATAGGTAGGGCCTGCCGCGAGATCGTAAGTACTACTACTGTACTACTTCCTCTTAACTTATATATAAATACTTACTACTTATTAGCTTATATAATATTATAATAATTAAGCTAGAGACCTTAGTATAAGTACTTACTATAATTATATAAGAATTATAGAACTAATCTATTATTAGGCTTAGTAATACTAAAAAAGGCAATTTATTTACTAAGAAGTATAGTTCTTACTTTTATTACTATATAAGTATAATTCTATTATAATTACTATAACTATAGAGTTAACTAATATACTTCTAGGCTATTAATAGTACTTCCTCTTTCTTCTCTAAGATAGTAAGCTTATAATTCTATTATAGTTTTCTTAAGTATAGCTAATCTTTTTTAGCTAGGATAGGTACTATAAAAGCATAGTAATACTTATAAGTATTAATTTTTATAAAGTTCTTTTATAATTCTTTAACCTATCTAGCTAAGAATATTATATTTTTTAAGTAGAAGGCTTATATAATATACTATATATTTTTTTTAAGATAAAAAGTATAATTTACTTATAATTCTAGCTTATTTTCTTAACTTTAACTCTAATAAGAATTCTAAGTTTAATCTCTCTCTTACCTTAACGCTAAAGTATTAAAAGATTAACTATTAATATTATCTTCTACGTAGCTTACATAATTCTTATATAATTTTAGATATTATTAAATCTATATCTTTTCTTTCTTAGTTAGGCTTTAATACTAAAGAGGACTACTCTAATTTACTTTATTATATGCCTTATTTACTAATAGTTATATATAATTTTAATAGAAATATAGCTATTATTAATATAGCTATCTCTAAAGATAATAGTTCTTTAGATAACTTAGATAGTAGCTTTAAGCTTAAAAGTAAAGTTAATAGTAAGCTCTTTCTACTATTTTATATATAATTCTAATAGAATTCTAGTACTCATTTTACTTAAAAGTAGTAATACCTCTAACTTATTTAGTAGCTTATTTAGTAGCTTAGAGTTTAAAAATAATAGTAATTATAAGCTCTCTTTATAATATTATACGTAATTTTAATAGAACTCTAGTATCTATTATACTTTTATCTTAAAGTATTCTTATCTTTAGCTCCTTTAGTAGCTTTTTTAGTAGCTTCTCTAGTAGCTCTTTTAGTAGCTTTTATAAGCTTTCTCTACTATATAGTACGTAATTCTAATAGAACTTTAGTACTTACTCTATCTCTACTTACTCTACTTTTACTTAAAGGTATTTCTATCTTTAGCTCTTTTAGTAGCTCTTATATATTTCTCTTTAAAGCGCTTATATAATTTTAATATAATTCTAGCTAATAGTAACTCTTCTTCTAATTCTTTTAGCTTATCTAACTTCTTTAATTCCTTTTCTAACTTTTTTAGTTTTTTTTTTAACTTTTCTTATTAATAAGTATAATTCTACTATAATTATATTAGCTTATCTTATATAAAGTTATATAGCGTCTTCTTAGGTATATATTTTAGGTCTCTTTTATTTTTTTAAGCTAGAGTAGTAATTAGAATTACTTTAGAATTCTTTAAGATCCTTAAAGCTTTTATAGTCTCATAGTTAATTTAATATAAGTTTACTATTTTATTCTAATATTATCTAATATATTATGCTTTATTCTTAGAATTATAGATATTTAATTTCGTAAAGATTATTTTATAGTTAACTAAAGAGAACTATATAATTCTATTAGAACTCTTAGATTATTTATATATAATTTATACTTAATTTCTACTTATATTTTAGGATATTCTCTATAGGACTAACCTTACTTATTTATATTACTAATAAAATATTTTCTTAGGGTACTTTATCTAATAAGGTTATAGATATCTCTAAGCTATAGAAAAATATCCTATTAGGCAAAAGCGTTCTTATTAAACTAAATAAACTAATTAAACTATTTAATTCTATAAGAAATAAGAGGGAATTATATAATTCTACTAGAATTCTTAGATTATTCTTATATAACCCTTAGAGTTATAGACTTATACTCTTATTAGTAATTCTATTTAATATTTTATTGCTTAAGATCCTTATTAATAGAGTAGAAGAGTAGGAGAATAATTAGCTTAAGTAATAAATACTTTAGAGTAATATAAATAAGCTTCTTATAAAGGAACGTAGTATTATCTCTTAAGCTTTTATTACGTAAATATATATTATAAAGGTATAACTTTAATAGAATTATATATTTATATATTAATATTTATACTATATATATTTACTAGAAAAGTCTTCTTTATATTTTAACTTTTTAAAGAAGTTATTAAACTAAAAGATTTTATTACTAGAACTATATTCTACCTACCTACGTAAATATAATAAAATATATTACTTAGTATAGTTATACTAGAATTCTTCTTTTATTATTACCTAGAATATTACGTAGTGCTATATAACTCTATAAAAATTATATTCTTTTTTTTTTATATATTATTATATACTATAAATATTAGGAACTAGGATACCTCTAGTTTAAGATAACTACTAATAGGATACATTTATATAGGATAAAGTATTATTAGTTAGGTTAACTAATAATAACCTATTATAAATATAGATAGCTTAGTAGAGTCTTTATAGCTTTAAGTAATAAAGAAGAGAGATTATAGGGGTCTAAGTAACTCCCTAGTAATTACTCTTGTCCCTATTTTTATATATTTACTTGAACTATAATAATTATAGTCTTTACCTACTTAGAACGACCTATTTCTAATAATAAAGTTATCTTTTATTAAGTATACTATTATAATTAATTTAGAC